>CM076579.1:733414357-734014357 GCA_034641835.2 Pinus albicaulis
GGAAAAACCTAATGCGGGAAAACCGGTGCAGCAACTGAGGGTTTCTATATTATGCAATAATTCTGAGTACAAATCTATGATTGTCGAATCTGACAAATCATGCAGAGGAATCTGATATAAAATCTCGTGAGACAAATCTCACTCTGCCACGAACTGCAATGACCTCGCGCTCAAAACGAGTTGTTTTGTGTTGCTCTACGTTAGCTGATTGCATCACCTACGCAAACAGGTCGCAGTGTCAATTCTGAGTACAAATCTATGATTGTCGAATCTGACAAATCATGCAGAGGAATCTGATATAAAATCTCGTGAGACAAATCTCACTCTGCCACGAGAATCTGGCAATGACCTGCGCTCAAAACGAGCTGCTTTGTGTTGCCTCTACGCAGTGATTGCATCACCTACGCAGTCTCTGTGTCGCAACTGAAGCTGCTCTCTGTCTCAGATCTCTGCACTGGATCTCTCTACTGGCTGAAAATGGGATCTTCTGGCCTCCGAAAACTCCCTTCGAGAACTGGCAATGACCCTTTGTTGTCTCCTCAACTAAAAATTGAACTCCCACTCATGCTCCGCGCAATCCCTGCGTAGCCTCTGCATCAATGGCTCTGCGCTGCTCTTTGTGGCTTCTACTGCCTCCTTTGTTATGCACTCTCTGGATCAAGAATTCTTACCACCGAAATTACTACCCCTCTCTGCAAAGAATCTCTTGATCAATTTTTCCTCTTAGCTCTGCTCACTTCAGAAATTCGATCTTTTGATCCTCTCCATGTGTTTTCCAAGTGACCCATCAAGTCCTCCTTATAATATTCTCGTTGAGACTTCAACGACCGAGATTAACTCTTTAATCAACGGCTAAGATTATCTTGACTTGATCTCTGCCTTTTCTAGAACATTCACACCCATAATTTATTAATTCACTTTAATTATTTTAATTTCCTAAGTTTAGACTTAGGGTCCTATTAAAAATAATTAATTATTCTAATAAAATACAATCCAGGTGGAATTTCCTAGAAAAAATTCTGGGTTCTTTGGAATACATGTGCCCAAGTCTCCCTGCAAATTTTGAGACTTAGAGTACATCCGATGCTACCCCAAATCAACATGACCTGTGTGGATTTATGTGGTCAGTTTGACTTTGTTTGACTTAGAAAATCAGATTGTACATTTGTTCAATTTGTTCAATTTCTCCCAAGAAAAGATTGCTGGGTTTTCCCTAGTTAGAGTTTTCCCAAAGTAAAATTCTGTCTCTTGTGTTTGGCTGTCTCTTCATGATCCTACTATCATTATTGCATTATAGCTGAGATTTTCTATTTATAATTGCTTAATGATGAATGTGACATAAGATGAATTAATTAAAATATCATCGGAAAGTAATTGTCAGATTCAAAGATCTTGAAAAATCAACTCCTTGGACATTGAGAGAGCTTCAACAATTAGTGTTTTTCTTCTTATCCAATATCAGAGTCTTCTTTGTCTAGCTTTCACCATTTTGTATATTTGCTTTTGATTACTTACCTATTTGTATCTAGGAGATGTCTTTCACTCCCATATTGCCAATATATGGTTGGTTGTAATTTGAAGACCCATTGACATATTCTGGTCATTTGTGGACTTTGACATAATCTCTCTCTCTCTCAGTAATAATGACTATTGTATGGTTATAGGCAAGAACAAACTTAAGCTGATTATCACAACTGTTAATATAATCAGAATGACTGAATCAGATTTTTCCATGCCTTTGTTTTTGGTTTCAACGAATGTATTCTGCACAAATATCTGAGCATTATCATAATCTTAATGTAATTGGTGGACTGGGATCACTAATCATGTGATTAAGTTCAAGGGCCCATTATTCCATAAAAAATCCCATAAATGGAATCATAGTGAACATAATTTGCCACTCCATTTGTTGACCTGACAACAACTTGCCAGCAGGAAGCATACTCATGGTGTGCGTTTTTTTTCTCTACAATTTATGCTGAAGTTGGCTATGTACTCTGTTTTTATATAGGCTTCTTGCTCGGTGGACAGTTTGCAGTGGGCCGAAACTGTATAACAGGCTTGATTTGTTATAGCTAACGGGCTGCTTACACTTGGTGAGCGCTTTCCCAGTATTTTTGCTGTTGGAGACTGCGAAATCACTGGTTAATTTTCGGTATTTCTCACTTTGAAGGACTACAACAGAGGGCTGAACACAATTTTTAATTGATAAACAGTGACATCGGTTCCCCTGGGCGGTGCTTTATTACAGATTTTTGCGTCTTATCTGTTGGATGCTTCCAGTTGGTCCGTTTGAATGACTGAGCTATGTCTGGATTCTTGATGAGCAGTTGAAATCTTTATCTCGGCAGTGGATTCTTGCTGGACTGTTTATAGTAGAGCAGTGTTTCTGTTTTTATGATCAGCTTGTTCTCCAAAGGGACTTTCTGATCAGCTTGTTTTTTATGAACAGCTTGTATAAGCCAGCTTCTGGTTCTGCATAGGCATGTTTACACTCTGTAACTGTTTTTTGTAAACAAACTCCTGGGTTTGTCTCTTTTGAACACACATCTATGTGTTTCACAATGTAATTTTGTACTCACCTGCAGTAATAAAATTACGCTTTTTTCTCGAGGAAAAAAAATTTGCCACTCCACAATAAATTCACTTACCTTGTGGGAACTTAAGGAGGAGAAATATTTTCTGCTCAAACAGGCAAAGCTACAAATCTGGAAATGGCTAATCTCCAATGGCCAGGTCTTCATATTCATCCCATTTACTATGGAGAACAATACTCTGGTAAATGACATTTGTTTTCTGTTCAACTACCAACTTACAGGAGACAGTTCTGCAATCAATCTACATTGCCAATCTGGATAGTTACTAGGGATTCATTTCTCATGGCATACTATTGAAATTTTCATTGGACCCATAGAAGGTGTATACAATATTTCAATTGGGATCATTGTCATGGTGGAGCCTATGCTGTGAACAAGGGTTACTAAAGATCATCAGTTTAACAAATTCTGGATCACCATGGTGAGTGATGGATGCACAGGAATTCAACCTCCAATCCCATGCAATATCTGGTTTTCTCAAATTTCCATTGCAGTATTTATGTACATGCTCTGATTTTTGGGTAGAATGAAAGCAACACTAGATTTTGGAATTACTTCATATAATTGCATACAAATAAGATCCTATGCCTGCTAAAATGCAAATGACAAAATAAAGTAAATATAACATTCATTCTGAGATGTCTTGTAGTCAAAGACTGTCTCCACAGTAGCAGGCTATGTATATCTTCTCATCAGTCTTTGATTTCCATTGTAATCTACCAAGTGATCAGGTATTGCTGATAATGATTAAACAATCGGATTGCACAAGATAATTCCAATTCCCAAACAAACACTCAATTTCAGCATTGATTTTCACTCAATATGTCAAGAGCACCTACCTCATCAATGTAGCTAGAAAACTGACGTTCATCACCAACAATGCATTGCAAGTTATTGCAACCAATTGCAACCATAGTTTCACATACACAATCAGCAAATTCAACTTCAATCTTATTAACATCACTAGTGCAAGAAAGTGAAGGTCTGATGAAGACTTCCATTGCATCCATGAGGATCTGAAATATATTGGTGATAGTAGAATCAAATGTCACAGCAGTTTCATCAGATGGCCTTCGCCTGCAACACCAAGTGAACAGAATTTAATCTTATGATAGAGCCTTTTACTCTCTTACAGTGACATGAATAAAGTTGATATTCCCAGCATACCTTTGAGAAATGAGCTTAAGGAATTCACAAGCACTAAGACGAAATTCAGAATAACGAAGAAGATGAGCACAGCTGTAAAAAGTGGTATGTGTTAGCTTCATTCGCACTGCTTTAAACCTTAAAGGCAATGACAATACAGGAAGAGATAAATCATTTGCAGAGATCAAGCATGATAAGGCTGCAGCTTACTCTCCAATCAAACCAGAGCTTCCCAGATTTGATATAGGAGCCCATTCAGCATATGTATTAATAGCATTAAGAGCTGCTGTAACTGTAGCGGCATGCTGTTTGGCTTTATCTATTTCATTGATCTTCAGAGCATCTTGAGCCGCTACAAAATGCTGATAAATTAGCTGCACAAAAGCGAGTCTGCCTATCACCTAAACAAGCATACAAATTAAAATCTAATTTTAACATGAATTTTTCCCTTACCTTATGTAAAAGAGGCAAAATTTCTGATAAAGAATGTGTCAGTCCGTGCAATAACTGCCGACGTCGATCTCCTATGAAAGACGGGAAAACAAGAACTTGAGCAAGAGGGAGATGATAGTCGTTCATGAGCAAGACAGATGATAGTTTTTCTTATATTTATATTGTACTGTTCATTATTCAATATGTCAGTTTCTTATCCAAAAAAACCAATGACAATGAATAAACTTATGAACCTTCTAAATCTTCATTATGCACAGTGATGTCTTCTGGAAGCCACCTCAACACCATAGCAACAAGTTCTCCCTAAACATGCGTGAGCAACAAAAAGTCATCATGGGACTGAAACACATCTTAGCAAGTTAAATTAACAAGGGAGTGTTAGACACATCTCCCAAGAAAAATAAATAAAAGCTAAATAACCATAAAACAATGTAAAAGAAGAAATAATACCAAAGGCTAGATAACACTCTCTAATATTTACCAATAGGCATACATATACATACATATATTGGACTCTGATCACAGATAGAGATAAGATTTGGTAATAAGCCCTGCCAAAAATGAATCCCTTCTCTCCTTACCACCTATAGTGAGAAGACATTGCAATCAGATGAATTTACAGATTATGACTTCTACACAAAGACATGGGCAACTCATTGCACCTCTTAAATTTGTAATCACATCAAAAGGTAGAGAAAAAAGGAAAAATAGCAGACATTGTGCAATATACAAGAGATATGATAGAACATCAAACATGGCACCATCTTGTTGTTATTTGAACTAAAAAGCTTGCTCTATCAGCACAGGAATGAAAATCAGGAAACCATCACAATGGTTCGAACTTCAAACCTCAGCTACAAGTGCTGCAGTCTGGCTCTTCAGTACCCATTCTTCATCGGGCTTTGCTACTAAAAAAATCATATTAGCTGCCATATTTGCAAAGAGTCCCCTTTCTTCAGCGCTGAGCTCCTCCCATCGCAACCGCACTAGATGCTGCAATAATACATTAGAAATAAGCGATGCATACAAAACCTACTATAGGAGTGTTCTGTTGGACTTGATGTAAAAGGAAGCTACTGTAAAGGTTTTCTGCAACATTTTTTATTATCAACAGAGGTGAGGACAGAGATTACCAAAATCAAATTCCCCCTGAAGCTGAAAGAGTTTCTTATAACAGTTCATCTAAAAGCTAAGCCACAACACATGGATACAAGTATCCAACAAGGGAGATGTAGATCCGCCCCACCCCCCTCCCCACAACCCACAACACAACACAGGGAGATGTAGATACAAGTATCCAAAAGAATTATATATAGATATAATTTCCATGAAATTAAAATTACAGACATAAAGATGTAAATGTTTTAAACATTTAGAAAATAAAAGTACATCAATCACTAATTAGGACAATCATTGACACAACGAAACATATCTGCACACTTATGTTGGCCTTCATGTAAAAAGAAGCTATTGTAAAGGTTTTATGCAACAATTTTTATCATGAACAGAGGTGAGGATGAGATTACCAAAATCAAATTACCCCTGAAGCTGAATGAATTTCTTGTAACAGTTCATCTAAAAGCTAAGTCACGACAAATGGATACAGGTGTCCAGCTCAGGATATGTAGATCGCCCCACAACAGATCTGCACACATTTTTTAATTATTGTGGAATTTTTTTTAACTCTTTTGGTGACCCAAGTGTTCAATACATTGGGACATTCTATGGCAGCATCAGACATGTTACCTGATACGTTGTACCTAGCAAAAATGAAGACCACATGGCCTAATATACAAGGCACTTCTCAAATTTTCAGAAATCAGAAGTCTAGCAGGGCAAAATTTGCCTCTTGTTCTCTCTCTTATATCTTCTTCTCTTTGTGCAAAATCCGTAAGTTTTAATAAATTTATATGTAATAAGTTAAAAAGTTGCACTACGAAATGTTGTATGGCATGTGAGTACTCAAAATTCACACTCAAGAGTACCAACATTATCCTAGTATCCAATTGGAGTGCAAAAAATAAATATTTCCCCAGGAAAATTCACTTTTACTCATAAAAGTGAGACGAAGGCAAGAAAATTCAAAAATTAAATAACTGCGGACAGCTCAGAAACATGTTTGGAGTTGACTAAAAGTCGCCCTCTGTTAAGTTAAGTGACTTGGCAAATGAAAGATGAGTTCAAGCATGAGTTAGAGGCCACATAAAAGGGCCGAGTTGACTGCCATGTGGAGGCACAAGTTGGCTGCCTCAACAGCCAGTTAAAGAGGTCAAGTTCCACCATTTGGGGGGCCGAGTTTCAGTTCAAACGGAGGACACATTTAACTGAGGATTAATTAGAGATAACTCCCACTTGTGACACACTTGGCAGCCTGCTTCTCCCACGCATTCCTGCACATGTATTGTGCTGCCAACAGAAGAGATACACTGCCCAGATTGAAGAGCCCATGCAGCACCTGTTTGACAGCAGTCTTGGACACTTGGTTAGGGGCTGAGTACACCTGTGAGTTTGCTACAAGTTAAGTTGGGAAGATTCCCCCTCCACTTACCCTCATCTCCTCCACTTGGCAGCCTCCATCCAGCACTGCCTCTCTTGAAGACTTGCGCTGTCCTCTAACAGCCATATGCTCAGCCACTTGATCTACATGCACAGCAGTCTTGGACACGTGGGCAGTTTGTTGAGCCTTGGGAATGTCACCCTTGGCCATTTGTAGATTCTTTCTCATTGGAATTTTCTCCCATTCCTCTATATATTGTAACACCCTCTCTCATTGCAAGCTAGTATTGAAAATTTGAGCTTGGAGAAGTGCTACTAAAATTACTTTGTAATCATTCATATTTGTCAATAACGGAAAGACTTTGGAGGTCAAGTTGATGGTGTAGTTTGTTTGAATATATTTGAGGTGACCTTGAATTTGTCCACATTTGGATTGCTTTAAAGTTTGCAGCCTAGGCCCTAACAGGAGCAGTGTTGTCTAAGAAGAAGGTTAGTAAGTGTTTACTATTTGTTACCCACCACTTCATAGGTGATATCCTTAGGATAATTTTTTTCTCCACGTGGTCCTCATCCAGCAGCCAGCAGCCCCTTGCAGCCATCAACTAGCTCATTGTGCCATTTCTCCACCACCTGAGCCAGCCATGTGGTCCCTCACCCATCTGTATTGATTGTATGTTTGAAGCTGGGCCTCCCAAACCGAAAGGTATGCCTTGTCATTTGGTACTTGAGTTTTTGGTTTACTTATCATGGACACTTTTGGACATGGATTAATTGGGGGATTCGACAGAAAGAGTGGGCTTAGTTTGTGATTTTGTCCCCTTGTTCTCTTTTGGATGTTACCCTTGAATCTTAGTCCCGTGGGGCCTCCTTTACTAACCATTGGGTTTTAGGGTGGTACTCCTTGGGAAACCCCGACTTTGGTTGTGTCGTCCCACTCCCTTATCCACGTACATCATTCCCTTTCCACTCATTATAACCCCATTCATCATATCTCCCACCTGGGTCCACATTCCCTCACTGGGTCCACATAGGGTTAGCCTCCCCTTTCCCTTGCCCCACCTTGGGTCGGGCTTGGAACGATGCCCTGGAGGTTGAAGTAGCTAAAAAAGTAAAGTAAAAGCATAAATGGCCACATTCAACATCAAGATGTACCACAAAATGATCACAAACACATTTAGCACGTGGGCAAAAGCCAATGAATGAGCTCCACTCCATACACTTGGCCATCACCCAAGTTCCATAGGCCCTAGATGAGCCTCCTTTATCATTCAAGAACCCATGATTGTCCCAACCACTGGAGAGCAATGAACCGCCCTACCAAAAAGGGGGTATTCACTGCTATATCTTGCACATCATGCTCTTATCCTTGAGCCTCTATCAGTAGATCAAAGAAAAATCATAAAAGGCAAAAATCCTATAAAGAAGGGTGGAAAAATCAAGGCCAGGGCACCTCATGTACCACGATTGCTCCCTCCTAGACATTATATACCCATGTGTGGGCTTCCTTTCTTCTAGCTACCCTTGTGCCCCAATATGTGGCCCAAGATTACACCTTACATTCCCTATTCCATCCACCTTCTTATCACATGCCAACACCATTTTACGGATGTACATTGGACATATTATTACTCTCTAAAGGTAGAAACCACCTAATAAGACACTTGTCTAACCCCACACGAAGCTTGTATACATTAGCACATGCCAAAGCCCATTATGGAAGGGGATGCAATTATGAAGTGTCCACTTGTATTCCATGGTTTGTGAGCTCTCTCACCTGATTATTTTAATGATTTGTTGTGCGAGAGGGGTAGGGGACGCATTAGATCTTATGCAGGATTACAGATGGTGTCCATTTTGGGTTTGGTCTCCCTATACGGGGTCCTAACCCTCCAGAGGGCCACATTGGCACATGTAGGGTGTGTGTAGAGAGCTATGGGCCTCCACAGCAGTAGACAACACTCCATGGATCTCCAGATATGTTCATAGATTGCTCGAGATCCACCTTTGAAACGAGGAGGATGCATCTACTACACTATGCCCAGTTGGCCCCATAGGTGCACCACACACTTGACAAGTGTCCTAGGACTTGTACGATGACATGTCATCATTTATTCCAGCATCTGAGCGCCTGCTGATGGTTTATAGGCATCTTCGATTCATTTGGAGACCCATGAGGTCATTGGTGTGCAACCACACCCACTGGGAGCACTACAAGTTTATTGTTTGGAGAACAAGGGGCCACCCCCTTGTCCATCACTTTTGAGGATCCCATGCATCATTATGGCACTTATGGAACTCATTAGGCCTCTTGGAGGGCCCCACGACATGCATAGATTATCATTTGACCTCTTGAGAGGCTTATTATTTTATTTGTGAGCTAGTTTGGTGGGCTTGTCACCAAAAGTTAGTCAACTTGCACATTATTTTATTTTTAGGGGCTAATGTAGGCCCATTAGGTAATTCAATCTCCTAATTGGTGTATAAATAGGACTGACTTGATTTCATTTGTATCATCGCTTGGATTTGGATCATTCTCTCATTAGAGAACTTCGCACATTTTCCTTTATGGATATTTTTGGATAATGGATGAATTTTGATGTATGGATTGGGTTCTTCTTGTTTAAAATAGCAGCTTCAAGAGTCATTCTCTCCCCTAACGTAAGCTACCAAAAAGAAGATGAGAACATATGACTGTGTCTTGTGAGTTGCAATAAATCAAGGCAAGGAAGCTTGCTAAGAACCTTGGTGGTGACTGATATTAAACCCATGAAGTTGGTGGAGTCTCAGGACAAATCCAAGTTAAGACTGTCTGGTGAGGCCTAGTGTCAAATCTATGGACTTGGTGAAACACTAGTCCAAAATCCTGGGTCGGACATCTTGTGAGCTATATGCAAAATCAAGATGTGGTCTAGCCAAATCAGGTGGACTCCTGTGAAGACTGTTATGTGTGATAGCCTCTTTATCATGTTGTGATGATGCTTACCTAGGAACTGATCACTCCTAGGAAGCTAAACTCCGACATTGATTGAAAAGCTAGAAGATCACATAGTTAAAAGATCTCTTCTGTAATATTCCGAATAGGAAATAGATAGCAATATAAAGTAAAATAAACAAATAACTACAACAAATAGAGAGACATCAGAATGATGGCACCTTAACTTGCTCAAGGCAAGCTGGAAAGACTCTCGGAATCTCTCACTTAATGGCTGCTCTCTCTATGACTGCGTAACCCCTAAAACTGTTGTTGTTGCTACTGTCAGAATGGAGCTGCTCCTTGGGGCTATTCCCCTGCTTAGAAAAATATGAAACTCAAGATATAAGCTCTCCTCCAAAAACTCGGAAAAACACAGGAAGGAATCCCGGAATGGCTGACCCCAGAAATCGACCTCCCTTGGAAAATCACGTACTCAGGTGAGTACGTTGGCCTGAACTGATAGACTACAACTGATAGCCTCCTACTGCAAAAGATGATTTGTGAAGGGCTGATACCTTCACAATACTCCACTAAAATCTCTGACCTCCCTTCTCTCCCGGTGCTGCCTCCTCTCAAGACTGCGTAATCTCTTAGAGGGACTGCGTTGTCAAAGTGATTGCGTGCTCCTGGCTGAAGGACGCTGAATGCTAAGCCTTGAATGTGCTCTTCCAAGATACGCAGTACAGTCTCAATGTGCTGCAAGTGATCCTCCCAAGTGCGGTTGTATATGAGGATATCATCGAAGAATACCAGCACGAACTTCCTCAACTGACCACGAAAGATGTGGTTCATGCAGGACTGGAAGGTGGTCGGTGCATTAGTTACCCGAAGGGCATCACCAAAAACTCAAAGTGGCCGTAATGACATCTGAAGGTCATCTTGCGGACATCCTGGTCCCTCACTCGGATCTGATGGTAGCCCGACCTTAGATCAACCTTGGAGAAGAATTTCAAACCCCTCAGCTCATCCATCAACTCGTCAATCCGCAAAATGGGGTATCGGTTCTTCATTGTTTTCTTCTTGAGGGCCCGGTAATCAATGCACATCCTCAGTGCGCCATCCTTCTTCTTCACCAATATAACAGAAGAAGCAAAGGGGCTAGTACTGGGTCGGATGTGTCCCAGTGCTAAAAGCTCGTGAACGGCTCTCTCAATCTCATCCCTGTAGGCTTTGGGATGCCTATGGGGTGTGCTAATCACAGCCTGAATACCCTGCTCAAGCTCAATGGTATGCTCAAAATCTCGATCCGGTGGTTGTCCTGGAGGTATATCCCCAAAAACCGTATCATACCTGTCCAATATCAACTGCACATCAGGGTGAACTACCTGCCATATGGCCCCTGCCTCTAAGATACGCAGCTCTACTACCCACTCTATATCTCCCTTCCTTAAGTCAGCCTCCATCCGGTGTGCTGAAATTGTCTGTGGAGGATATGTGTGCATGCCTCGGATCATCACATGTTTGTCGCTCTTCTTTTCCTTCCACTCCATCTCCAAAGTCTCCCAGTCTGTGGTGACCTTCCCCAGCATGATCAACCACTGCACTCCCAGCACCACGTTGGTTTTTGGAATGTCGACCAAAAAAAAATGGTTTGTCATCGTATAAGTCCCCATGGTCACGGCTAGTACCGAAACGTATCTGGCACACTGCATAGTTCTGGCACCCGGTACCAGTACAGAGAAGCCATCAAAGCTCTCTGTCTGTATGCCCCTCCTCTCTACCAACTGGGCATCAATAAAGTTGTGGGTGGCCCCACTGTCTACTAGAACTGAAACACGTTGTCCCTGAATGGTGCTACAGACACGCAATGTCAAATACTTCGGAACCCCTCGCAAGGATGCAAGGACTCCTCTTATGGGTGCAAACGTTGCTCCTCCTGCTCCTGGGGAAGGAGGTGGTGGATGATCCCCTCTCTGCACTATAGCGTTGGCCTTTGTCTCTATCCCCTCATAAGCATCTTCTTCCCCCCCATTATCGAAGAAGACCTCTATGTAATGTGCCTTCCCCTCGGCACATCGATGACCCAGTGCCCATGGCTCCTTGGTTCCCCTTGGGAGGTGGAACTCTCGTGTCCTTCCCCTTCGGCTGAAATGTCGGTCTCTGGGGAAAGGAGCTCTGGTCCTGGGCAAAGCACCCTACAAATCTCTGGCCCTCCCGACTGCATCCTGAAGTGTAGCAGGCCTCGTGGATCTGACTAGCTCATGCAAGGGTTCTACCAATCCGTCAATGAACATGTAAATCCTCCTAGCTGAGGACAAGTCAAGCACCATCACTGAAAGCCTTAAGAACTCGGAAATGTAAGTTTCCGGGTTCCCGGTCTGCTTAAGCTTGGTCAACTCAACAAAATGCTCTTTCGAATCCTTCTGGTCAAACTGTTCCACCAACCTCCATGTAAACCCTGCATACGCTGTCACTACCGAGTGACCCAGTGTGGTCATCCCATGGAACCACCAGTCATGGGTCTCTCCCTCAAGGTGTTGCGTTGCCACCTTGATGGGCTCTCCTTCTGCCATCTAGTTAAGCTAGAAATAAATGTCCAACCTCTCCACCCAAGCTTTCGTTGAACATTTAGAGGATCTGTCAAATGTTGGCAAGAAAAACCTGCCCGTCGTACGTTGCAGCTCACCATCCTATGTGTACCTACCAGTGACCACCTATGTTTTGGTTGCGGGGTCTATTGTCCTTCTTGAGCTAGCAAAAATCGTGGAAAGTGAGGGCTTCACCAAACTCTCGTCCATAGGACTGATACTCCGCAAAATAATCCCCCATATGAACCAGCTCCAGCTCCTGAGGTCTTCTCGTCCCGGTGCCTGTAGTCAGGAATGTGGGCATTGTAGAATGTGGGGGAGTGAGTGACACTACCTGCTGTGCTGTGGGTTGCTCATGTATGTGATGGGAAGTATCAGATGCCTCAACGATGTGAAAACCCCTTGGGGTTTCGCGTTATCTATGGTCCACGGTAAGCTTCTGCCCCATCTCTTCTATCCTCCTCGAGAGCTCCTACACAGATTTTAGGAGGAGTTGCCCAAACTCCTCCCCTTCATCTCTCTCCTCTGCCATAGGTTCTTCCTCCTCTGCGTCCACCACTGGAATGCAATCCCCCTCTCCAAAAGTGGCCTCGAGCCTCTTCTCTTGCCTCTTGTACTTTCTTCCCCGGTAAGTGATATATGGTTTTCCTCTCGGTGTCATAGACTGATCTGCTCCACAGGCTGAGCCAAGTCTATGAGCTTTAATACCACTGTAATATTCTGAATAGGAAATAGACAGCAATATAAAGCTACATAAACAAATAACTACAGCAAATAGAGAGACATCATAAAAACACTACAAATATGGAGAAACGTTGAGCCATTTTATTATAACTGAAAGATAACAATAGGTACAAAGGTGATCAGAATGATGGCACCTTAGCTTGCTCAAGGCAAGATGGAAAGACTCTCAAAATCTCACTTAATGGCTACTCTACTAAAAATGAGACTTAGAACACTTTTCGATGTTATAGAAATAAACACTCCCTCTTAGCGAGGAAGGTGTTTAAGCAAGGTACCGCTGTACTGCTCTGACTCTACATCATCTACTGCGCTGATAATGTCCTGCTTGCTACCCCTCATCTCTGCGCTGCTCCTTCCTATTCTGCTACCCTGTCACAACATCATCTGTACTGCAGCTCCCTCTTCTTCTAAAGACCACCCTTTCCTCTAATGGAAGGGGTTCTTGACCATCCCCATCTTCTCTCTGAAGCGAGTGAACTTGATCTTACTTAGAGCCTTTGTAAGGATATCTGCCATCTGTTCTCCTGTAGGAGTGTATCGTAACTGTACTGCTCCCCTCCAGACATAATCCCTAATAAAGTGACACTAAATGTCAATGTGTTTCGACCGGTCATGAAACACAGGATTTTCAGAGAGCTTAATGCAACTCTGATTATCACACATAATCCTGGTCGGTTCCATCTGCTTCTTGAGCAAGTTCAAGAGTAACTTGCGGAGCCATATGGCCTCACACGAAGCTGTGCTCGTTGCCATGTACTCTGCCTCGGCTAAGCTCAGTGTTACAGACTTTTGTTTCCTGCTGCACCAACAGGTCATTCCTAATCCGAGACAAAAACAGTGCCCACTAGTACTTTTCCGATCTACTGTGCTTCCAACCCAATCTGCATCTGTGAACCCACTCAACTGGACCTCATTATCCTTGGTGTACTTCAACCCATATTCGTTTATCCCTCTCAAGTATCTGAGAATATGTTTGGTTGCTGCCCAGTGAGCCCTCCTTGGTTCCACCATGAACTGACTGAGGGTATTTACTGCATAACAGATGTCTGGTCTTGTATTGACCAAATACATTAAGGATCTGAGGAGTTGTCTATACAATGTGGGATCAGCCTCATCTTCCTCCGATGTGTCTATCTTCTACCAGTTAGTAATCATTAGCGTGGCCATGGATCTACAGTCTTCCATCTGAAATCTCTTCAGGATTTCTATCGTGTATCTTCCTTGTCCTAGGAAGATTTCCCTTTTCTGCTACCAGACTTCTAATCCAAGAAAATAGTGCATCTGCCCCAGGTCCATGTCAAATTCTGATTCTCCTTGCAGTCTTTGATGAGCATGGATGATCCAGTCAAAAACAGGTCATCCACACAAAGAACCAGAATAAGCGGCTCATCTCCTACTCTCGAGTAGTATAAGTTGGGATCTTCGTCACTCTTGACGAACCCCATCTTCTGCAAGTAGCTATAAATCCGACCATACCATGCCCTAGGGGCTTGTTTTAAGCCATACAAGGCTTTCTTATGTCTGCAAACATGAGTCTTCCGCTCATGTGTCTCGAAGCCCTCTGGTTGCTCTATGTACACTTCCTCCTCTATCACCCTGTTCAAGAACGTAGTCTTGACATCCATCTAGTGAATCTCCCATCCCATCTGCGCAGCCAAAGAGATGATAGATCTGATAGAAGTGTATCACGCTACTGGAGCAAAAGTTTCTTCATAGTCAATGCCTTCCTTCTGGGCATACCCCTTGGCTACAAATCTTGCCTTGAATTTCTCTATGCTGCCATCTGCAGCATATTTGATCTTGTAGATCCATCTGGATCCTACAACAGATCTGTCATGTGGTCTAGGGACTACTTCCCAAACATCATTTGTCATGATGGAGCTATACTCCTCCACCATGGCATCCACCCATACCTGATGCTAAGTTGCTTCCTGAAAGGTAGAAGGTTCTCCAACCTAAGCTACCAGTGCCTGATATCTATCTGGTTGTTTCCTTATCCTCTTTCCTTCTCTAGGGGCTCCAACAAATTCTTCTGCATCCCTAAGAATTTGTTGGAGTTCTCTACTCGGTCTCCCATCAATGGTGGGCGGTCTCACCTATTCTTCCTCCTGTTCTTCGTCGGAGGAGCTTCCCTCAAAATTATTGTGCCTTGGAGAGGCACTGGACCTATCCTCTATAGGTCGTTGAGGCTATACCAGTGGATCTTCCTCAATCTGCGTATCTGTGGCCATCTCTTGAGATTTTCTGAAGGCTCTCTCCTCCAAGAATTTTACATCCCTTCTTACCACGACTTTCCTACTCTCTGGAATATAGATGCGGTATGCCTTTGCATTCTTGCGATAGCCCATCAGGAAACCCTTCTCTACAGTTTGATCTAGCTTCTTCCTCTTTTCATCTGGAACGTGGCAGTACACTATGTTGCCGAATATCCTGATGTGGCTCACTTTTGGCTTGCTGCCTGTGAACAAATTCTCAGGAGTTCCCTTCCCCAAAGCTCTATTGGGAACTCTATTCTAAATATATACTGTTGTGTTGCAGGCCTCTAGCCATAAGAATTTGGGCATATCTTGGTCGTACAACATTGCCCTTGCAGCTTTTATTTTTTCCTCGTTAGAAAGAGGAAAAAATCCTGTACACTCCTATGCCAATCCCATCCTTAAATAGGGTCATTTTACCACCAATAAAAAAAATTTTGTGACACTGTCATTATTATTTTATATATGGCAGCCATTAGGATTTTAGTTTTAGGCATTCAATGTTTAGGGCTCCTTCTTTATAGAATTAGGCCATCAAGCTGATTAGGATTAGGGCTTCTTTAAAGGCATCATGGGCATCAACATGACTAGGGTGCCCTTTCAATATGTCTTTATGGGCATCTTCATTTAGGGCCTCATTATCAATGATCTAAGGCTTTTCATGGACATTAGGGCAAGGGCTTCTTCATTAGGATTAGGCTTCATTCATGTATGTGAAGGTCTTCTTCATAGGCTTAGGGTTCCATACACATAGGCTTCCATTCATGTATCGTAAGGGCATCATAAGTATTAGGACTTGCATCAATATGTTAGGGCTAAGACATCTTCTAGAGTATTATGGGCATTTAGATCATGCATCACCAATCTAGCGCTTGCCATCATGTGGATATGGATATAAATGTAGCTAGGGAATTTGGTATATGCATCATCTTAGGACAACATCACAAAAGGGTTATTCAAGCATCACAAGAATATTTTCCATCTCCAACAATGCCATATTGACATCAATGACAACTTTGACCAACAGCGAATATTTTTCAAGTGTTTTAAACTCATTTCCATTATATTTCGAGCTAATTACTTGCTGGTTTTAGCAGATCCGTGTTTTCGCAAGGGGAGTTGCTGGCGAAATTCGTCAAAAACTAAAGTTTTAAAGTACCTGAAGAAGACTTACCTTGAACCCATTGTAAAAACGAGTGAATTTCACCTTTGTAACCTCTTTGAGAGCCATTTTGACCCCTTTGATTTCAAGGGAATCCATTTCCTTCTTTTGATCCCTTTGAGTTCAAGGGATTCAATAGAGCATTTAACACTTTGGGAGTTAGGGGAACCCCATAAGCATCCCTCTTCCCCATTGGGGATCTTGTGTGTTGTGTCTCTTTTCGTGGTTTGCTTTCTTGGGCTAAAATTAACCTCAGATTCCATAATAGTTTAATCATCACATAACATTAGAATAGGTTGCAATTTCTTTTGATTTAAATTCACTCATGCAATCTAGTTGACACTTAAATTCATTTCATTAGAACAATCTAACTACAAACTATAATAGTTTCCCTTTAGATTAATCTACCAACAATCTATAATAGTTTCCCTTTAGTTTCATTCATTTCTTAGAATAGATTAATCATAATTTCTTGCTTTAATTTAGATTTTATTTCATGTTATTAGCTTAGATTTCATTTCTTGCAAAGAGTCACGAACCTCCATCAAACTCTTTCCTGCTCTCCACCATTGCAGGCCTAGCCTGATCCTTGCGCGTGATCACAAAAGAGTTTGTTGGTCGAAGTAGATTAATTAGGCCCCCCTTCTTCTATGTCTTCTTATTCTGAGATTGGGGGAAACTGGTGAGCATCTGACTTGTGAAGTAAGGCTTTGGGCTTGTTCCCTTAGTGTTGGACCTCCTTGTGAAAACGCTGACTTGTGGGCCCTCGAGGGTATACAATGAAGCCTAAGCTTCTCCCTATAGGATCCCCTTGCAGTTTTCCTTGACCCAGCGAGGATAAGGCCCAAAGAGGAAACCAACCTTATATTAGTTTTAATTTTTTGCAATCACCCATTTGCAAATTGTGCATACACACACTAAATTCACTTAAACCCAAGTGAAAATCTAACCTTAACTAGAATAGACCAAGTACACTCCATCACATTTCTTTTGCAGCAATTTGCACATTATCGTTATCTCATCGCCACTTTAAATTGTAAGCTCATTTACTTTTGGCAATTTTATTTCCAAGTTCAAGTACATTTACATTCAAGCACTTCATTTCCCAAGTACTTTTACTTCAAGCATTTTACTTTCAAGTCATACATTTCAAGTAACATCTCACGATTTGATCATTTGTTTTCCAGGCTATCTTACTTGGCATGGGTCTCTATTTGGTTATATCATGTTATGAATATTTTATTAATTAGTAGTTAAGATATAGTTATATTAGGTTTTATTAACTGAAAGGGCACGATCAAAGATCATGCCTCTTCGCCAAGGGACACCTTGAGGCTATATTTAAAGCCCAGGCGATCCCTCATTGTAATCATCTCATCTTTCATCTTTAATAATATATAATTATCAAGTTTTACCAGAGTTTTTACATTCCATTGGTATCAGAGCCATCGCTCTTCTTGGATCTGTGTGATCATCAGCTTAAAGAATTTCGACGGAAATTTCAGAATTTTTTTTTAAGAAACCAAGTACAGAATTGTACACTTCATTCCCCACCCCGCTGCCTTCATTCCCTACGTTAAACCTCTCACTACCCGACCTGTCCCTCACTCCTGCTCTGCGTTTACCCAATTCCCTCACATAATTTTTTTTTAATAAAACAGTCAACACATTACACACCCTCTCCCTCCATTAGCGATTATCACTAACCTGCACATCGAATTATTCAAACTTGCAACACAGTGTTGTGCGATTTTACAGTGACGATTCACGTCCACGCGGAAGATTCAAGTCAAAATCGATTATTTAACTCGTAAGAAAACAGTGTGTCACGGGCACATTGCCACTGTCGACTAGTTCTGTTAAGACAGTAAGCAACCGTAAAAACCTGTGTCCGTTTAAAAAAAAAAAAATCGTGCCCTTTCAAAACACAATTAATTCGTATTCAAATCGTTATAAGAGTTGCTTACTTTTTAATTAAGTTATAAAAGGTAAATACTACAGCAAGAAAACGCACTGTCGACCCATTCCGGCTTCTCGACCCACTGCACGGTCGACCATTCCGCCGGCTTCTCGACCATTGCTCTTCTGACTTTCCGTCCCGTAGCCGCAGCCAAGGCTTTCGGCTGACCCACAACTGCAACAGAAAAAGCACGTTTTAAAATTCTTGGTTTGGACGTGGACCATTGTGTCCGGGAGTTGAACATACGGGTGTTGTGATATCATTTTTAAAAACGGACGGTATTTTTATGTCACGGCATTATAAATCGATTAAACTCCAGATCAGCAGGGTATATTAATAAACAAGTCGGAACGGGCACATTTTAAAACGATATTTTTTAATTATATATAAAATATATATTATATAATTTAATTAATAATATATAATTATATATATAATAATTATATAATTAGATTATATATATTATATAATTTTTAATTAAAAATTATATATATAATCATTATATAGTTTTTAAAAAAAATTATTATTAATTAATTAATTAATTAAAATATTAATTAATTAATTTTAAAAGAAAAAAGAGGAGAAAACTGGCAGAAAGATATTCCCCACCTCATACACGCTCGATGTCATCGTCAATGTCGATGGCGGAATTCCAGAAGAAATTAGGAGATCTTGAGAAGCAAATTAATAACAATTCCGAAGAATTCGGAAAAAGACTAGTCAAACTGGAAGGTACAGTTTCAGGGCACTCCAACGACATAAAAAAAATCCATGATACAACAAACCGCATAGAAAGACAAATGTGGCTAAATCATCACGAGACCACAGAAGCAATGAACAAGCAGAACGAAACAATGAACAGTATGAAAGAACTCTTCAACAAACTAAATGATAAAATAGATAAGTTGGGTCAGACACAATCCCCAACATCTCCTAACAGGGAACCAAATCAACAAAACAGTACCGCAGATTCAGGGAACTTGGACGAGCATCAGGAAAAAACCGATTCCCCACATCATCAAGAAGATAGTAATGCAGATTTTCAAAACAAGCAGCTCTGGAATGCATTCGCTAATCAATATCCCTTTCTTGTTCCACCATTAGCATATCAGCGCAAAGCCAAGATTGACCTACCCAAATTTGATGGTAATGAAAAGAATAGCGTTGCGTGGCTTAATAAGGCAGAAGAATATTTTGAAATTTATGACATTACTAGTGATGATGAAAAAATTAAACATGCTTCCATGAAAATGGAAGGAGAAGCATATAATTGGTATATGTGGTGGAAAAAGACGACGCTCGCTATTAGTTGGAGGAAATTTAAAGATGCATTCTTCAAAAGGTTTCAAGGCATAAAAGAAGAAAAGTTCTTTTCAACGTTTATCAACTTACGCCAAAAAGGAGATGTGGAGGAGTACACGAGAGAATGGGAGACTTTGGCAACACGAGTACCCGGATTGTCGGAATCTCGTCTAATCCAGTCTTACATCTCAGGACTTAAAATCCACATACAGGAAGAACTAGAACTTCATGAAATCACGTCTGTAGAAGTAGCAAGGCAAAAAGCAAAAGCTGCTGAAAAGAAATTGGAAAGATTATCAAAACCAGAAAAAGTATATTCAAGACGACGGTTTCCTCAATCTGAAAATGTAGTTGACACAACATATGTCCCTGTCCATCCTCGTGAAGACGAAAAATCTAGTCTAGAAAAACAAAGAATACGAGAGGGCAAGTGCAAACGTTGCGGTGAAAATTGGGACCCTAAGCACAGATGTGCTAATGGAAAAGCAAAAAATCTATACAGCTGTGAAGCATCTAACGACACTAACAGTACTGATTCGTGTATAGAAGGGTTAGAAGATAATTTAGAGTTCTCTCCAGAAGTGGAGGGCGAAACTATTCCGCAAGTGTCCTTATCGGCTATGACAGGCATATTACAACCTCAAACCCTAAGGTTAAGAGGACATATTAAGAACAACAATGTAATGGTTCTAATAGACACAGGCAGCACACACAATTTTCTAAATTCCACCATGGCCAAAAGACTCAACCTCTTTGCTTTTCCCATGCCTAATATGAAGGTAATGGTGGCCGACGGTAAGAAGATTGAACAAGTAGGAAAATGCCATAAAGTCAAATTGCAGATTAAAGACTTTCATTTAGAATCTCCGTTCTACACCGTTCCATTACGAGGAGTAGATGTGGTCTTAGGTATTCAATGGCTACGAACTCTAGGTACTTATTCTGCCAACCATCAGAAGCAGTTTATAAGTTTTAAGTGGAAAGGGCAGAAATACAAGTTGTATGGATTCCAAACCCCAGGAAATCAAGTCGTATCTACAGTGCAATGTCAGCAGTTAGAAATGTTATCTTCAAAAGGGAGCCATGAAGAGTCTCCAGAAATCAAGACAGGATCCGACTCTGTCGATATTAGATATTTTCACTATCCAGATCAACAACAAACTGAACTCGAGAATATGCTCCATGACCTTTTTAAAATATGGGAAGCAAGAGCTCGCCGTTCGCGGAAATCAGACATTCGTCAACGTTGTCCGTCAATTACATATGCTTTGAGGACAAAGCATCTTTAAGAGAGGGGCAATGTTATGAATATTTTATTAATTATTAGTTAGATATAGTTATAGTAGGTTTATTAACTGAAAGGGCATGATCCAAAGATCATGCCTCTTTACCACCGTCGACGTATCCCTATTCCTGTGGACTGCTATGAAAGGAGAGAGATGAGAGGTTTATGTGCTGGTAAGATCAATAATAGTGAGGTCGATAGTCAAAGTCTTATTTCCTCTTGGCTCTTTGGGTTTATGAATATTGGGTTTAATTGAACATTGGAGTGTTGGGTGAATTTTTCGGCGTTGAAGGCATCTAATGGGTGCGGCGAGGGAGGAGTCTACAAGGAAAAATCCGTGATTCTGGTTTTGGGTCTTCCTTCTAGGGGTGCCTTCACTACGTTCTTGGTTAGAGGACTCCAAAGCATGACAGTCATTGGCCTTTTCTCCTCGACGCTCGTCCCCTCTCATCGCTTGTCCTTACTGTTCCAAAGTGGGTGATTTCAGCTAGCATTTTCCACTTTATTGGATAGTTGTGTATGGTACCTACCTTTACCTCATCGTTCTTCAAATTATTTTTTAAGTAACATGAAGTTCAGGTTTTTCTAAGGGGAAGGGTGGCTTGCGAGTTGGCCCATATTTTCTTATTTCTGTTGCCTCCATGGCGCAAGGCAGTGTCTCTACTTCTAACATTCCTTACTGTTGGCATAACACCCCCTGGGCTTGATATGACCCACACTGGTGCTCTATACCCTCAAGGGACAGGCACATATCAACGTTGTAGTGGGTATGGCGGGTTGTGCTATGCAACACTGCCTCATTACCAAATTTTCATTAAATCCATAGATGGGAAGACATTCATTCTATGGCTGCGAGAAACTGAGACGATTTTTGAGTTCAAAAAAAAATCCAATCTGTCATAAGTATCTTGGCACAAAATAAAAGCATGATATACTCAGGAAGAGCACTATAGGAAATATCTAAATTAAATGAATATCATATTCCAAGAAACTATACTATTTTCCTGAACTTAAGACTCAGAGGTGGCGCTCCAATAACAACTTCAGCTAATAAATCAACAACAACAAGAAAAGGAATGCCCTCCTTCAAGGATATCCTCAGAGGGAAAACCCCCACACAGGGGGGAAAACAAAGTCCAGATCTATCACTACCGGGACCATACATTGTAGAAAAAGCAGAGAACATTCCAGATCTAGCAGTAGAAATACTAGAGGTAACAAGGTTTTTTGATGCATTACTATCAAAAGTTGTTATCTGCCACTTTAGTAGATACTGGCCAAAACCCGAAGAGTTACATGCATGGATATACAAAAGCTAGCCCTGGAACTATGATATTTACCTCTATGCAAAATGTTTCTTCGTGGTTCAATTTGATACAATAGAGGACTACAGTTTCACCACTACTAAAGGACCATGGTTCTAGGGAAGAGAAGGCCTCTTTATAACCCCATTGTTCCATGGCTTTGATGCAAAGACAATGGTGGTTACAAAAATTCCTATTTGGGTGAGATTACACAACCTTCTGCTCCCGTTCTAACACCATCAGATTCTAGACAACATTGGGAACTCTCTAGGAAGGTTCATAAAACTGGACCGAGAAAGAATGGACATAGGGATATTCACCTTCACACATCTTTGTGTGGAGATGGACCTAAGTAAGGGCCTGATAGATTGCATAAATATAATTCACAAAGACCTCAAGTGGTCTCAATCATTATATTTCGAAAAAACAGCGTTCAGATGCAGAGTGTGTCACCAAACTGGGCACTTACACAGCATTTGCACATTAGCAAGGAAACAAACAACCAAAAATCTGCAATAGAAGAAAGGATGGAAATTCTTGGATGTGCCACAATCAGATGAAGAGGAAGAAGAAACAAAAATAAACCAGAGGAAAATAAAAACATAAAATCAGCAAGAAAATTAGCAAGATTCACATGAGAAGGAAGTAGAAAATATGAAAGAAAAACTGGAAATAGTTGGGAATACAACTTCTCCTTCAAATTTGGATCCCCATCAGGATGAGCAGATTAGTGATTGAGGTGTGACTGGCACCAAGCGAGCACATGTATTTGAAAGTTCTAACTTCGAAAAAGAGGTCCAACTCTCTTCCAGCATGGAGTTGGCCATTATTCATTCTGCTTCTTCACTGGATGGTTGGAAAAAATTTCAAAATTGCATCTTGCCTGATCTCATTAAGCTCATTAAGTTGCTCCATTCTGTGCTTCTGGGCTTATGATAAATCAAGCTCCAATTTGACTGCCATCTTGAAAATTTTAATCTGAAATTCTATAGGAAATAAGACTTGCTTCCCATAAACAAGTTCATAGAGAGTATGTCTTTTTGTATTCCTCCATGTAGTCCAGTAGGTCGATAAGGCTTCAGGAAGATTATCTACCCAATCCTTCCTATTTATATGTAGAATATTTGTGAGGATTTCTTCGATCACTTTATTGGTAGACTCCACTTGACCATTTTCTTGTGGATGATATGGAGTGAATTTTCTATGTCTAATCTTGTATTCATCCACAAGCCTCTGCACCAACTTGGATGTAAACTGAGATCCCTGATCTATCATAATTTCTCTTGCGACACCAAAACGAGTGAAAATATCCTCAAAGAGAAAATTAACTACATATTTTTCATTAGCTAAAGAAAGTGCTTTAGCCTCTACCCATTTAGTGACATAATCAGTACAAACAAAAATATATTTATTTTGATTTGATGGTGGATTGATTGGTCCAACAAAATCTAGGGCCCATTTTTCAAATGGTTCAATGAGTACCTAAGATTGTAAGGGCATTTCATCTATAGGAACATGTTTACCCATTATTTGACAGATGTCACACCTTTTGACATACTCCTTGGCATATTTAAAGATGGATGGCCAATAATATTCTAACTGAAGGATTTTATAGGCAATACTCTTATCAGAAAAGTGTCAACCACAGGGTTCATCGTGACATGCCTTCATAATCTCAAGAATTTCATCTTCTCGGACACACCTTCTGATGATGAGATCTAGACCTGTTTTATACAATTCATCATTAACCCATGAGTAAAATTCACTTGTTTGAATAAATTTTCTTTTCTCTCTAGGAAACAAGTATGCAGGTAACTTTCCTGTAGCTAAGTAATTAGCTATCTGCAAACCAAGGAGATTTAGTAGATATTGCAAAGAGATATTCATTAGGAAATTATATTCTAATGGAGTATCATTTTTATCACTTTGAATTCTAGATAAGAAATCAACAACTGTGCTTTGTTTTCTAGGTCAGTCTACAATGGTGATATTGAATTCTTGCAAGAGTAATAACCATCTTGTGATTCTTCCATTAGTAATAGATTTATTCATTAAATATCTAATTTCAAAATGATCTGTATGAATAAAGGTTTCATAGCTGGTGATGTAATGTCTAAATTTTTTAATAGCATGGACAACAACTATAAATTCATTTTTCAGTTACAATGTAATTTAACTCAAAAGGAGTCAAATTTTTTCTTGTGTAATTATTAATAGATGGCATAGGGGATTAAATCTTTTTTTCCTAATACAACTCCCAGAGTTGTACCTGAAGCATATTTTGAAATGTGAAAAAGTAGTTTCCAATTTGGACCTCTTAAGATGGGTGCTTCAGAAATTTTTGTTTTTAAAGTTTCAAATGCCAATTGGTAATCATGATTCCAACTGAATTCACAATATTTGGTAAGAAATTTGAAGAGTAGGGATGCTATTTTAGTGAAGTTTTCTATAAATCTTCTATAATACCCTATGAATCCTAGAAAATTCTAACATCCTTTTGACAACTTGGAACTAATAATTTGGAGATGACTTCAACCTTAGATGAGTCAAATTTAATTCCATCTCCCGAGATATGATGTCCTAAAACAATTCCTTCAGTAAACAACATAAAACATTTGTTGTGAATTAATGAAATATTTTATTCTTTAGATCTTTTAAGAACTTTTTCCAAATTTTCAAGAGCTTTTTCAAATGAATTCCCATAAAATGTAAAATATTCCATATATACTTCCACACAATCATGTATTAGATCAGAGAAAACTCCTAATACTACCCTTTGGAATGTTGTAGGTGCATTGCAAAATACAAAAGGAAGTACTCGGTAGGCATAGGTTCCCCATGGACAGGTGAATGTGGTTTTATCTTGGTGTTGAGGTGCTACCTGAATTTGATTGTAACCACTAAAACCATCCAAGAATGAGAAATACTTCTTTCCCGCTAATGTATCTAATACTTGATCTATGAAAGGTAATGGAAAATGACCTTTTAGAGTAGCTTTATTCAATTCCCGATAATCAATGTATACACTCCATTTACCATTTTTTTTAGGTACAATCACCAAGGGAGAAACCCACTGACTTTCTGAAATTGGATAAATGAAGTTTACATTCAACAATTTTTGCAATTCTTCTTTCACAATTTCCCTAAGATTTGGATTCATCCTTCTTTGAGGTTGTCTAATAGGCCTAAAATTTTCCTGAATGTAGATATGATGTATACAATTTTCAGGACTAATTCCTTTCATGTCAGTGTATTCACATGCATACGCAGAAGAATGTTGTTGTAATGTTTTGAATAAATTTTCTTGTTGTAATTTTTCCAAGTTTTTGTTTATGTTCAAAGATTTTCCTGGAAAGATGTCAACCGTAGAGTTACCAAATTCTTCCATAGAATATAAAGACATATGTCTAGATGACAAGTATTAAATATTACATTGTTCTTGAAAACTATGATCATTTTCATATTCTGAGGATGATTCAAAGTTTTCTATTGAATTTAATATTTGACTCCCTTCACTAATACAAGAAATAGTAAAGAGATGTTGTATATCATTATCAACATCAATCCATTCTTCATCTTCTATTTCTGTGTTTGTTCTTGCTGGAGGATAAAAAGTGAATTTCTTTGTTGAATTACCATCGAAAATGTTCATGTCACCATATCTACAACTAATGAAAGCATCAGTTGTAGCCAACCAAGGTCTTCCTAATATTAGTGGATGTCCTCCTAGATTTTTCTTGGGGGTTAAAATCATAAAATCAGCCGGATACTCCCAAGACTCTAAGGATACTGAAATGTCTTCTAATACACCATCTGGCTTGATTACTGATATGTTTTCTAGTTGCAGTAATGCAGGTATATACTGAAGATTTGGAAACTTGAGTTGTTCCATGGTTTGTTTGCTCATGATTTTTATGGCTACTCCTAATTCAATCAATGTATTTGGAATTTCAATGCCATTGATGTGTGTTTTTACAACTAGACTCCCTGGATCTAAATATTTTTGTATGGTAATTTTTCTCATCATAATGTCTGCAATTTTTCCTACTAACTAAATTATTTTCATTTCTTTTGTTTTTCTCCCTGATTTCTTTATGTTCAACCCTCTTATTGTTTTAAATAGAATTGGAATCTCTTTAATGGCTTGTAGCAAAGGAATTTTGATACAAACATTTTTCAATTCATCTAGAAAATCATAATTGGGCAACATTATTTGTTTTTCTACCCCTCTATCAACTTGTAATCTCTCAAGAAAAGGAGGGTTAGAAATAGATATTGATGGTTTCTCTATGATAGGAGTTGAGTTTATTGAATTTTCATAATTCTAGTTTTTTTGAAGAGATGTCCCTTCTTCAGAATTTTTATTTTGCTGTAGAGAAATTTCTTCATCAAAATCATATTTTTCTTGAATAACAACAGAAGGCTTTTTCCTTTCTAATATTCTACCAAATCTAAGTTGAACATCATTAAGATCTAGTGGATTAATCATGTAATTTGGACATTATTGTCCTTCTATGTTGTAAGCATTTTGAGAATTTTTGTTAATTCAGTTTGGCAATGGCTAGGCAGGTAGTTGGTTTGGTCTTTGTGGAACTGGTAATGAAAGTTGTGGGTTTTGATTTTGGAGTTGGGGTTGTTGATTTTTTTGTGGAAATTTTTGGGGAGGATTGTGGATATTGGTAGTATTGAGAATATCTACCATAAGGATTTTGTATTCCTTGTGTCCAAGGTTGAGGTTGGGACCAAGGTTTCTGCCAAGAATTCCAATTATTTGGTGGCGGATGAGTATACATTTGGTTGTTAAAACCTTCATTTTGTGACCCATGCCATGGTCTTCTAGAGATAAAGCAAAGAGGTTCTACTGTATTTAAAGTTACTTCTTCCTGGAAAACAGCCTTAAGACCTGGAATAGAAGGGCAAGTTTTAGTTTCATGATTTTCTGAGCACATAACACAAGTATCTATGACTTTTGAATCAAGAGGACATTCTCTTAAGGCATGCTTATTTTTGCATTTAGGACATAAAATAGCTAAGGCATCAGTTTCGACTTTATTCTTGTTTTGTAATTTAAGGGTGTCTATCTGTTCATTAAGACTCCCTAAGATATATATTTTATATTCATCAAGCATATTTCCAATTTCTCCCCTACTTACTGTTCCAATTGCATATTTATTCACTCTAGAGAGAATAGGATCTCTTGTATCTTTCCCAGTTCTTGATTTTCCTCTTGAGAGATGAATGCATAATTCACTGATTTCAGGTAATGTGGGTTGAGAGATGTTTCCCTTTCCCATAATGTTGAGAATTTCTTTCAATTCATCTCTAATGGATTTTAATAAGAGATATTTTAAAATATCTTGATCTAAGTTGTCTATATGAATTTACGGGGTAATTTCCTTAGATCAAACACCAAAAGTCACCGCTCACAAACAGATTACAAATTAGTACATCAGTATATCACGTGGTTAAAACCCTCGAAGAGGGAAACAGTCCATGGCCTGAGCCAAGGCGGCACTTCAGGAAATTTATTAATATAAAAAGAAGGTTCATATATGTTTCTCTCATAAACGGTTACCAGAAAAATGCCCCTCAATGCTCTTTAAATAGAGATCACAGTTCAATTCGGTGTTAAGCCACAGATCAAGTGTCATTAATACCGAGGAGAGAGTGAACCGTCGAATCACTACAAATTGTGACCATCAGATTATACGTTACAAATGTACATAGTAAAGAAACACACTTTACCTAACTCTACACTAGACCAAGTTATACTTAACTATTTCCTATGTGTCAGAATATCCTAACATCCCCCCTTAAGAACAACTTGGCATAGGATTGAAGGATTTACAAAGGTCACACAAAAGGATCCTATTTCATATGTGTCGAAATATCCTAACATCCCCCCCTTAAGAATAACTTGGGGTAGGATTGAACGATTTACAAAGGTGATACAATACAAGAAGTAAGGAGGCATTAGAGCCTATCCCCCCTTAATGATAACTTTCCTGAACTCCAAGCATGGATCAAAATTTGGTAAACTTCACTTTTGTGAGAGCCTTTGTAAAGATATCATCAACTTGATCATTGGCTGAACAACATTGTACTTCAAGAACACGATCATGAATGAGATTTTGATGAAGTTTTTATGAAGATCAATGTGTTTCATACGCTGATGTTGAACTAGATCTTTGCATATTTGAATGGCACTCTGATTATCACACCAAAGTGCAGTTGGATGTTGTTGATGAAGACCAAATTCAGACAGGATCTGATGAAGCAACATGGCTTCCTTGCTAGCTTCAATAACACCACGATACTTTGCTTTTGCTAAAGAAAGAGAGATGGCACTTTGTTTCTTACAAGGCCAAGTAATAGGTCCTGAACCAAGAGTGAACACATATCCTACAATAGACTTTCGATCATCAAGGTCACTAGCCTAATTAGAAACAGTGAAACCAATCAAAAATCAAGATTCTCCTACAATGTAATGAATCCTGAACTGAACTATACCTCAAATATATCGAAGTATTCTTTTAGCTTCTTTCAATTGAATTTCATGAGGTTGGTGCATAAACTGAGCAACAATACCAACGGTAAAGAAAAGTCAGGACGGGTATGGGTTAGATGTATGATTTTACCAACAAGTTGATGGTATAAGGTAGCATCAACTTCAGGGGTAGTACAAGTGACTGAAATCTTGACTCCAGACTGAAAGGGAGAAGGGGTTGGCTTACAGTATTCCATGTGAAAGTGGCGTAGAATATCACAGGAATTCTTGGACTGAGAAAGGGTAATACTTTCTTTGGATTACAAAAAGTGTCCTAAGTCTGTCATTTCGAACTTCTTTTTGAGACCAGCCTTCACATGGTTTATATGATTGGTATGACTACTAGTAGTATATCATCAACATAAAGAACAAGGATGGTGAAGGACTTACCCACTTTCTTGGTGTAGACAGTATTGTCAGAATGACACCTAGAAAAGCCACTATCTAATAGAAATCTATCCATTTTGGCATACCAAGCCCGAGGAGCTTGTTTGAGACCATAGAGATACTTCCTAAGGCAAAAAATAAGGCCTAGAGTCATTTTGGATAAATCCAGGGGGTTGTTCCATGTAGATTTCTTCATACAAATCTCCATGTAAGAAGGCGGATTTAACATCCATCTAATGGACTTCCCATTTAAAGGAGGGAGCAAGGGAAAGAACAAGGTAGATAAAATTCATTATGGAAACAGGGGAGAAGGTTTCAGTATAGTTAATGCCTTCAACTTGTGAAAATCCTTTAGCAACAAGACGAGCTTTATGTTTATCCACTTTTCCATCTGGTCCAAAATTTGTTTTGTAAACCCATCTGCATCTGGCAAGTTTTCTTCCTTTTGGAAGAGGAACAAGATCCCAAGTATCATTTGATAATAAGGAATGATATTCTTCATTCATAGCTTCATCCCAATGTGGATGACTGGAAGCTTCTTTAAAGGTTTCTAGATCAGGATCTTTTGGAACATAAGCCAATAAGGAAGAGGCTCTTTCGAACTGAGAATGTGTACATTGTCGATCTGTAGGGTCACTTGCAAGAGAACCTGCTACATCCCGAGTAGAGCAGACCCATCTTGGAAGTTGTGGAGCTGAAGGAATACCGTCAAGAGGTGGAGGAGTTTTTTTATCCTCGCTGTCATCATCTGAACTAGAAGGAATGCTATCAAAAATAGAAGAGATAAAGAGAGGTGGCACATATGTTGAATCAGGCTCACGGGCGAAAGGTGGCACACCCGCCGAACTAGGCACGCAGGCCGATATATTTTCATCAAATTTTACATCTCTGCTAATGATTATATTTTTGGATTTTGGTTGAAGAAGTCTATATCCTTTGACATCTTCAGAATATCCAACAAAATTTCATTTTTCAGTCTTAGGTTCTAAGGCTTTATGTTTCACATCTGGAATATCGACGCAAGCATCACTTCCAAAAACATGAAAGTGACTTACATCTGGTTTAATTGAGAACTAGGATTCTTCTGGAGTTATATTCCTTAAAACCTTAGTAGGAGTGCGATTTACCATGTAATTTTCACAGTTAATTGCTTCTGCCCAAAAAATTGAGACTAAGTCCTTTAGATTCAAGCATACAATTGGCCATTTCTTTTAAGATGCAATTCTTCCTTTTAGCTACACCATTTTGTTGTGGAGTATATGGAACAGTATGTTGAAATTAGATTCCATGCTTAGTGAAAATTTTGATAAATTTGTTGTTAACATATTCTCCTCCATTGTCTGATCTTAACTTAAGAATTTAATGTCCAGATTGTTTCTCAACAAAGGCCTTAAAGGCCAAGAACATGTTAAAAACTTCACTCTTGAGTTTTAAGAAGTATACCAAAGTGCACCTGGAAAAATAATCAATGAAAGTTAAGAAGTACTTGCAACTAGAGAAAGAAACAATAGGAAGTGGACCACATAAATAGCTATGCACAAGCTGCAAAGGGGATGAAGCATGCCAAGTAGTGTGTTTGTCAAAAATATCATGATTGTGTTTTCCGAGTACACATGCAGAGCAAACAATATCTCAGCAAGATACCATAGGAAAACATGTCACCATATTTTCTTTACATATAGTTTGAAGAGAGTGATAGTTTAAGCGACCAAATTGCTCATGCCAAAGTTTGCTCACTTCATCATTATGAGCAACAAAAATGGATGGAAGACATGATGACCCAAAGTTTTCAAACTTATACAAACTTGTGGAATCATCACCAATACCAGTAGCTAAATGTTTAGGATCTTTAGGGTCCTGTATTACAACATCATGAGGTAATAATTCTATTGTTTTCCATTCACCTGAATGAGTTATCTGATAAACAGATAGAAGGTTGCATGAAAAGGTAGGAACACATAGTACATCATTAAACTAACCATTATATATATGAATGGTTCCAGATCCTACAACACTAAGATATTTATCATCACCAACATAAATATGTTTCGTGTTACAATCATTTAAATAAGAAAACATGGCTTTATTTTTGGCCATGTGGTAAGAAGATCCAAAATCAATGAGCCACTCATGAGAATGAGAAGAAGAAGATACATTTAATGCATACGTAACATTCCCAAATGGGAAAAGCATGAATATAATGCAAAATGCTGGAACAATAGTGTAAAAAATAATATAAGAGAAAGAGGCCAATATGGATACCTTCTATTCATTATAACATCAGCAAAATATGCATAAGAAATTTTCCATAAGATATACAATAAGAAATAACAAGCCTCCAATGGACAAAATCCCTCAAAATAGGTGTTGCTACTATATATAAAGAGTTGGAAGGTTGCTACAGTGTTGTTTTAAAGGCACTGCTATAGAAAATGATTATACAACAGATATAAGGCTGATATGTGCCTCAAAATATAGATCCAATACAGATCTGAGCACTAAACAACCTCCTTTGAAGAACCCCTCAAGGGTTTTTAGCAAAACACCATGTATAAGATGGGGATCTAAGCCCTAGGGCTGAAGATCCACTACAAAATATAGATCTGGAAAGTGTGGCTGATATGATATGATTAATAATGCAGCCTCCTCCAATAGACTCTCTAGATCAAGGGCTGATCCCTTATCTAGAAAAACTCCTCTCAAAATGGTGTGCCAAACTACCCTGCAACTCCTCCCATAGAAATATCGCAGATCTGGAAATAAACTGCATTGTAGGGGAAAAATATTAGTTGGTTTGATGCCAAGATCTGAAAATATGCACAAGGGCCTTCCTTAGTGTCCTCCCAATGGAAAGGAATCCTTCTCCACTAAAAATAAGTAATGAGGTGACCCAAAGATGGTCTACACGGCTGCAACCTGCAAAACAATTCAACCCTCAATGGGATCTACGCTGTAAATGAAAGATGGAGCTTGGCCTTAAGCTTGATAGTGGACAATGTAATACAAGACTCCTCCAAGAGCTTCTCAAAGGAAGAGGTGGGATTCCCGATCAGGAACACCCAATGCTAAACAACACTCAATCTCATCTAAATAGCTAGATAAATATATATGTCTAAACAAACCATATATTCAGAAATATCATATACATCACCATTATGAAATATGGTTGCAATCCTCTTCCTTTTATAAGATATGAGCTTGCAAACCCTAAGCCCCATCCAATAATCGAACTACTTCCATGCAAAGCATCTCCATCTAAAATTGCTTTATCTTTCATTGATGACCACTCCTCCATGACAGCTTTGTTGATTTGGTCAAAGTTGACCTAGTCAAGGTGTTCCAGCCCTTTTTCACACCTAAAGGTGCTTAATTAAGCTGCCAAGATATATCCTTTTCACGTTGGCATTGATTTTATTAATTATTAAGGAGACTTATGGACCTCCATTATCCTCTTATTCATAAAACAAGATAGAAAAACAAAATTTAATATTCCAACCAGCTCATGGATAACTTAGGAATATTACAGCATAACCAGATGCTTGACAACCACAAGCAGAAAGTGCCATTCCTGAAGATGAAGTTGAAGAGGTCTCAAAATTTATGTGGTGATTCTTCATTGTTTCTTCCAAGTCATCCATCTTCTTAAAACATTTGGACTCTACATGGCCATCACGATTACAAAAGTTACAATGTCTATCTATTTGTTATGCGAAATTATGGATTACGGATAAAACATTCTTCCTTAGATGTGGTGCTCATCTAGAAGAACAGGTTAAAGACTTCGTAACTACTTTTCCTAACAGTAAATAAACACACAGAACATATCAAGAAAATTACTTGGAGTCCAAGCGTTTCCAATTCTCCTTCTATTGCTCTTGTTGTAGCTTCAAATCCAAGCTAGATCGCCAAAATATTTCCTACAAGAATGAACACTAAACAGCAAAGAGATAGCAATCTACAGATGTCTATTCAAGTTATTCAGTTAAATCAATGAAACATGAACCATATACATCAGATAATAATTCATAATATGAAAGACAGAAGATTATACAGATACATATGTGGGAAAGTAAGCAACAGTATTTATTCATGGATAGAAGGGGAGGTTACAACCTAGTGATTGATTTGATGTCACCATCTCTAGCAACATCCCAGCCTCATCACAATGCACATCTCTCCAGTAGCATGTTACACAAACAAACTCCTCAATTGAAATTCCACCAGCATTTCTCTACTCAAATTTTTCCTTCCCAAGCACTAGGATCTGTGCTCAATTTATAGAGGAGATGAAGGTAGTTTAATGATCCGAATTTTATGCAGGAACGCAACAAAATACAGATATAACCATAGATATAGAGATGCAGTGGAAGTAATGCTTCAATTTATTAATAAACGAATGACTGAAATAAGCTTACAAACATAATGGAAACAAGCTAGGGCGCTGGTAGCGTATCTCTGAGAAGAGATGTGGCGTACGCAGGCCTCTAAACTGTGTTACATTGAGGCCCGTAGGCCTATTACAGACATAATGGAAATAGATGAGCTAGGGTACTGGCAGCGTATCCCTGAGAAGAGATGTGGCGGCTACCAGCCCCTAAACTGTGTTACAATGCAGACATGATAGAGATGTGGCGAGCTAGGGCACTGGTCGCGCTTATCTCTGAGAAGAGATGTGTCGGATCCTAGCCCCCTCAACTGTCTTACAATGAGGCTCGAGGGCCTATTTATTGTTGAGAAACAATGTAGAATCTGAAACATCCAAAACCCTAACCGTAGGAGATGAAGCGCCAAAACTGTGGGCCCCGTTTGGGTAAATTGGTGGTTCAACTTCCCGGGGACGTAACTTTGGCATTTGATCTCCGTTTGATGCGCTCAATAACTCGTTAGAAAGATCTGTCCGAGGAGTACAACTTTTGAATGAGAAACATTGGTCCATCTACCCGTGTTGCTCTCCATTTTCCCAAAAATCGTCGTTTAGGGCCTCAAAACGGCTCCGGAAGTTCAAGACCCGAAAAACTGCTAAAAATAGTAAGTTGTGCCGAAACTTACAAACTAAAATAACTGATGGTGGGGGTTCAAATGGAATCAATGGGTGGCCACCAATATCCACCTGGATTATTAATGCCCCAAAATGGCTCCGGGTGTGTAGGACCCGAAAACCTGCTATAAATAGTAAGTTGTGCTGAAGCTGAAAAACTGAAAGAATTGATGCTGCGGGTCCAAATGGAATAGGTGGGAGGCCACCGATATCCACCTGGATCATTCCTCCCTCCTTAGGAAGCAATGGTCTCCATTGCGTTAAGTTCCTCCATGGGGGGGGAATTTTGCTGAACTTATTGTTGGATTTAGATGTGCCACCGGTGGGCAGCCATTAAAGGATCTGAAAAAAAAAAAAAAAATGTTCCATCATCGCGTTCCTCTATTTCTCGAGGGCATCCTCGAGGAAGATTTTGATAGGATCTCCTGCTCCCTCGTCTTTCTTTTCTTCCGCCATGGGGGGTCGTCGGGGTTGCGAGGTTGAACTCCTTATACCTTGGCCACGTTGGGGATATGAAACGAAAAACAGAGAAAAATCAGACTAGCTCTGATACCACTGATCCAGATTTTATGCAGGAACGCAACAGAATACAGATATAACCATAGATACAGAGATGCAGCGGAAATAATGCTTCAATTTGTTAGTAAACGAATGACTTAAATAATCTTACAAACATAATGGAAACAAGCTAGGGCGTTGGTAGCGTATCTCTAAGAAGAGATGTGGCGTACGCAGGCCTCTAAAATGTGTTACATTGAGGCTCGCAGACCTATTACAGACATAATGGAAATAGATGAGCTAGGATACTGGCAACGTATCCCTGAGAAGAGATGTGGCGGCTACCAGCCCCTGAACTGTGTTACAATGCAGACATGATAGAGATGTGGCGAGCTAGGGCACTGGTCGCGCTTATCTCTTAGAAGAGATGTGTCGGCTCCCAGCCCCCTCAACTGTCTTACAATGAGGCTCGAGGGCCTATTTATTGTTTAGAAACAATGTAGAATCCGAAACGTCCAAAACCCTAACCATAGGAGATGAAGCACCAAAACTGTGGGCCCCGTTTGGGTAAATTGGTGGTTCAACTTCCCGGGGACGTAACTTTGGCATTCGATCTCTGTTTGATGCGCTCAATAGCTCGTTAGAAATATCTATCCGGGGAGTAAAACTTTTGAATGAGAAACATCGGTCCATAAACCCATGTTGCTCTCCGTTTTCCCAAAAAACGTCGTTTAGGGCCTCAAAACGGCTCCGGAAGTTTAAGACCCGAAAAACTGCTAAAAATAGTAAGTTGTGCCGAAACTTACAAACTGAAATAACTGATGGTGGGGTTTCAAATGGACTTGATGGGTGGCCACAAATATCCACCTGGATTATTAATGCCCCAAAATGGCTCCGGGTGTGCAGGACCCGAAAACCTGCTATAAATAGTAAGCTATGCTGAAGCTGAAAAACTGAAAGAATTGGTGTTGCAGGTCCAAATGGAATAGGTGGGAGGCCACTGATATCCACCTGAATCATTCCTCCCTCCTTAGGAAGCAATGGTCTCCATTGCGTTAATTTCCTCCATGGGGGGGGGGGGGGAATTTTTTTGAACTTGGTGTTGGATTTAGATGTGCCACCGGTGGGCAACCATTGACGGATCTGAAAAGAAAAAATATTCCATCATCGCGTTCCTTTGTTTCTCGAGGGCATCCTCGAGCAAGATTTTGATAGGATCTCCTGCTCCCTCGTCTTTCTTTTCTTCCGCCATGGGGGGTCGTCGGGGTTGCGAGGTTGAACTCCTTATACCCTGGCCACGTTGGGGATATGAAACGAAAAACAGAGAAAAATCAGACCCGCTCTGATACCACTGATCCGGATTTTATGCAGGAACGCAACAGAATACAGATATAACCATAGATACAGAGATGCAGCGGAAATAATTCTTCAATTTATTAATAAACGAATGACTGAAATAAGCTTACAAACATAATGGAAACAAGCTAGGGTGTTGGTAGCGTATCTCTGAGAAGAGATGTGGCGTACGCAGGCCTCTAAACTATGTTACATTGAGGCTCACAGGCCTATTATAGAGATAATGGAAATAGATGAGCTAGGGTACTGGCAGCATATCCCTAAGAAGAGATGTGGCGGCTACTAGCCCCTAAACTGTGTTACAATGCAGGCATGATAGAGATGTGGCGAGCTAGGGCACTGGTCGTGCTTATCTCTGAGAAGAGATGTGTCGGCTCCCAGCCCCCTCAACTGTCTTACAATGAGGCTCGAGTGCCTATTTATTGTTGAGAAACAATGTAGAATCTGAAATGTCCAAAACCCTAACTGTAGGAGATGAAGCGCCAAAACTGTGGGCCCCGTTTGGGTAAATTGGTGGTTCAACTTCCTGGGGATGTAACTTTGGCATTCGATCTCCGTTTGATGCGCTCAATAGCTCGTTAAAAAGATCTATCCGAGGAGTACAACTTTTGAATGAGCAACATCGGTCCATAGACCCATGTTGCTCTCCATTTTCCCCAAAAACGTCGTTTAGGGCCTCAAAACGGCTCCGGAAGTTCAAGACCCGAAAAACTGCTAAAAATAGTAAGTTGTGCCGAAACTTGCAAACCGAAATAACTGATGGTGGGGGTTCAAATGGACTCGATGGGTGGCCACCAATATCCACCTGTATTATTAATGCCCCAAAATGGCTCCGGGTGTGTAGGACCCGAAAACTTGCTATAAATAGTACGTTGTGCTGAAGCTGAAAAACTGAAAGAATTGATGCTGCAGGTCCAAATGGAATAGGTGGGAGGCCACCGATATCCACCTGGATCATTCCCCCCTCCTTAGGAAGCAATGGTCTCCATTGCGTTAAGCTCCTACATGGGGGGGGGGAATTTTGCTGAACTTGGTGTTGGATTTAGATGTGCCACTGGTGGGAAGCCGTTGAAGGATCTGAAAAAAAAAATTGTCCATCATCGCATTCCTCTATTTCTCGAGGGCATCCTCGAGCAAGATTTTTATAGGATCTCCTACTCCCTCGTCTTTCTTTTCTTCCGCCATGGGGGGTCATCGGGGTTGCGAGGTTGAACTCCTTATACCCTGGCCACGTTGGGGATATGAAACGAAAAACAGAGAAAAAGCAAACCCACTCTGATACCACTGATCCGGATTTTATGTAGGAACGCAACAGAATACGAATATAACCATAGATACAGAGATGCAGCGGAAATAATGCTTCAATTTTATTAATAAACGAATGACTGAAATAAGCTTACAAACATAATGGAAACAAGCTAGGGCGCTGGTAGCGTATCTCTAAGAAGAGATGTGGCATACGCAGGCCTCTAAACTGTGTTACATTGAGGCTCACAGACCTATTACAGACATAATGGAAATATATGAGCTAGGGTACTGGCAGCGTATCCCTGAGAAGAGATGTGGCGGCTACCAGCCCCTGAACTGTCTTACAATGCAGAAATGATAAAGATGTGGCGAGCTAGGGCACTAGTCGCGCTTATCTCTGAGAAGAGATGTGTCGGCTCCCAGCCCCCTCAACTGTCTTAAAATGAGGCTCGAGGGCCTATTTATTGTTGAGAAACAATGTATAATCTGAAACGTCCAAAACCCTAACCATAGGAGATGAAGCGCCAAAACTGTGGGCCCCGTTTGGGTAAATTGGTGGTTCAACTTCCCGAGGACGTAACTTTGGCATTCGATCTCCGTTTGATGCGCTCAATAGCTCGTTAGAAAGATATGTCCAAGGAGTACTACTTTTGAATGAGAAACATCGTTCCATGAATCCATGTTGCTCTCTGTTTTCCCAAAAACCGTCGTTTAGGGCCTCAAAACGGCTCCAGAATTTTAAGACCCGAAAAACTGCTAAAAATAGTAAGTTGTGCCGAAACTTACAAACTGAAATAACTGATGGTGGGGGTTCAAATGGACTCAATGGGTGGCCACCAATATCCACCTGGATTATTAATGCCCCAAAATGGCTCCAGGTGTGTAGGACCCGAAAACCTGCTATAAATAGTATGCTGTGTTAAAGCTGAAAAACTGAAAGAATTGATGTTGCGAGTCCAAATGGAATAGGTGGGAGGCCACCGATATCCACCTAGATCATTCCTCCCTCCTTAGGAAGCAATGGTCTCCATTGCGCTAAGTTCCTCCATGGGGGGGGGGGGGGGGAATTTTACTAAACTTGGTGTTGGATTTAGATGTGCCACCGGTGGGAAGCCGTTGAAGGATCTGAAGAAAAAAAAAAATTGTCCATCATCGTGTTCCTTTGTTTCTCGAGGGCATCCTCGAGCAAGATTTTGATAGGATCTCATGCTCCCTCGTCTTTCTTTTCTTCCGCCATGGGGGGTCGTCAGGGTTGCGAGGTTGAACTCCTTATAACCTGACCACGTTGGGGATATGAAACGAAAAACAGAGAAAAAGCAGACCCGCTATGATACCACTAATCCGGATTTTATGCAAGAACGCAACAGAATACAGATATAACCATAGATACAGAGATGCAGCGGAAATAATGCTTCAATTTATTAATAAACGAATGACTAAAATAAGCTTACAAACATAATGGAAAAAAGATAGGGCACTGGTAGCGTATCTCTGAGAAGAGATGTGGCGTACGCATGCCTCTAAACTGTGTTACATTGAAGCTCGCAGGCCTATTGTGTAGTCAATTTAGAGTCCTAAATTGCTAACATAAATTATCAACCAGGGCTAGTAAACTGATGAAGTGTGGTGTACTATATGTGCTTAAGTGACCTCTTCCTTACTTCGTTGTATGTGTTTTTCTTATTGTTTTTGGGAACAGAAATGTAATCTACCTCCGGAGTACTCTCACTAAATTAACATGCAACTAAAAATGCTAATTAACTCAACATAATACAACCAAATCTTTTTCATCTAATAATGATATGTTGGAAGAGCGTTTTAAGAAAAAGAATGATTGTAAGATAATGAGGATCTTTTAATCTAATTGCAAAACAGAAAATGCTAATTAACTCAACATGATACAACCAAATCTTTTTCATCTAATAATGATATTTTGGAAGAGCGTTTTAAGAAAAAGAATGATTGTAAGATAATGAGGATCTTTTAATCTAATTGCAAAACAGAAAATGCTAATTAACTCAATATAATACAACCAAATCTTTTCCATCTAATAATGATATTTTGGAAGAGCATTTTAAGAAAAAGAATGATTGTAAGATAATGAGGATCTTTTAATCTAATTGTAAAACAGAGAATGCTAATTAACTCAATATAATACAACCAAATCTTTTCCATCTAATAATGATATTTTGGAAGGGCATTTTAAGAAAAAGAATGATTGTAAGATAATGATGATATTTTAGTTAAACAAATAATGCAAGACATGAATTAAAAGCTACTTATCTAGAAAGCATGTAGAAGCCTCCTTGGATAGCAGGGGCCCTCTACTACCAATTTGGTGAAGTCCTTCAGCTCCTTAAAGTTGTAATCAAAACATCATCAAAGAACTGAATTTCTTTATTGAAAATCTCACAAATCTACATCCCATTCCATCTTGAACTTTGTTACAAAATACTCCTATTTTCTCCTACTTCTTCATTACTTCTTCATTAACCATGATAGGAGAAAGCTTCTCCTATTTATACAAAATATGAGGAGTCATCTCATTAATGAGAGTCCATGAATCTCTCCCTCCAACTCTTGAGTTACAATCAAAATAGGAAATGATAAGACACATGTCTTTCTAGAATTTCAACACAACTTAAGAAAGGAGACACGTATCCTCTTAGAGTTTCAGTACAACAAGGAAAGGTGACACATCTCCCATGATCCTCTCCAACCAAATTCGAATTTGGCCTTAGAGTGCCACATAAGGGTCTTCTAGAAGTCTCCTGTTGACCTACACATGTCACAAAACTCACAACACATATATAGATATATGAAACTATGTTAATTTTCTAGTTTCTAATCATAAATTCACTTTAAATACATAAAATAAATAACTTTGGAAAACAATGATCCTAACCCATATATTTATGAAAATGGTTACTTGATGTAGGGTTTTTGGTCAGATGGCTTATGAAATAAGAGCTAAATGGTTATGACATAATGGAAATATATATGAATATGGAAAACACTTTTGAGACTCAACACCTATTACAGAGATAATGGAAATAGATGAGCTAGGGTACTGGCAGCGTATCCCTGAGAAGAGATGTGGTGGCTACCAACCCCTGAACTGTGTTATAATGCAGACTTGATAGAGATGTGGCGAGCTAGGGCACTGGTCGCGCTTATCTCTGAGAAGAGATGTGTCGGCTCCCAACCCCCTCAATTGTCTTACAATGAGGCTTGAGGGCCTATTTATTATTGAGAAACAATGTAGAATCCGAAACGTCCAAAACCCTAACCGTAGGAGATGAAGCGCCAAAACTGTGGGCCCCGTTTGGGTAAATTGGTGGTTCAACTTCCCCGGGACGTAACTTTTGCATTCGATCTCCGTTTGATGCGCTCAATAGCTCGTTCGAAAGATCTGTCCGAGGAGTACAAACTGTGAATGAGAAAAATCGGTCCATGACCCATGTTGCTCTCCGTTTTCCCAAAAAACGTCGTTTAGGGCCTCAAAACGGCTCCGAAAGTTTAAGACCCGAAAAACTGCTAAAAATAGTAAGTTGTGCCGAAACTTACAAACTAAAATAACTGATGGTGGGGGTTCAAATGGACTTGATGGGTGGCCACCAATATCCACCTGGATTATTACTGCCCCAAAACGGCTCCGGGTGTGCAGGACCCGAAAACCTGCTATAAATAGTAAGCTGTGCTGAAGCTGAAAAACTGAAAGAATTGATGCTGCGGGTCCAAATGGAATAGTTGGGAGGCCACCGATATCCACCTGGATCATTCCTCCCTCCTTAGGAAGCAATGGTCTCCATTGCGTTAAGTTCCTCCATGGGGGGGGAAATTTTGCTGAACTTGGTGTTGGATTTAGATGTGCCACCGGTGGGTAGCCATTGAAGGATCTGAAAAAAAAAAAATTGTCCATCATCACGTTGCTCTGTTTCTTGAGGGCATCCTCGAGCAATATTTTGATAGGATCTCCCTGCTCCCTCGTCTTTCTTTCCTTCCGCCATGGGGGGTCGTCGGGGTTGCGAGGTTGAACTCCTTATACCCTGGCCGCATTGGGGACATGAAGAGAAAAACAGAGAAAGAGCAGACCCCGCTTTGATACCACTGATCCGGATTTATGCAAGAACACAACAGAATACATATATAACCATAGATACCGAGATGCAGTGGAAATAATGCTTCAATTTATTAATAAAAGAATGACTGCAATACGCTTACAAACATAATGGAAATAAGCTAGGGCGCTGGCAGCGTATCTCTGAGAAGAGATGTAGCGTACGCAGGCCTCTAAACTATGTTACATTGAGGCTCGCAGGCCTATTACAGACATAATGGAAATAGATGATCTAGGGTACTGGCAGCGTATCCCTGAGAAGAGATGTGGCGGCTACCAGCCCCTGAACTGTGTTACAATGCAGACATGATGGAGATGCGACGAGCTAGGGCAACGGTCGCGCTTGTCTGCGAGAAGGGATGTGTGGAAACAAGGCCCCTACTCAGGTATCTTGCAATAGGCTCAAGGGCTATTTATTTTTGAGAAATAATGTACCAATCAAAACGTCCAAAACCTAACCGCCCAGGAGTTGAGCGCCATTGTAGGCTGTGAGAAAATGGGTGATGGTTCGACTTCATAAGGCATCAACACAGCATTCGATCTTCGTTTGATACACTAAATAGCTAAATTAGAAAAATCTGTCCGGTACCTTTTGAATGAAAAACATCGGTCCATGAACCTATGTTGCTCTCCGTTTTCCCAAAAAACATCGTTTAGGGCCTCAAAACGGCTCCGAAAGTTTAAGACCCGAAAACTGCTAAAAATAGTAAGTTGTGCCAAAAATTACAAACTTAAATAACTGATGGTGGGGGTTCAAATGGACTCGATGGGTGGCCACCAATATCCACCTGGATAATGCCCCAAAATGGCTCTGGGTGTGCAGGACCCGAAAACCTGTTATAAATACTAAGTTGTGCTGAAGCTGAAAAACTGAAAGAATTGATGCTGCGGGTCCAAATGGAATAGGTGGGAGGCCACCAATATCCACCTGGATCATTCCTCCCTCCTTAGGAAGCAATGGTCTCCATTGCATTAAGTTCCTCCATGGGGGGGGAAATTTTGCTGAACTTTGTGTTGGATTTAGATGTGCCACCGGTGGGCAGCCGTTGAAGGATCTGAAAAAAAAAAAAAAAAAAAAATTCCATCATCGTGTTCCTCTGTTTCTCAAGGGCATCCTCGAGCAAGATTTTGATAGGATCTCCTGCTCCCTCATCTTTCTTTTCTTCCGCCATGGGGGGACGTCAGGGTTGCGAGGCTGAACTCCTTATACCCTGGCCACGTTGGGGATATGGAACGAAAAACAGAGAAAAATCAGACCCGCTCTGATACCACTGATCCAGATTTTATGCAGGAATGCAACAGAATATAGATATAACCATAGATACAGAGATGCAGCGGAAATAATGCTTCATTTTATTAATAAAAGAATGACTGCAATAAGCTTACAAACATAATGGAAATAAGCTAGGGCGCTGGTAGCGTATCTCTGAGAAGAGATGTAGCGTACGCAGGCCTCTAAACTGTGTTACATTGAGGCTCGCAGGCCTATTACAGAAATAATGGAAATAGATGAGCTAGGGTACTGGCAGTGTATCCCTGAGAAGAGATGTGGCGGCTACATTGTTTGTGTTACAATACGGGACATGTTAGAATGTGGCGGTTTAGGCACTGATCGCGCTATGCGGAAGAGATGTGTCGGCTCGACCCCATGTTTTGTCTTCTGACAGAGCTCGAGGGCCTATTTATTGTTGAGAAACAATGTAGAATCTGAAACGTCCAAAACCCTAACCGTAGGAGATGAAGCGCCAAAACTGTGGGCCTCGTTTGGGTAAATTGGTGGTTCAACTTCCCGGGGACATAACTTTGGCATTCGATCTCTGTTTGATGCCCTCAATAGCTCGTTAGAAAGATCTTTCCGAGGAGTACAACTTTTGAATGAGAAACATCAGTCCATGGACCCATGTTTCTCTCCGTTTTCCCAAAAAACGTCGTTTAGGGCCTCAAAACAGCTCCAGAAGTTTAAGACCCGAAAAACTGCTAAAAATAGTAAGTTGTGCCGAAACTTACAAAATAAAATAACTGATGGTGGGGGTTCAAATGGACTCAATGGGTGGCCACCAATATCCACCTGGATTATTAATGCCCCAAAATGGCTCCGGGTGTGCAGGACCCGAAAACCTACTATAAATAGTAAGCTGTGCTGAAGCTGAAAACTAAAAGAATTGATGCTGCGAGTCCAAATGGAATAGGTGGGAGGCCACCGATATCCACTTGGATCATTCCTCCCTCCTTAGGAAGCAATGGTCTCCATTGCATTAAGTTCCTCCATGGGGGGGGGAATTTTGCTGAACTTGGTGTTGGATTTACATGTGCCTCCGGTGGGCAGCCGTTGAAAGATCTGAAGAAAAAAAAAATTATCCATCATTGCGTTCCTCTGTTTCTCGAGGGCATCCTCGAGCAAGATTTTGATAGGATCTCCTCCTCCCTCGTCTTTCTTTTCTTCCGCCATGGGTGGTCATCGGGGTTGCAAGGTTGAACTCCTTATACCCTAGCCACGTTTGGGATATGAAACGAAAAACAGAGAAAAAGCAGACCCGCTCTGATACCACTGATCCGGATTTTATATAGGAACGCAACAGAATACAGATATAACCATAGATACAGAGATGCAGCGGAAATAATGCTTCAATTTATTATTAAACGAATGACTTAAATAAGTTTACAAACATAATGGAAACAAGCTAGGGCGCTGGTAGCGTATCTCTAAGAAGAGATGTGGCATACGCAGGCCTCTAAACTGTGTTACATTGAGGCTCGCAGGCCTATTACATACATAATGGAAATAGATGAGCTAGGGTACCGGCAACGTATCCCTGAGAAGAGATGTGGTGGCTACCAGCCCCTGAACTGTGTTACAATGCAGACATGATAGAGATGTGGCGAGCTAGGGCACTGGTCGCGCTTATCTCTGAGAAGAGATGTGTCGGCTCCCATCCCCCTCAACTATCTTAAAATGAGGCTCGAGGGCCTATTTATTGTTTAGAAACAATGTAGAATCTGAAACGTCCAAAACCCTAACCGTAGGAGATGAAGCACCAAAACTGTGGGCCCCGTTTGGGTAAATTGGTGGTTCAAATTCCCGGGGACGTAACTTTGGTATTCGATCTTCGTTTGATGCGCTCAATAGCTCGTTAGAATTATCTGTCCCAGGAGTACAACTTTTGAACGAGCAACATCGGTCCATGGACCCATGTTGCTCTCCGTTTTCCCAAAAAACGTCGTTTAGGGCCTCAAAACGGCTCCAGAACTTTAAGACCCAAAAAACTGCTAAAAATTGTAAGTTGTGCCGAAACTTACAAACTGAAATAACTGATGGTGGGGGTTCAAATGGACTCAATGGGTTGCCACCAATATCCACCTAGATTATTAATGCCCCAAAATGGCTCCGGGTGTGCAGGACCCGAAAACCTGCTATAAATAGTAAGTTGTGCTGAAGCTGAAAAACTGAAAGAGTTGATGTTGCGGGTCCAAATGGAATAGGTGGGAGGCCACCGATATCCACCTGGATCATTTTACAATAAATTACTTTCTAATAATAGGAAATACATGTTCCCAGTCTCAGAGGTATAAAATGGACACATGGATTCAAATTTTGACACATATTCACTCTTCTAAAATACGCTGGCCAAGTGGAGATTCCGGAACAATGAGAATTTTTCTCCCAAATGAACAAAGCACCCTTGAGTGTTGGGAAGTGCTTTGCAGGGCACCTTTAAATGGAGGTACCTGCATATGCAACGCACTTAGCCCCTTGAGAGACTGCGTTTGTGAGCTCATAGGTGTTATAATATAAACTTCAAATCTTGGAAACCTTGCAATGGAAGTCATTAATGATTTGTTCTTGTTATTTGTCTTAGGGAATTTAGCAACTGAAATGATAGGGGATGATAGACCCTGTTCATCGATCCTAGGGATGATGTCCAGTTAACCAGGTCATTGGGAATGATGACCAAATTTAACTATAACAATTTCCCTCTAAAGCATGAAGTCGGAATAATAATAAAATATTTTGATTGAGATGCTTTACACTGTGATGGGCTGGAGATGAAGCGGAGTGGCGACCTACATCAATCTTACAATACATTACATCATGATACATCCTCTTGATCATAAATTTCTGAGGGAAGTTTTTCCCATGCTCAGCACATAAACTATCTAATAACATGTACATAATTCAGAAAGTCGTCTACATTGGAATGTTTCCCAATACAGACATGCCTACAGATATAGGCCCATGTTCAGATGATGATCTATATGTAAGGTCACCGTACAGATGATGTGTACAACAATCCTGAAATCGCAGCCCGGATGGGTGAAACTAGATCCGAGGTCTTCTTATCTCATTCACTCGATCATTCGGGTACAATTCTAGCCATGCGAATATATGATTTGTAGTCGAACATGGAAATACATCATTTAATTACCAGCCAATGATGTGAGTTGTTAACAAATGCGAGAGAACCAACATTGATGTCAATGGCCCTCAAGTTACTATAGTACATTTCGTAAGGTGTGAATAGATGATTTAATGTCAAACGACAAAAAAAATATTTCAATCAAAAATCTGGAAGCAAGGATCTTGTCGATGTTGTAACAAGCCTCATGGTACTGGAATATGATGTTTCTAGGTGAACTTCTTGGATGATGATTTGTTGTTGATAAGAATTCACTTTATTGCGAAACGGGAGTTACTGATTTCGGAGACAAAGGTATAAATTGATATAGCAATGTTTAGAGATGACTTTCATGAGAATAAAGGTTTATGAGTATTCACTAGATGACTTCTCTTGAACATATCGAGGACACTGAGATGAGTTGGCAGCATTGACCTAAAACCAAACTGAAGTTATGATGAACCATAGGTATGAATGAACCGTCAAGAATATTATCCAACCTAAACAGTCACAGTGATGGAATGAAGTGTCATATTCAAGAGTGACCTGCTACTGTAAAAATTTCTGTTCACTTTCCCAAATTTTCCCCGGTCATTTGTCGACCAGTACCTCTTTATTTTTTAACAAGCTTTAGGAGGATAACATATGCTTGATCTATAATTCAACCCTTCGGGCAAACAATGTATCGCTATTTAATAATTTAATGAGTCTAGAAATGAATGAAACTTGATTCTTGCCATGATTCACAAGCTCGTCATTGTTTTATGTTTTAACGAGCCTTACAACAGTGACATCCCGATCCTTTTTCATATTTAGAGAGTTTGAAAAATAGGACGAAATAAAACCCCATAAGTAATTTTTCGTAAAGTTGTTGCTTAGATCCAAAAAGTGTAAAATAATATTTGAGAGAACCTCTTTAGTCATGTTTGACCAAGGTATTCCTTTTTCGTAAATAATCTATCTCAGTCCAGAAAAGTGATAAACTCATATTGAATAGATATCACTTCATTTACTTTTACGACCTCGAAAAGACAAGTTCTCGGAAATATTTTCACATTATCGGAGTCTGAAAAGAGCTGAAAGAAGACTCCAGGGGTTCCTTTTTCGTTGTTATCAAAGCTCGAAAAAGAGATAAAAGTGTGCTTCAAATCCTTTTTAATTTTTGACAAAGCTCAAAAAATAAGGATAAAAATTATGCTTTGTGGTCAAATCATTCTTGAAATAAATCTGCACGACTAATATGTCCATCAATTGTAAAACTTGTTCAGAACAACATCAAATGGATTAAAAATACCTGTTTCATGATAAAAATATAATAAAACTATAGTCATAGCAATAAATATTCATTGCAAACATTTAAATGACTAAATAAAAGAGTTTTACTATTCATTTTTACCATTCACTAGTTACCATTTGTATTTTGGAGCTCTGAACCTATTTTTGCCCCCGAACTTTAGTAGCTAATTGCGATCGATTCTATGGACAGTTTTCATCACCGTTTGATCTAGGTTAGTTCCATGAACCTTCTCTTTCTTTTATTAATCATTTCATTTCCTTTCACTGCAAGTTTTTAGGGTTTTGAGCCCCTTAGGGTAAATTTTTCTTCTAAAAAGGGCAACGCACCCTTGAACTTCGAAAGGTGTGTTTCATAGTAGCTAAAATGAATGCTAGCTGCATATAAAATGCACTGTCTCTTTTTCATGGCTGTGTTGGGCGCAATATTCATTTTTTATTTTTGCGCTATGCCCAAAATTTGTCCAATTTTTTGCATTGAATGGAGTCTAATGGTTCTTATGGTTGTATCTCAAGTTTTCATCGGACTATAATGACGATTACATGGAGGGAAAGGGATCATAAAGAACATAATATGATTGCCCTAAATGATCCGGGTATAGTAAGGGCCTTAAGAGATTGTGGCTTGCTAAAGTACTTTTGTTCGTTAGGGATGAGGCAACAAATACAACTTTTGGAGTTCCTAGTTCGAGCATGGGATCTGACTATCGATTCATTTCACATTAAGAACCAAGTGGTTCCTATAAAAATGGAGGATGTATACTTTCTCACAGGTTTGTCGAGGAGAGGCTTGCCTATTTCACTCTCAGGGTCTGCTCTTGGAGGAGAGACTATGAAAGATTATGTTTTGCAACATTGCTATCCAGGGGCAAAGCCAAGAAAATATTGGAAGATAAAAATTTGAGATGTTAGAGATTTTCCTTTGAGAACCATTCTTTTCACGATCGCAAAACTTGCTGGCACCGTTACACTACATGTAGCAAATAGATCGTATATGCAGTACGCGCTAGAGTGCATGGAGCCAACAGTCTTCAATTGGTTTGAAGCTATACTTTCTCAAATAAAACAACAACTGAACAAGGAAAAGGGAGGAAGGAAGAAAAATTTCAGTTATGGTTCGATCCTTATCTCATTTTCCTTAGAGCGGATTCCACTGATGCAGCCACATCATGTGACACTAGATGTGTCTAATCCTAGAGATCAAAGGATGTAGAGATGGGTAGAACTAATGGGTAGGCATGTAGGCCAATCGACCATTGTGTTCTCAACTGCATTCTTCGCCTATTTAAGGCGACAAATTTTCGCCATCGATGAGTATGCATACGCAAGCGTTGATTTTTGAGGAGATCCAGATTTAGCTTTACCAGAAGGCGCTCAGTGGGGTCCAATAGGTAAGAACGTTTTGACCATGTTTTTTATTTTTCTAAGGTTTATACAATGTTTTTGTATTTTTGATGTTTTTCCAAGACTAAACTAAATGTTTGATGTAATGTAGATGTTGTTCGAGTTCAACCGGTGGAGGAACTAGAGCATGTAGCAGATGAGCCAGTAGAGAGTGTTATCGGGAGAGTAGTCCTTTAGGATTTAGACATGGCTAAGACTATGTCTGAGCTTCGACAGCACATAGAGGGGTTGACCTTTGGGATTCCAGATTTTCGGATCAAAGAGTTATCCATGCGACTACAGTGTCACACTATAGGTGTTCCTACCGTTGTATGCGGTTACTGCGTAGGATAGATAGACATGGAAAAATTGAAGGATGGAAATTTATCTTGAAGTTTAAAAAATTGGCAAATCTCACTAGTCCCTAATATTTAAAATATAATATATTTATTACTATACTTGTAAAATTATTCAAATTTATAATGATTTTATATATAGTATGTAGACAATTTTGGAAATTTTTAAGGTAAAATAATTTTATATTGTAAAATATGGGCGAATCATTTTTAGGAAAAATGGAAATTGGCGAATCTTTTTTTTGAAAAATCATGGAAAATTAGCCTACCTACGAATATTAGCCCCCAAAATTTTCCATGTAGATAGATCTATAGCATGTTACCACGAGCACCACTAGTTTACTTTTGACATGTTGCATACATTTTAAGGTCAGATGACCAACGTGTCTTGGGCACAAATTTTTGTGAAAGCCTATAACTATTTATCTATTTTATTTCAGTGTTTTCCTATGTTTATTGTGCAATCATATTCAATGATGTGAATGTTTTCTTTACATGTGTTGTAAATGTCTATCTAAAACTTGATTAGTCAAAGAATCAGTCAATGTGTTAAAATTTCTAGAAATGTGTTGATATTGAATAAAATCAAAGTGTCTTTCCAAAATTCGAGCTCTTAGGAACAAACAATGCAGTGTTGGATTTCTAATAGTATAAACACTAGTAAGTTGTAATACCACAAGTTGTGAGTCTAACCTTATGATAATGCGATTAATATCAAATGAAATGGCATCAGAGAAAATTTCAATCAACGCGCTATACTCAGTGATATTGTTTTTCGATCTACCGATACAAATCCTTTGAAAACTCACTAACTCACCGTTCGAAGCGAAAATGGCCCACGCTGTAGAGGATAGATTCTGCGTACTACGACTAGCACCATCAGCGTATCCAACAAAAGTTTCCAAAGATTCAGACCTCTGCGATGAAATGTAAAGTGGATTACTAACGTCAAGAAAACTTTAAACAACAAACTAAGACAGTGAATTCAAATCAACATCATATATATACAATATAATACAAAAATTCACTATTCTCATGATTAAGCATAGTAATGTTTCAGATACAACCCATTTCTGGGCTGCACCAATGGAATTCCATCGTAATCAACTAACTCATAGGCACCCTTAGCAAGAAGTCTTTTGAAAATATAGGGGCCATGCCATGATGGCTCAAATTTTCCTGTACCTATTACATCAGCTTCTTGATCATAAAGAAGGACCAAGTCGCCCTCTGAGAAAATGTGAGGCTGGAAATTTTTGTCATACTGCACGTTTATACATCTCTTATGCACTTCGTTTGCCAATTGGGCTTCATGAAGTATTTCATAAAGATGGATGAGGTTAAAAAGACGTGCTTCTTCTTCTTAGGTGTTAGGTAACAAGTCGATTGTGAGTTTTAACGATGGTATTTCACATTGGATTGGTAAGATAGCTTCCAGACCATACACCAATTGAAAGGGAGTAAATCCAGGTGCGTTTCTTATCGAGGTTCGGTACGCCCACAAGGCCGAGTACAGGATCAAATGCCATTTTATTTTATGAACTCCTATAATTCATTGAAGCATATGTTAAAAATTATGTTGATAGCCTCAACTTGTCCATTTGATTGTGGATAATAAGGAGTAGAATTATCATGTGAAAATCCTAACTTGGCATTCAATTCACCCATCATGTGGTTGCAAAAATGCTTCCCCGTGATCTGTGACTATATCCTGCGGGACCCCAAACCATGCAATAACATGATTAAAGAAAAATAATGCAGTTGTCTGTCCTGTGTTGTTGAATGTAGGCATCGCTTCGACCCATTTGGTAAAGTAGTCTACTATGAAAATAATATAATCATGCCCCCCGGACGAACGAGGGTTACAGGTCATGAATTCAATACCCCATTTCAAAAATGGTCCCATAGAGACAATAGGATGCATTGGCACTGGTGGTTTGTAGATTTTACGATAAAAAATCTAACACGCATGACAAATTCTCACTATGAGGATGCAGTCGCAAAATATTGTAGGCCAAAAGTAACTGGCACTGAGTATCTTCTACGCGATAGCATATCCAGATAAATTTCCACCACAAGCCCCAGCATGACAATCATTTAAAACATTTTCAGCCTCCTCATGAGTGAGGAAACTCCTTAAAATGATATCGACACCACGACGACAAAGTGTATCACCGACGATCAAATAAAATTTGTCTTGGTATCGAATACGTCGTTGTTCAAAGCGAGAGGTATCAAGTTGAAAAGTTTGAGTTTGGAGATAAATGATGAAATCTCCATACCAAGGATCAGATGATCCGATCAGAAAAGGAGACTCGTCATGAATTGATGGTTCCGACGTAGTAGTAGTACTATCAGAGGGAAAGTCACAAAGAAGCTCAGCCAAAGCTAAAGACTTCTTTGACTTGGATTTGATGAGTTCCAAATCAAATTCTTGCAAAATGACAATCCATTTTGAATATTTTCCACCCAGCAATTGACGTGATAAGATATAAGTCATGGGGTTGCAATCTGAAACAACAATGGTCTTTCGAAGCAGGATATAGTGGAAAAATCTTTGGACAACTTGAACAGCTACCAAGGCAAAGTATCATTGAGATTACAACTCGAATAATAGATCAGATGTTCAATTCCATTTTCTACTTGGACCAAAACCATAGAAATGGTCGTTTCAGCTGTGGCGATATATAGGAAATAATCATTCTAATAATTAGGGGAATACATTAATGATGCTTGGACAAGAATATCCTTAACAGCATCAAAATAATCTTACGCAACTTGGTCCCAATGGAAGGGAACCCCCTTTTTCAAGAGTAGAGTAAATCATTTAGCCATTTCGCGTAGTTTGGAATGAACCTTCTTAGGAAGTTAGCCTTTCCTTGAAGTTTCTGTATCCGAAATAAATTTGATGGCGCATGCAAATCAAGAATGGCCTGGACCTTCAATGGGTCGATTCGAATTCTTTCTTTTGAGACTACGAATCCAATAAAATGACCAGAACTAACACAAAACACACATTTATGTGGATTAAGAAGTATTTTGTAGTGTCGGCAGCATAAAAATATGGCTCTCAAATGCGTCGGGTGATCAGTCTGATTTCATGAATGCGCGGGTAAATCGTCTAAATAATTTTGAACAATGTGCTTGATGTCATTGAAAGCATAGTCCATTGCTCTCTGAAAAGTTTCCCTAGCATTATTTAAACCAAACAGTAGTTTCCTATAATAAAATGTTCCCCAGGGATAGATGAATGTTGTCTTATGTTGATCCTCTGGGTGGATATTGATTTGATTGTAGCCGAAAAATCCATCCATGAACAAAAATATTTTACATCCAGCACAATCGTCAATAATCTGGTCAATAAAGGGAGTAGGATAGTTGTCCTTTGGACAAGCAATGTTAACGTCCTGATAATCGACACACACTCTGATGGTTCCTTGTTTTTTCATGATAGTAACAATGTTGGAAACCCACTCAGTTAGCAGAACAGGGTAAATGAAACTAGCACACACAATTTTTTCAACATCTGCTTTGATGGCAGTGGATTTCTTTGGATGAACAGGATGAAGCCGTTGATGCATCGGTTTGACATCAGGATACATATTAATAGTGTGTTCAACAATACTTGTATCTATGCCTGGCACTTCCTCGTAAAACCAATAAAATACATCACGGAATTCACGAAATAGAGAGCGATATGTTTCAAGTTTTGATGAAGAACAAGATACACCAACATGAATATTTTCTACAAGGACGGGTTTGGTTGAAATATCGATAGAAATGGTTCTTCAATATTTGACAGATTTCTCTTGGAATCGATTGCATTAATAGGTAAATAATTCGAAAATAAATTTTTGATTGATGGGTGATATAGTTCACTAAGATGATTTTATTCATAATAAAGAATATGGGAATGATGATGATAATATTCCCATGGTTCTCCTTCTGACATCATAGCTTCCAAAATATTCTCATTTGTCAAGAAAATTGAGGAAAATGGATCAAATGGAGTACCAAAATCTAAGAAACGATCAACCCAAAAAACCGACGATGTTGATTTCGGATTCATTGCCCAAGCCAGATAGATTGATTGCTATGCCAACTCAATAGGGGTGGGTGGTAGAAACTCATCCAACGTAACAATTTCAGAATCACCCGTACTCTTCCTTAAGGCAGATGGAGTGGAAGAGATCATGTAGCAGGTATCTATACTTGCAATTTATGCCGACGTCGCGGGCGGCGATAATGCAAAGGTTCCCATGAGAGTGGAATCCTTTAAGATTCCTACACCAATGTTCTGAAGTGCTAGTTGGGGTGCGTGAACGAACATAACACTCCCAGTTACCTGCGAAGCAGAGGCAAAGAAGGATAGTTGATTGATGACTATAATTGTACCTTTATATGGAAAGGCGATCATTCTGAAATATGTAGAAACAATTTCAGTCATAGCATATACCCACGGCCTTCCAAGTAGAATATTATAGTCAAGGGGACCGTCAAAAATCTCGACATCAACATTCACTGTTTTTCTCCCAAGGTCAACATGCAGGTTATTAATAATACCACGGGTTTTATATGTACGTCCATCGAAAGCCTTCAATGGCATTGGTGATTTTGATCAGCGCGGTGAGCCAAGTGACTTCCAAAAATTTAGAGACATAATATAGGTAGATTCTCCCTCGTCAATAATAGTATGATGAATAAGGTTATTGAGAAAATTTAATTTTATGGAGAATTCTAATTCTGCAGGAAGTTGTGGCACAACCCATATGATTAAAGACGACAATATTAGAATCAGTTAGATCAATTCCACCAATAGCTGACAATAAAGCTTGTTTCTGGGAGGGACAATTTTGTAATACCTCAATAGCAGACATGGCTAAAGGGGATTGAGCTAAATCTTCAACTATATTATAATTTTCAGCAGCTCTTGCTCGAGGATTATATGTCAATTTGTGAATTACTCCCTTTGGTGGCTTAATTTCAATTCAGGAATAGCAGTAAGCGGTATCGATTTCGTAGATGGATTCGTAGTCAAGGTAGTAGGTTGATCAGTTGCCTGACTACCATAATATTTATTATGCATTGACACGAAAATATCTGTTGACGGTTTTGTGACAGATAACATAAGTACTTGGGAACTAGAAGCAGGATCTGTAGCAACCAAATTTGTGTCTGGATTCATAAATGGATCTATCAACACAACTGATTCATGATAATTCTTAATGATTTTTTAGACTTCAGTGTGGTGAGGAAAATCCCGAACAAAATGTTTCTCATTATAGATTATGCATGGATAATGAGGTTTCCTAGGTCCAAATGATTAATCAGATGATCTTTCCTGCGTGTTAGAAGTTTTCTTTTTCTTATATTTCCCCTGTTTCTTACTTATGGGTTGCTTGTCACTTTTGCCCTTGTCAAATGACACAGCATTAATATCGGAAGAAGGTGTAGGATTAGATGTAGTAGTATGATGTGTGCTATCAGTACCAATCAAGCCGTCTCTGGCATGAGAGTCCTTTAAATGAGGAGGAAGAGTAAAATCATATCGCGACGCGTTAGGAATTTTTTCATAGAGCGTGCCAGATTGAGTATAGATCAAGTCTAAATATTGGGCACGAGAAATAACTTGTTGTTCAGTGACAACGCCACCCTTAGCCACATCCTCAGTTATAGATATTAACAGGGACTTAATGAACCACTCAACAAGGAGCTGATCAGGAACAAATGTCTTAATCATTCTACGACGACGATGCCACTCATGAATATGATCAGAAATGTGAGTAGCATTAGTCTGTTTAAAATTGGTCAAGGGTTCCATTCCAGTTTCATATCATATGGGTAACTGGAAGTGAGTCAAAAAGATAGTAGCTAGGGTAGTGAAATTTTCAAAAGAAGCTCTAGGTAATTCAATGTACCATTTTGCAGCTGGACTAGTAAGTGTACGCTGGAAAAGACGAAGTCGAACACAATCATAATTTAGGGAGTTGGATGAACACCGTAAATGATAATTCATAACATGATTCGATGGGTCTTCTCCATGGTTTCCATTGAACTTAGGAATATTTGAGGGTAATTTTTGAGGTATCACCGACCACCAAGGATCATAGTTGATTAGATCATTGGTTAGCCGATTTAAATCTGGTAACTGTAAAGTTGCAACAAAGGGCAGCTTTCTATTAAGGTCAAGTTGAGCATAGCCAGGATATGATGGAATTTCTTGAGAAACAGGCCTTTAAGCACCAGCATAAGGAATCTGCTGCTAATAACCTAGATAGGGGTTGTTTTGATAAGAAAATGCTTGAGCATTCTATTGACCAAAACCTGGATATGGTACTTGTTGAAATGAAGTATGAGGTATTTTCACTTGAGGCTACCAAGGGTCTATCCACCAATGTTATAACCTAAATTAGAATAACTTGGATTCAGTTGAGGATAGGTATAACCAGGTTGTGGTTGTGACATCCCATAAAATGGTAAACCATCTTGTGAATGAATGATTCCAGGTACAGGTTGTTGTTGTAAATTAACCGGAGGATTTAGAGTCTGTAGGCCCAATACTTGAGGGTATTGAGTTGAAGGACCCGCCTGAAAAGGTTGTTGTACAACATTTGGATTCTTTAACGCGGGTAAATATGTATTAACAAGTGGAAATGATGTGGGTGTAACACGTTGAACTGGTTGATACAAGTGTACAACTATTTGTGGTTGGATAGGCAGAGTGGGCTTCCATTGAAAAAAATTAATTTTGACATTAGGTTGACCAAAAAGTGACGGAGTACTATCATAGTGGGTGACCAAACATTTCCCCCCAGCATGAGGAGGATAATAAGATGGAAAATATTTCTCTCTTAATGCAGAGAGTCCAGTTGATATGGTATTAGATGGAATAGACCCAGAAGGACCAGCTTGATATTTCCCTGATGATGTGTATAAAGAATCAAGTTGTTCAGTACTCATTATAGGTTTACCAGTTAGAATATCAGACGATGACATTGGTGAAGGCAATGGGTCTGAAGATGGACCAGAAAAAATTCTAGATAAATATTTATAACCTGATGGCACCATAGGGTCACCATGAAAATATGATTATGGTGAAATTGTAAAAATCGATGGGGTAGCGAAGGCAGGTACTGATGTAATTGGAACAGATGGCCCAACCGAAGATGTTGGTTCAGGCATGGTTACTTGACCAAATGTATACCCTTTTGAATCGACGGGAATATGAATAGGAACAGGATCAACAAAAGCAAAGAGTGGTGATTGAGGAAAAGACTCATACAGGTAAATATCCTACCCAAAATGGTTTGGAGTTAAAGGTGTCTCGTCTTGTGGGATTTATTCAATCGAATTCAAACTAGGTGGAATTATTTCGTCGTCAGGCCCAAAGTATATTTCAGGAGGTTGATTGTGTGATATGGAAGACTCAATGGCTATAGAAAATTGTGGGATGACCAATGGATGAACAACTTCCGTTCGACTTAGGGATTAAAATTTTCTGGCAAAGAAGAGACAGGATCAGGATCAACTTCCGGTTGAACAATGTTTGGTTCAGGAGATATGGTCTCACTGATTGGATGGATCGTGACCACGGGTAACTGTGAGGACTCTGTCTCAATAATAGTAGATGAACCAGGATGTGTAGAAACAACTTGAGCCAACTCTGGTATATGGGGAGATGATGCTTCACCAGAGGTACTGATAGTATAGGTTTTGGTAGAGTGATGTCGCCTTCGCCATCTAGAAATAACTTCTGGTGGTAAAGGTGGTTTCAATGCTAGTCTACGCGAAAGACGGGGAAAAGGATTTTGTTCTTCCACGATGAATGATTTATTTTAACCAAAAATAAATAAATAAAATAAAAGGGTATTACTAGGCAAAAGGTTTACCAAGAAACTGTGAACTACATAATATCTCCTGGCGAACCAATAAGTATAGGCAGACAATCTCCCCATATGATGTGTTCGGTGTATCACAATTTATAAGGCGGTCGACTCAGTTCAGTATGGATGGATAGCAACCTAAAGTTTTCCTCCCAAATATACCTGAAGTTACGTGGAGGCCCAAGTCCATATTAGCGTTGTCTAATGCAAAACCACACAATGAGAGCACCCCTTTATACTTTTCGTACTGTAACACCGCCCGATATACCCGTAAGTGTGTGGAAAATCTACGATATACTTATGTACTTGGAGTGAGGTATCACACTCGCAATGTATCGCGGACAATTAATGACAGTTGCTATGTTTTACGATGCCAAAACACATCTCTAGCCTACACCTTCTAAATGTTATCGTTATGGTTCCAATGCTTTTTTAGGTAAATTGAGATAAATTTTAAGTTGGTCTTGTTTATCAATTTTCCTTTCAAGGTTCACTGCGATCATGTATTGGAAATTCCTACAATGCAAACTAAAATGATAAGAAATCTTTCACTTTTAGTTTTTCAATGAAAATCCTTGCTACTAGAGGGAAAGAGAAATCAATTTGAGAGAAAACAATCAAAGAGCACAAACTAAAATGCAACTTTCCTAATTGTTCCTATGAAAAACACACAATCCACTACATGCAAATGCAGGTTTTTCTTTTCAGTCCCTTTAATGTGAATGCAGAAAAGGAAACTAAATGCATCAAATCAATAATAAAAAAATGCCTTGTACTTTGAGAAATGAGGAATACAACAACAATTTCTCTTTAATAGGAAAAATGAAGAACAGAACTACAATTTCTCCAACAAGAAATGAAGAATTTAATGACAATTTCCTTTTTTCAAAAGAAAATGGATCTAATGCAGCAATGAAAATACTTTGAAATTAATTCATCAATGATAAAGAAAAACACTTTAAATAAACATTGAACAAACTTTTCTTTCAAAGGAGGAAGAAGTAGATAAAGTTACTGGTCAATATGAGGCATCAGGCTCTTTAAAACACTACAAACAATCAAACTGAAAGAAAATGCAATGACAAAATCGATGGAATTTGGTTGATTCTAGGGGGCAACGCAGTCTCTAAAGGGAGAGAGTGTGTTTAAATGCACCCCTAAGTGGGAGATAGTGCTACGCAAAGCACTGTCTCCTGTTCAACAATGCGTTGGGCACAGCAGAGAACAAAAAAATCAACTTTAAAACACACTTCTAATGCAAATTTTGATTTCAAAAAGCCCAATCTTTCAAAGTAAATGCTACTGGGTAAATAAATAGAGGAAAATACACCAAGGATGAAGGGTAAACTCCCGAGTGGATTCGCCAATTTTTTATGCGGAATTATGGATTACAGATAAAACATTCTTCCCTAGATGTGGTGCTCATCTAGAACAACAAGTTAAAGACTTTGCAGCTACTTTTCTTAATAGTAAATAGACACATAAAACAGATCAAGAAACTTACTTGGAGTCCAAGCACTTCCAATTCTCCTTCTGTCGCTCTTAATGTAGCTTCAAATCCAAGCTAGATTGCTAAAATATTTCCTACAATAATGAACAATAAACAGAAAAGAGATAGAAATATATAGATGTCTATTCAATTTATTCAGTTAAATCAATGAAACATGAACCATATACATCAGATAAGAATTCATAATATGAAATACAAAAGCTTATACAAATACATATGTGGGAAAGTAAGCAAAAATATTTATTAATGGATAGAAGTGGAGGTTACAACCCAATGATTGATTTGATGTCACCATCTCCAACAGCATCCCAGCCTCATCACAATGCTCATCTCTCCAACTGCATGTTACACAAATCAACTCCTCAATTGAAATTCCACCACCATTTCTCTACTCAAATTCTTCCTTTCCAAGCACTATGATCTGTGCTCAATTTATAGAGGATTTGAAGGTAGTTTTACAATAAATGAATTTATAATAATAGGCAAGACATTTTCCCAGTCTCAGAGGTATCAAATGGACACATGGATTCGAAGTTTGAAACATATGCACTCTTATAGAAGACACTGGCCAAGTGGAGATTCCAAAACAATGAGAATTTCGATCCCAAATGACCAACGCACCCTTGAGTGTCGGGAAGTGCTTTACAGAGCGCCTTTGAATGGAGGTACCTACATATGCAACTCACTTAGCCCCTTGAGAGACTGCGTTGTTGAGTTCATAGGTGTTATAATATAAACTTCAAATCTTGGAAACCTTGCAATGGAAGTCATAGATAATTTGTTCTTGCTCTTTGTCTTAGGGCATGTAGCAACTGAAATTATAGGGGATGATAGACCCTGGTCATTGGTCCTGGGGATGATGTCCAGTTAACCAGGTCATTGGGAATGGTGCCCAAATTGACCTATAACATTGTTTTCTTCCCTTTGTTTTTATTTTCCTTATCAGTTTGGTGAGTTGTTTTTTTAGTTTGCAGATGAAATTGCTTAAGACCCTTATTTGTTTTAGGACTATACTTTTTGGGATATTTCTTCTTGGGATTCTTTTGATATGGTCGTTTTTGGGCTTCTAAGGCTTTCTTAGAAGCATTTCCAGTTTTGATAAGACCAAGGTGTAAGATTTTTTCTTGTTCTCTTATCAAAGAATCAGAAAAGGCATCAAAAGATGGGTTCTTGTAGGTTGTTCCTTGAGAAATGATGGGTTCTCTAGTGGAATGGAAGGTGGAAACAAATACAGATTTTGTTGGGCCAAGCTTAGTAAGAATGGAATAGATAAGGCTACCATCTTCCTTTTTGACCTTACAACCTTAAATAAAAGTCTAAGGGTCTTGAATTTGGACAAAAAATATTCATTAGAGGAGAAATTATTGGGGTCCAAAGTAAACAACTCATTTTCAAGCTGGTGGGCCTTGATTTCATTTTGAATTCCAAAAACAATATTTAGCTTTTTCAGGGCTGCATCAGGGGTGTAAATTTCTAGGATATGAAATCGAAGATCCTGAGAAATGAACATTCCTATCAACCCTCATGCTTGATTTTGTTTATTTTCCCATTTAGCAACTTTATCTCCATCGGTAGGCTTAGCTTCTTGTCATGTGACTATTCTATAAATCCCTTTACTTCTAATTAAATCTACCATGTGGGGTAGCCATTGGAAATAATTGGTGTTGTTAAGAATAACTGGGCATGCACTTTCCATTTTTTTTTTTAAATGAAGCCAAAAAAGGCTAAAACTAACTACTCCAATGGAAAGATCTCGAAAAATTAGGCTGATTAAAAAAAACGGCTCAATAAACTGCTTCTGAATGAAGAAATTATACCTTTTTGAAAAAAAAATGTATTGTACATGCCGAAAAGTTACGGGAATAGTTTGAAATTTGATGATGAAGTTCTACTTTAAAAAAAAAAAAACCCTTTAACAAAAAAAAAATTTGCAAAAAGAAGCTTCAGAAATAGACTTGAACTCAAGACCTCTATTCTCGTAAACTAACTTCACACCAAGTGAGGTAGTAAAAGGATTCTATAATTGTTTGAAAGGAGGAAGGGTTTTTTTTTTCACTCTTCGGTCTGTGTAACTTTTCCTGCAAAAAAAAACACAAATTTCGTGCACAAAGAAAATAAATGCAAGCCTTACGTCAGAAAAATATATTTTCGGTTAGCCTTACCGGCAACTATCATTTTTTCCTCTATTTCTGATTTCCCAAGATCACATAAAGACGCGGGGAAAGAGCATACATAGCAAAAAAATTCCCTTCTTCCTGTTTTTGATTTTCTGAGATCACACACAGCACATAGCAAAGATAATACACATATAAGAGGGTATATATCTGGAAAATAAATAAAAACTATAACCGAAATAAATAGAGGGAACCGAAATAAACAGAACGAATAACAAATATAAATGCAAAAAAATACTTTATACCTCCATATCTAAACTGACATAACTTGGGCAACCAGAAACCTTTTTGCATGAAACGAAAGGGGTTCCTCACTATAACAAATGCTACAGACACAAAAAATTAGTTCTGCAAGCCTGAAAAAAATGCAGAAACAGTAGATCTAGAAAACGGCAGTCGCATGCAGTCAAACAGGCTTCGAATTTGGATCAAGAACGGATGCGGCCCTCAAAATGACTCTGATCCCATGTAGGAATTTACAGAGTAAGTTCCTTAGATCAAACACCAAAGGTCACCGCTTACAAACATATTACAAATCAGTACACCAGTATATCATGTGGTTAAAACCCTCGAAGAGGGAAACAGTCCACGACCTAAGCCAACATGGCCACTTCAGGAAATTTATTAATATAAAAAGAAAGTTTACATATGTTTCTCTCATAAATGGTTGCTGGAAAAATGACCCTCCACGCTCTTTAAATAGAGTTCATGGACCAATCGGGTGTTAAGCCACGGATAAAGTGTCAGTAATACCGAGGAGAGAGTGAACCATTGGATCACTACAAATCGTGATTCTCAGATTATAAGTTACAAATGTACATAGTAAATAAACACACTTTACCTAACTCTACACTAGACCAAGTTATACTTAATTATTTCCTATGTGTCGGAATATTCTAACATTTTCCATTCTAGATCTTTTGATGTTACAATCAAATCTTTCAATTAGATCTTCCAGTTTCTCATCCCCTTTTTACATTATCTTGAATACTTCATCCTTCTGATTAATGGGTACTATGCAATAATCCAAATATCTTTGTAAAAATTCACTTTTCATATCATTCCATGTCCTAATAGGTTGTGTGATTAAACCCTGAACCATTTTAAAACTTCTCCTTTAAGTGTTGCAAGAAATAGCTTTAGTTTTTTAGAGTCTTGTAAGTAGTCATAAGATCTACACAAAACTTCAAATTCAAACAAAAAGGTTTCAGGATCTTCATTCTTTAATCCATGGAAATTTGGAAGAATGGAAGGTGAAATATTTTTTATTGTGGCATTTGTATCCTCATCAAATATAGGAAATACAAAAGAATTATCATCTTCCCTATTTCTTTTGTTTTCTTCACCTCCTCCTTTGTTCCCTCTACCTCGTCCTCCACCTCTTCCTCCTTCAATTCTTACATTTTCTCCATTTATAATTTCTCCTTCTCCTTCTCATGTCGTTGTAGATTCCTCAGAGCTAATATAAGGTTGTAAATGTAAAGTTAATTTCTCTTCCTCTAGTTCTTCTATCAATGGGATATTGAAGAAATTTTCTTCTTCTTCTTCCTCACTAGGAATTTCTAACTCTTCAGCTAGAATGTGTTCTCTTGTAGAGGTGAAAAAGGTTACTCCTTCTATTGGAGACCTAGGATCTTCTTCCTCTAAGACTGCCTCAGTGGATGAATTTGGAGATCCTCCTGGTTGGATTTATGACCTTAAGACTTTAGGGATTCTATGTCTAGTGAAATATGGAATATGAGTTTGAGATGGTGGTGTAGCACTTCGTGGTCTAGTTGGGGTGAGTGGTGTTGTTGGAATGAAACTCCTCCCTCTAGCTATGAATCTACCCTTATAATCTCTTTCTCTACGCATATCATTTTTTTAGATGTAATAAATAAGGCTTCCTAACTACACTTCCCTCGCAACGAAGCCAAAATTTTTAGTCAATTTAATGTCTTAAATTGCTATCATAAATCATCAACCGAGGTTAGTAATCCGATGAAGTGTGGTGCACTATATATGCTTATTTAACCTTCTTCTTACTTCATTGTGTATGTTTTTATATTATTTTTGGGGTTTTTTTTTCCTTATGTCTAAAAGAATTAATCTAAGAAATGAAAACTATGAAATCTCTAAATGTTTAATGATCAACTAAATCTAGTCAATCTTAATGCTGAAAACTAGTTTTTAAAGAAGGAAGAAAAATAAATGTTCTTTTAACTATTTTAAATTGCATAAAAAAGAATCAAACTTTGAATGGTTAGAACCTAATCTAAAAGCATAGCATTTATTCTAATGACTTTTATCTTATGGAATTAAAGCTAAATTCTATTCTATCTTAATCTAATTCTACTCTATGGATTGAAAGCATAAATCCTATGATTTAAGAATTGAAATGACAATGCTAATCTAAATGGAAAGAAAATTCAAAGCAATTGAAAGGCAACTATGATTCACTGCATGATCAAATACTTTAAATATCATTTAATTGGAAGATGACAAAGTCACCTTCTTGAGATGATTAATCAAGCACATGATTATACATTTAAATTGTAAACTTAATCTAAGAAAGCAATTTAAAAGCATGTAAAAAGGAAACTAAACTACTATATGGCCAAATACTCAAATATCATTCAATTTTGGAAAATGACAAATTCATCTTCTTGAGATGATTTAACAAGCATATGATTATACATTTAAATTGTAAACTTAATCTAAGAAAGCAATTTAAAATCATGTAAAAAGAAAACTAAACTACTGTATGACCAAATACTCAAATATCATTCAATTTTGGAAAATGAAAAAGTCATATTCTTGAGATAATTAATAAGAATCTGATGATACATTTAATTGAAAATTTATTCTAGGAAAGCATTATAAAAACATGTAAAAGAAAACTAAGATAATTGTATGCTCCAATGCTTCAAACACAATCCAATTTGGAAAATAGAAAAACTACTTTCTTGAGATGCTTTGATAAGCATAATATTACACATTTAATTTAAAACTAATTCTAAGAAAGCATTCATGAATTTAATCTATGAAACTATAAGCAATTTAATCTAAGAATCAATTCCAAGTTAACTATAAAAGAAATTCAAATCTAACTACGAATTGACAAAACAAAGCTAATAAAATTTAAACTAAAAACAAATAATGAAACCTCCTTTCTGTGCAAGGGCCCTCTGCAATAGAAGAAGGATCTGGAACAAACGAACATGGTCTTCGTATTATCAAACATATTTTTAAGGCATACACAACATTCACAATAATTAAGATTGTTTTCTGGTTTCAAAATGACTGGTATTTAAACAAATTTTAGTGTAGCTGTCTTGAGGTATTTCCACCTACAGATGGAAATTATAACTGAAATACAGAAGAAAAATCTAAATAGCCAACTCTCGATTTGCTACGTCAGATAAAATCTCGAGTCTTTCGTTCTCGGATCACGTCCTTTGATCGAACTTTGACCGCAAGCATAGGCACCTTTTTATGTCGAATTCAAACGGATGGATAGGATGGGATCCATGTGTGGATCATTCCAAAGATTCTCATGTGACTCATTCCGTCATTCTCTTCTCAAAACCTGTCAAATCATCACAGTAGCTGCGAAAACAACAATTAGCTGCAGAATAGCAGATGTTCTGTAGCTGAGCTACAAAAATTCATTTAAATAACAAGAAACAGCAACATATAAAATAGACACCTTTCAAATGCATTCTCTGAGATAAAATATGTCAATTATCATTGATTGGAGTTATGTATTTATGAAAAGGTAGCAAGAAGTGATGAAAAAGCGTGTTAGAAAAAGAACAATTTTGAGGTTCAACAATACTCATAGTCATTATGTGTGAGTTATTGTCATACTGATAGAGTCCTTTATGTGAATGAGAGTTCTTGTAGTGGAACATCTTGTGGAGAGGTCTAGCCACTCCTGCATGAGGTAATTTTCATTGTATGACATAGAAAGCACCATCCATGTACATCATCACTATTTCCAACACTTAATGTAGTAACCTACACCATATTGACACCGAGGCCCGGAGATGTAGTCCCTCCTAGACGAACTCCGTTATCGATCTCATATGTTGCTAATGATTGTTATGTTCCTCTTCTTTACAACTGCAAATGTTCATTTATGTTCATTAGCGCTTTGATTAAATGCAATTCTAACACATCAGCCGAAGTAAAAGGTCTTGGTTTGAAGGGTATCGAAATTTACCCGAATCACTTAGTTGGAACAATTGAGATTTCCAACTGTTAATCCATTGTAATTTAGAAATTTGTTACAAATTTGTTTCAATTAAGGAAATTTGTTGCAAGATAGTTCTGTATAGTCTCAATTTGGATCACATGGGAATCGAGAGATTCCCATGATAAAATTATTCTTTGAAAAATGAATTTAATCTAAGACTATAAAGCAGTGGACTCCCTACTCATGGGGGAATGCATAAATATAGATATTTAAAGGGGGGGTACCATTATTATAAACAATCATATATTTACAAATTTCATCAATGCAACTCTTTACTATTTGGGGAACCATATCTCTTTCTTTATTAGCTTGCATGTTGTGTGAATCACTAGCCCCTTATAAAGAGGATGGGCTCTTCATAGCGGAGATCACTAGTTAAATAAGTATCATAGTCATTTATTTATTTCTTCTCAATTGTGAGTTATGTGCGATTTATTGTTATTGTTACATATCTTGTTCATATATTAAATAGTTGCAAGATTGTAGCCTCTATCATTGTGTAACAACTTAGGTCTTGGATCTGTATATTCATTAGGTGTGATGGTTGTTTTATTATTTTTGGAGTTCTTTGGTATGATGGTGTGATGGTTGTTTTGTTATTTTTTTAGTTCTTTGGTATGATTAATTGATTGAGTGGTTGTTACAACAATTCTTGTTTATTTTTTTGAGCAATGAATGGTTTCTAGGAGTGTTGGTTCTTTCGAATAAGAGTGATCAAGTGACACAGTATGATTTATTCTGAAACGTGGGACTTTTATTTCAGAAGTGTGAGAAATATTTGAAGTGTACCAACAAGTGTGCCTAGAGTTTTGAAAGTGATATTTATAATGATTGGTTTTGAGACTTTTTAACATTAGTTACCATTTTTTCCTATATATATTTTTCACAATAGACTTGAAAAAATACACCTATCTAGATTAACAATTTATGTGTGAGTAGGATTTACAAGACAATTAATCCACCCAAAATTTTTGTGTCAACGTCGAGGAAGCTATTAGAGGTGTGTATGTGTGAGTATAATTTTTGTAATGCATTGATTGGAATTTTGATTAGGTTTTCTTGGCTCTAAAGGTTACCGGGTGATAAGATGAGAGGTAAGAACCTATGCATCCCTTCAACATATCAAAGAACACTCAGCCTCATGAGGATTTAGGACATACAAAATTACATTGCATTAATAGTGAAGAATAAAAGCATGGTGCCCCCAAAGCAACTAATCATACAGGTAGAAGATAATGTGGAGAAATAAGAAGAATCAAGATTTTGGAAGAGTAATGTACATACAAGAGTCAATTTCAAAAGTCGAAGGAGAATCATCTACCTGGGGAGAAGAATCTAAGAAGAAAGGAACAAATAAATATGCTCTACAAATTCCCAATACCTCCTGAGTCAATTTTGTTGGGTGCACATATTAAGGAGGTGGAATTTTATGAACCCTCGATCTCAGAGAAAAGCCTAAGAGTTTCTAGTTCATATATATCAACAGATGAAGGATATCAATGCTTGTTATAAGGACAAGTGGACACATATGAACATGATTTATAACTGAGTCGAAAAGAATGACTGCTCGATCATTGCATCCTAGATTTAGGTAGTGTTATGAAAGAACCTGCTAAGAAATCCATTGTAGAAGGTGTTTTGAAACAACTGGGATCACTTGAATAGATTGATTAGTTTGAAAAAACTAAACATCTTGAACAACTTGAGCAACCCTCACCATTAAAAAGAGAGAAGTCCCCTCTATCGGAGGGGATACTTGTAACAATTGTACAAAATCCTCAAACTTCTAGGCATAAAAAAATGGTAGGTAGCAAATTTACCACCTCTAATTTCCCCATTTGAAATCTCTAGGGAAAAGCCCCAATGAAAAACATCCATTTGTCTACACTTCCTACTTTTACAAACACAGTTACTGAAGGTCCAAATGCAGTTCTCTTTGAATTTGATGTCCTCTGTAGGATTTAAGATTACATGACTTATGAACAAAAATTAAAATTGGAAAGGGGGTTCAATTAAGATGGTTCGTGGGAACAGGTGGGGAATCAATTACCTCCTGTAGCGGAATGAAGAAGATCATTTTGGAAACTATCTAGATTACTATCATTCTAGAGATAAAATGGGAGATCTATTTAGGATAACTTAGATAGAGGATGAAAACTTGTAAGAGTATGTTGATCACCTTCAATGCATTCGACATATATCTCAACATAGTAATCTGGATAAGGAAATAGTTAAAAAAAAATTGATTAGAGGAATGTAGGATGATTTCCTTGATATGTTAAATATTATGCAGAAATGATATATATCCAAGGACCATATGATGACATTGTTTAACTTTGTCGAATAATTTTTAGAGGATCAATAACAAATACGACTATGACACATGATGCTTCTAATATAATCTTAAAATCGGCCAATAGTGGGGCAACACAAGAAAATATAGGGAACATGTTGGAAATATTTAAACATGAAAATATGAGTTCTTTATCCTCTCATCTTGATATGTTGTCGATGAATCAGAGATAGATTGAAGTAGAACAATATTTGGCTATTTTCTGCTCTCAGTTTTGGAAGAAACATCCTTTGAGGGAGTACCCACTCAATAGTTGTAACATATGTGAGCGAGATCATCCTACAAAATAGTGCCCATCATCGCTCGGATTAAAAGAACACTATAAGGATATAGGCAAGAAACTGAAACAATATATTTCATTGGAACCAAGAAGCCTTGGTAGCCTTACCCATCAGTTATGGTGCAAGAACCCTTTTTATCTTTTAATTCTTGGTTTGGCATGTATAATCCTTAGAAAATTCCCCAACAAACGCAACACCTGGTAATCCATGGATGCCTTCCAACCCTCCTTTGGTCCAGTATCCAACACCTTATCCCTAGTGGCCTATCCCCCATGGCCTCAGCCGTGGCAAGGGATTATTTTCCCTAATCAAATAATTGTTCATAGAAGATTCTTATGCAACAAAAATAGTTACAACTTCCCTCCAATGTGCCTATAAGTGGCCCAATGATAGATAGTACAACAATTTAAAACACCAATTATCACTACTTATTGTATCTCACCTATGGAATGTAATAAAATACAATTATTCTTAGGAAGGATGGTAAACCGTTATGTTTCTCCTATTATTATATAAACTGAGGAAGAAAAATTGTTAGGAGAAGAAAACCTAATTCAAGGATATTTAGAGAAACAACATGTTGAAACAATCAATGTTATTGTTGGCATTGGAACTGTTCATGACACTTTTGAAGTTGTAACAACTGGTGCTACTAATAATACCTATATGACAAATAATGATACCTCTGATGTCACTATAACAACTGATTTTACCTGGGATATGAGACCTATAACAACTTATAGTAGTGAGATTTCTTTGCATCCCCCTTATTCTGAAATATTAAATGAAGTCGAAACTACTCCTCAATTTTAATTTGATTTCTTGAAGGAGATCAAAATTTTGCATGTATAGATTCCCTAACTCCAATCAATTCGAGATGTTCCAATTTACGCTAAAACAATTAGAGAATTATGTGTCAAAAATCTAGGTAGGAAACCACAAGATCCACCTATTGTACATGTAATTGGAAAATTATCAAAACTAAAGTTAGGGAATAATACACCTATCAAATATGGAGATCCTAAGAACCCAATAATATTTTTCCATATTAGAGTAACAATTCTTCCAAATACCATCATTTATTTAGGAGCAACAGTTAATATAATAAGTAGGGAAACTTTTGAACTACTTGTGTTTACCAACTTGAGGCCAACCACTACTATTTTAGAATCAAAATATAGGATTAAGATTCGACCTGAAGTAATATTGGAGGATTTTATTATTTTAGTATATTCATGGTAGTATAATGTAGGTTTTGTAGTGTTACAGCCTAAGACATGCCTAAGGGGACCCCCTTTGATTTTAGGCAGGCCATGGCTGGTAATTGTAAATGCTTTTATTGGATGTAGATATGGATTTATGACCAAATTTGATAGAAATAAAACCAAGTTTATTGTTATTTATCCTCCATCCAAGCTGAATTCGGAATATGAGAATCCTTTATGGTATGAGTTTGAACGAGATGAGGTTGATACATGTCCATTTCTCACTATAGGAAATAATTTATATTTTAAAAATGATACTGATGATGATACTATCAACAACTTAATTAATGAACCTTTTGTTGTTACATCACCAAAATATTAGTTTTAAACTTATATAATAGAAAAATATAGCGAGGAGAAGAATTTTTGATAATCCTATCATAGAATAAATACCTAAAATGCCTATTTTAAAGGTGTTCAGCTAGTGGATATAGATCCTAAATTTTCCCCTACGTAGAAAGAGAGGTTAGTGCAGCTACTGAGAAATAATTAATAATCCTTTATGTGGGACTTTAAGGACATGAAGGGTATCCATCCAACTTTCTACACTCGTCATATTTATTTTATAGAGGGATCTTGACCTATCTGATAACCTCAATGAAGAATGAATTTAGTCTTGAAAAGTGTTGTTAAGGAAGAACTTCAAAATATCTTAAATGCAAACTTCATCTATCTAATATATGACACTAAATGAGTATCTCCACTTTTTATTGTCCCCAAAAAGAATGGAAAGTGGATAGTCTATGTTGATTATAGGGAGATTAATAAAGCCACTCAAAAGGACCATTTCCCACTACCTTTTATTGATCAGGTCCTAGATACTCTATCTATTAAATTGTATCTCTCTTTTATTTATGGTTTTAGTGGCCATAACCAGATTCATATCGCCCCCGTCAACCAAGAAAAGACTACCTCCACTTTCACCTAGGGTATATTTGCTTATAAATTCCTTCCTTTTGGACTTTTGTAATGCACCAATAACCTTCTAATGAGCAGTGTTAGGAATCATTTTTGATCTAGTCAATGACTAGTTGAAATTTTTTATGAACTAATTTATACCCTATGGGGATGAGTTTGATGAAGCCTTGCACAACCTTAAAAAGTTCCTTGACCATTATATATAGACCCATCTCTTTCTTAGTACTGAAAAGTGTCATATGATAATGACTGAAGGTATCGATTTAGGACATTATATTTCTATTGCAAGTATACAGGTTAATCTAGCAAAGGTAGAGGTAATTTTAAAGATCCTGACTCCTAAGACATAAAAGGAGGTATGTATATTTTTGGAGTAGCCAACTTATTAAAAACGGTTTATAGAAAATTTTGCTAAAATTACATTGCCATTATTTTCCCTATAAATGAAAGATAAAGATTTTTTATGGAATGACAATTGTACCAACACTTTGATAATTTGATATTACTATTCCCATTTTAAGAGGACCAAACTGGATTCTATTGTTCCACATCTCCTTTGATGCTTCTGATATAGCCACCAGGGTTGTGCTGGGACAACAAGAGAAAAATAAGTCGTATGTCATCTATTATACCAACGAGAAATTAGGCCCTACAAAAATAAATTATATAGTAACAAAAAAAGAGTTTAGTTTTGTTATTCATTCTATCAAAAAACTATGCATTACATCATAGGTTACCAAACTTTTGTGCATATTCACTACTTTTTTATCTGATTTTTAATAAAGAAACCAATTATTAATTCCAGGGTTATGAGGTGGTTGCTTTTACTCCAATAATTTGATATTACTATTGTGGATAAGCCTGGAAAGATAACGTTGTTGGATATTTTCTTTCTAAAATTACTAACACTAATGATAATCTACATGTTGAAAAATCTCTTCTAAATGAATATCTCTTTGCAATATCCATCTATTCACCTACATACGAAGATACCACCATTTACCTTGCTATAGGAAATCTTCCCGTCACCTTTATCTAAGAGAAAAGTAAAAACCATTATACAAAGTACCGTGTACTTTTGGTTGGATGGCTACCTCTTTGACACTAGTTTTGATCAAAAAAATTGAAGATGTGTGAGGGAGGATGAGATTTGTGACATTCTCAAGGATTTTCATGTTGAGCCTTGTGGAGGGAACTTTGCAGTTAGGAGAACAAGTCATAAGGTGCATCATATGATATATTTTTGGGCTACCATATTTCAAGATGCATGGAAAAATTTGCAAGGGTGTGACAACTACCAGAATATGGGCCAGCCAATTCAATTAGATGAAATATCAATAAAACCTCAATTGGTGATGGATCCATTTGAGATATGAACTTTAGATTCTATGGGATCGATCATTTCCCCATATTAGTAGGAGACTTATATTTTTGTAGGCACAGACTATGCCACTAAGTGGTTCAAGGAAAGAAAACTCACTAAGACAACTGAGTGTGTTGTTTGAGACTTTTTATTTGAGGAAATTTTTGCTTGGTATGGAGTGCCAAAGGAGATAGTTACTGATGGAGGAGCATAGTTTACTTCTTTGTTGATGTAGGAAATTGTCAAGAAGTATAGGATTCATCATCGAGTCACTTCAACTTACCATCCACATAAAAATGGGCAAGTGGAAAGTACCAATAAGGTGCTTGAATATATTCAAACGAAGATAGTTGTAGACCACCAAATAGATTGGGTTGAGATAATTTGATAAGTTTTATGGGATTATAGAACTCCTTGAAGAAATACTATATGATTCTCTCCCTATGAGTTGGTATTAGGGAAGAATCCTATCCTTCCCATTGAATTTTAAATAAAGGCATTCAAAAATACTTTGGAGGTGAGTTTAGATTTTACTATAGCTTAGAAACATTGACTGGAAAATTTGAATGAGTTATATGAGAAGTGCTTGGTTTTTTTTGGAATGAATATATAGTATTCAAAAACAACATGCCAAGTGGTACGATAAATTTATCAAGAATAAGGTGTTTTAGAAGGTTTATTGGGCTATATTATATGACTCTAGATTCAAATATTTCAAAGGGAAGCTATGCACCAGATGGCTAGGTCCTTATGAAGTTGATACAATATTTGACAATGGGACTATGAAACTAACAACCATTGATGGGTACCAAACATCTCTTCTTTCCAATGGATATTGTTTGTGGTTGTATCATAGGACAACTTGTAAGGATTCATTTTTTAACATTGTCTTAGATAAAAATTCATAACTTGAAGTTATTGGGGAAAGGGAAACTTTTCATGTGCTGTTATCCACTTAGTTTTTTTATTAGTCAAAAATAATAATAAAATAAAGAGAGAAAAAAAAAGGAAAAATAGAGAAAGAATAAAAATAAAAATAAAAAATTTATAGTGATGAAAACCCCTTCGAGGAATTATTAGACAAATGTGGTGGCTGAAAACAAGCTTTTTGGTAGCCAACATATGTTTTCTTTATCTATAACAATGCTTTGATATATTTTTATTTTCTGCCTGTAATTGGTGTATTTTTTAAAAAAATTGTTGTTACAAACTCAATATTTACCAACCATTACAAACTATTACCTTTATCACGTGATTTCTACTACTCAAGGACATTAAGTATTCAAACATTTATGCTAATACAATTCTACATCTTTCTTGTTGATACAATTTTATACATCTACAATCCAGTTCTACATTTATACAGAGTTTTGTTGATACAGATGACAAATACCTTCATTTGTTCACCATAACACACTGACACACCATGTGCTCTTGAATTTTCATGGTTGAAAGCTACAATATTGTGCCAATACACCTGATTTTGCTGACACATAAACCTTTTTCATTGCATTACTATAATGGAAGGCTTTATTACTAGACAACTGCCATGAATCAATTATTGCACATGTCAATCAAGTCAACATCACTTGTACGATTTTTATGTCAACATAATAATTAGTCAAATATAGGTATGATTTTTATCATTTTATTGCATTATTATATTCAAGGTTGACATGACCCTCTATCACACCTGTTGAGGATGGCTATTATCATCGATTTGGAGGGAGGGGTGGTGGATCCACTACCACATTTCGGCTTAAAATCCGAAAAACGGATAAAATAAGAACCATTGTTAGATGTTTAATGTACTTTTTTGTTTGTTTGTTTTTTAAATCCTAACGATCATCAAATATCTGATGTTAATTACATAGAGTCAGATATTCGATCATCAGCATTAAAGGTATTTTACCGGCCAAATTTTGGCATTAATGGCATTTTACCGTTATGCAATGTTTATCCGACGGGGAATTGATTTATATATATGTTGGGCCAAATACCTATTTACAAGTTCCACATTATTGTTATATGTCCCAAGCTTTTGAAATGTTATAGGCCTATTTTGAGGCTAATTTTGATTGAAAATCATCACTAGTGATAATCATCACTAGAAGCTATTTGGTGAGGAAAAATGTCAGATAACATTCTCCAAGGACTACGCCAAGGAGACATGGGATCAACATCAAGGGCTTCAGAGGATAAAAAATGTTATTTCCCTTGTAAAAAGTGAAAGGGTTTGAAAGTGAGGATACTTTTAATAAAAACAGCTAAAAAGAAATGTAGAAATTATGGACATGTTGAAGGCGGAGATGAATATCAGCCATTAGTAAGTACTTATTCATTATCATCCATTAGACCATAAGAGACTTCTTCTTTATATTTCTTATACATTCCATAAGAGAATTGGTCTTTACTTAGTTCAAATATATAGTCAATTGCACAAGTGAAAATCTTCCAAAATATTCATTTTTTGTTTTATGCATTGAGAAAAAATATCATGATGAGTTCTAGGTAGTTAATTTGCAATTAATATTTACGTTTGTTCATGAATATTTATGCTAGGTAGTTTTCAATTAATATTTATGCTAGGTAGTTTGGAATTAATATTGGTATTTTTCAATTAATATTTATTCTATGTATTTTTGGCATTCATCAACGATCTCTCTCTCCCTCTATCCAAAACTAACTTCCTCTCCTCATTAGTGCGCTATGTTTCTCATTTGTTCAAGTTTCTACTCCTAGGATTTCTTTTTTTCCTTCCTAGTAGCACCAGTTTTTCCAATTTCCTTCATTCCTAGCACTAGCTTTTTAAATTGTCCTTTTCATAACACTAGCTTTTTCACTTTTTTAACTTTCTAGTGTTATATTATCTCTCATATACCTTGTTTTATAGTGATAAGATTCCTCCTTGTTTCGTTTTCCAATGCTAGGAATTCCAAATGTTCCCTTTTGTATTCATGCTATTCTTCCTAATTTCTCTTTATTCTAGCGTTGAATTTTTCAATTAGACTTCTTTCTAGCAGTAGGATTTGCAATTAGGCTATTTTCTAGTAACATTGATTTTTCAATTGTACCCTTTTCCAGTGCTAGGAGTCTCCAAAAGTCCTCATTCCAACGTTGATCAGTTTCACATTTGTTCCTTTTTCTAACGCTGGGTTTTGAAATTGTCCTCCTTTTAACCTCTCCTCACTTTTTTACTCAAAAAATGGGTTTGCACCTCAAGGGATTTGATCCCTCTCGACACTTCGTAAAACTGGAGTCAAATGGGTCTATATTGCTTTCTATTTATTTTCACTATTACATGTTCATATTATTAAACTCATTAAAACTATGTAGTTAGATTTATTTGTTAATATATTCAATGGAATCATTCCCATTAAGGGTATTTTTACTTTAATTATTATGAACATGTAATTTTTAAAGTGATCCATACGCAAATCATGATTATTTAACTTGCTAAGTTTTCTTTGTCTAGCTCTTTGTTGTTTTTGCTTTACTATATTATATTTGTAAACATTTATATTATTTAAATATTTGTGATAGCTGAAAAATATTATTTTATTTATTTTAATTGTCTAGTATGGTGCTCCTAGGGCATTCCTCGATGAGGAAGAGGTCGTTGTAGTACAAGCACCTGTTCAAGAACATGAAGCAAATATTGAGACAAATCAAGCTAATGATCCTATGGAAGAAGATAATGATGTTGATAACACATTGGATGAATATGGGACGAATAGATTGATCCAGGAGACATTTAATAATGTTGCAGGAAGGGATGATGATGACGACCCGTATGTTGGTGGTTATGATATACATGTACTTGAGAGGGGAAATAAACCTCTTTATGAAGGCACAAAAACATATCTTCCCTCTAATGTATTGCTTTTGGTCAACTAAATGTGGTGAATGGTTTTTCAAACATGTGTGACACGGCTCCTGATTTATGTCATATATTTTGTGACATTTAGTACATCATGATAAAGCAATTATTTTTTTCCTTTCTTTTCAATGTTAGTATGTCGATCACCATTTGTAACATTATTTGGATGCAATATGTATATTTTTTACATTAACCATCATTATTGGTTTCTGATGTTGCAAATTTTTAGGTGAATTTATGTTACTACTGTCAAATGTTTTACCTCGCACGTACCAATATTTATATGTCATTGTGAAAGATATTGGAATGGAGTATCAAGTTATTCATGCATGTCCTAATGATGATATTCTCTATTATAAAGAACATGTGTCGAAAGAAAAATTCCCAAAATGTGATGAGATTAGATATCAAACTGATAAAGTAACAAAAAACGTGCCACGCAAGGTTCTTCGTTATATTCCCATAATTCCACGTTTGCGACAATTTTTCAGGTGCAAAAGCATAGCACAATTTATGGATTACCATGTGATGAAAAGAATTCAAGATGGCATTCTTCGAATGCCTACAAATGGATCTGCATTTATGAATATAGAGGAAATATGGCCAAAGTTTAAAGAGGAACCTCGAAATTTTAGGCTTTCATTAGCAGCTAACGAAGTCAATCCATTTGGAGAGCTAAGACCTATTTACTCAGTGCGGCCCATTTTTGTTATCAACAATAAAATTCCTCCTTGGATGTCAATAAATAGGAAGCACATAATGTTGACAATGATTGTTCCAGGTTTTATTTTGTTTAGAATAAATATATTCGTTTACACAATAACATATCATGACTTGTCTTGTTTGTTTCGTACTTATGTCTTATATTTTTGTGTTTACTGATATATGTTTGATCATGTCTTATAACTATGTATTTTTTTTTGTTACTAATATATTTGGGAATTATGTACTGTATGTTCAATCAATTAGTTAAGTACCAGTTCAAAGATATGAATGTATATATCGAGCCTCTTATTGATGAGTTACTGCACTTATAGAAGGGCATCACTATGTATGATAACTCCAGACTAGCATATGCACAAAGGGACTTTGAATTCCATGCAATGCTTGTATGGACAATTCAATATGCCCCATGGCTAACACATTTTTTTGGTATATTATAACATTACCATGCACTTTAATAGTGTTTACTAGTTTTATGAACTTCATTTCATGCATTTTTTTGTAAATATTCCATTCATTATACATACTTCAATTAATAATTGAAATAGAAAATAATCGATCTCTTGCAGGTCTTCAAAAAAGGATAAATTTTCTTGTCCAGTTTGCAGTCCTAAATCGAAATCTCATCGTTCAAGAAGCCTAAGAAAGGAGGTGTTTTATGAGTATAGGCACTTCCTCTCTAAGAACCATCGGTACCAAAGAACTGAAAAACATATTTTCAATGGGAAAGGAGAGATTGGATTAAGATCATGGAGAATGACACCTGGTCTATGGAAGTTGCAGTATAATAGAATCTCTCAAGGTATGGATTAAATTATCGATTATTTTTCATTATACATGAAATGTTTGGATTATTTTATATTTTTATTGCATTTTCTTCATTGTACTATTTGAAATTTATTGTTGTTATAATATCTTAAACTATGATTTGCCTTGCAGGTCTCCAAGGCATTAATAATGGGGCCCTACCACGAGGAATGAAAAGTTATCCCGAGAAATTCAGTAGGCTCCCCTATTATTAGCACCTAGAGATTTTTCATTTGTTTGATACAATTCACATCAGGAAGAATGTAACAGAGACCTTATGGTAAATCTTAGATGGAAGGAAAGATAAAGAAAAAATTGTCAAGATTTGTAATGAAATTAAGGAGTCCAATCATGCAATGAAAAGCGTGATTCATTCAAATAGCGATAGAGACGGCCCGAATCTAAGCGTCCTTCCATGGTTATTGACAGAGTATAAAAGCAAGGATGTTAAAGAGGTTATTGAAAAAATTAAATTTCCCATTGGATTTTCTTCAAACATAAAGAATATCCTAACAAAAAAAGGTGAATTAGGTGGGGTAAAGAATCATGATTGGCATACATTCATTAAGGTAATTATTTTGGTGTATCTATTTTTACATTAATGGTGAAACATCTTGTTAGTATTTTTTTTTATACTTATTTCAGAATAAATAATCATTAATTATTTTTTTTGTTACAATATGTTCTATCTCTATCTCTCCCAAACAAATTTGACAACAATGTCAAACAAGTTATATATGATCTTGGAAAATACATGAGATAAGTGGTGATTTATATGCAAAGTGTAATTTGTTTAATAATTTGTTATACATTAACTTATATTTGACTGCATGTGTTTTACTTGTAATGTAATATATATCTTATTGTTGAAACTTGTGATTTTCTTATTTCATTTGTAGATGGTTTTCATATAAAGAAATCAATAAAGAAGATATAAAGTATTGGAGGAAACAAATTCCTCGTCTAATGTGTGAAATGAAAAAGTATATACCTCCAGCATTTTTCAATCCACAATAAAAATACCTCATACACCAAGTTGTGGATATTGAAAAGTGTGGACCTGTACACACAAGATCAATGTGGATGGTTGAGAGGCACTTGAAATAGTTGAAGGCTTTGGTACAAAGAGCATGTCCTGAGGGTTCTATGGTCAAGGGATATATGGCATATCAAACCATGGTTTATATTAGTCAATATAGTCTGACAATATGAAAAATTATCAATGTATTGGATCATGTTTGGTATGTCAAAACCATTAAAAAATTTGAAGGGGAGCACCTATCAAGGAAAAGTACAATGAGAAAAGTGAGATGTAAGTATATAGTGGAGATTTATAGTACATTTAACTTTTTGTTTTTATGTATATCATACTTATTTAATTTTTATTATTCATGCAAAATCCAATATTATAGTGGTATAATGTGTTAACTAATTATATATACGGATGTGAACTGTTTTATTTTAATACAGTCAGTCGAGAGTGGGATGAAATGCATTTATACATTGAAAACAATGTTCATTGGATGAAGGTATGGATTGAACGATGCAAACAACCTGATAATGGTAGGTTATCACGGTATGGTGTGTCTACATTGGTCAAATAAGTTGAACGTAGTGGAGATACCAATCTTACATAGAGGGAAATTGATTTAGCACCTGGTTTCGTACATTACCAGGCAAGAATATAATTCACCTATACTACTTATTTTTTTTACAATTATATTGAGCATATGGCATGTTTTTTTATTAATTTGCAAAATTTCCAAGTATAGATATGTTTATCAAATAATTACAATGTATTTTTTACATGTTTTTCATATTGTATTTGAAACACCGCAATCCAATGTGGCGCATGGCCGCAAATTTCGCACCAAAAGGTTGGATGAAAAGAGGACAAATTCAGATAGTGGGATAGATGCAGTATTTCAGGTAGAGAACGCTACATCTAGAGGTGACAGACATCCAAAAGTATCTGAAAATCGATACGATGGGTATATGGATGATATACTTGAGTGTGACTTTAAATCCTTCAAATTAGTTGTGTTCAATGTCAAAAGTACGGGGTACGAATAAATGAACGTGATCCCAATAGAACTGTTATTCAACATGATAATGGATTTACCATGGTTAATACAAGGAATGTTGAGCCAGGCTCATAACTCTATGTTCTTCCAAGCCAATGCGAACAAGTATTTTACTTAGAGGTTCCAGGTAAAGCAGGTTGGTCCAATGCCATTAAATATGATCCAAGAGGAAGGCCGATAAAGTATAATGTAGAGGAAGAAGTTGATATTGAAGAATAAGATGATGTAGAGGAGCAAGGGGTTCATGTGTCAGAAAAATACATATAAGTTCAAGGATATGTTAATCAAGACAATTTTCTAGATGAACTAGATGATATTGACAATACATCGGACGAAGAACTTGAAGAGGTCAAACCAAATGTGGGAGAGGATGTTCTGGATGATGATATAGACGATGATGATCATAATGCTAACATGGCCAATCCTTTGAACATGAATTCTAAACACGATGATACGGATGATGATATGGATGAAGAAGAACACGAATGATATCAAAATGTTGAAATGTACGAGGTATGTATTTATATGTTTTCAGCTGATTTGTTCTCTTTAATTTACCTTCAATAGTAAAGAACTTTGTCTAAGATATTCTGATGGAAATATATTTTAACTTGATCTTCATATGGAAACTCATCGAGCTAGAGGTGAGAGGAAACAATGCAATGGAATAACTAGTGAATGAAAAAATTAAACTATATATAAAATATAACTATATACAAAATTAAACATAAATATTACTATGTATATTAAATAACCAATATTAAAAATTAAAAATAAAAATAAAAATATCTTAAAAAAATTCAAAAATTCAAAAAATCAAAAATACTTCTAATTCTCGTGTGCTATGAATTCTTCCCAACCCAACACCCTTCCCTCAACCCATTAACTCATCGCACACATCAGCCTAGTCTCCCTAAACTCAACACAAATACCCCACTGAAACCCCACTCACTCAGTACCGACACATTTCAAACACCTACTCAACAGAGGACTCGCCGCAAACAGTGATCGTGCTTCATCCACATGTGATGTTGACGGTTCTTCATCCACTGGTGATGGTACTTCATCTGGCCACTCAGCAGAGGACTCGCCACATCAGCGGACCCCACTCTATATTCAACCAACAGCCATGGTAAGTTTCATTACTTATTTAGACTGACTGTGTGGCAACTGCAACACAAAATCCAATCCTATGTGTTATTGTTCAAACAAGGGTAGAGGCCAAACTAAAGTATGTTCATGTAAATATTTCCTAATGGGTGTTTCCAAATGCCACAAACACTTTCCCTAACTAGAGGATCCTCTTGTGAAATCTGCAATACTTGTGCAATCTGTAATAGAAAAAATTTCAACCTTAATTAGTTTACAACTATTTTTCCAAAATATATTTTCAAAACCTCATTCATTAGAATATTCTTTTAGGATTTCTCCATATTTTGGAGAAATGTATTTAGGAGGAAAATGGGGCACATAGTGAGAATCATCATCCAATCTGGATATAATAGGGGTCATGTCAAAGGAAAATCTATTTCATTATTTCACTATTTCACATTACACTATTTCACTATTTCACGCGAAGCATGAGAGAAAAATTTTGGTTCTGAAAGAAGCTATAGTGGAGGATGAGGCACAACTTTCCAAGAAATTCTCCACATTGTTAAAGAAAGAGTATGTCTCACTCTTGGATTCATAGGATATTTCCAGAGATGCATGTTATCTAGACAATGGTGCCACATGCCATATGACAAGGGAGTGTGATCTATTTCAGCTACCTGGCTCAGTAGCTATTGGATGCTTGGTGAGGTGTGGGATCCACACTGAAGGAAAAATCAGTAAAAGATAGGGTTCAGTTGTATTTGAGTCATAATCATAATGGAATCTAGCCTTTCATTATGTTCTATATGTTCCTCGGCTGAGAGTGAATGTGCTCTCTGTTTCAACCTTGGAGGATCAAGGCTACATAGTTGAGTTCAAGGAGTTTCAGTACAGTTATATCCCGAAGGAGTTGTGTATGCTAAGGACTATTCCATCATACTAGGGATTAGAGAGGGACAATTTTAATGATTATGGGGTCGACCTCTAGTTCAAGAGGGTCATGGAGCTAGTTATGCAGCATTTTTGAGGTAGGAGGACCGCCTTAGCATACCCACTTGGTGGGAAGGGACCCAGCTGGAAGAGATTGGATACTCAGATGGCTTCATCAAAGCTTTAGCTGGTAGCCATAGCATATATGAGGTTGAGGTATCCATAGCGAGATTCATAGGGAGCAGGTTTCTCTATTTCAGAGGGAGAGGGATTTTGAAAAACTTATGTAAAATGATTTTGAAAAAAAAATTGATTCTACTCTCACTGATAAATAGTGATATTAGTAATATTTTTAACATGTAGCTCCAAACCAATGTTACGCATGTTGGTTTCATTATTTTTCACTTGATAATGTCATGGTTACATCAATCCACCTCCCAAGGTTTTTATATCAAGTGTGATCAAGTTAGATGTACATATGGTAGCATATTACTTTTTATCATAGTTGGCTTGAGGGGCCTTGACATAGGTTCATATTTTATCACGCAACCAACAAACCCTCCAACTACTAGCCCTTTTGGCAATGACATGCTTACGCAGATCAAAGTCTCACCCGAAGAAATATGGGGGGGTGTTGGAACCAGGTTTCTGCACCCTGAGGAAGAAAATAATGTGGTGGCCCTAAACAGGTTTAATTGCAGAACTTATATAGATCGGAAATATATGCGTGTAAATACAAAACAATACTTATCATATTAGCTTGTTACGAATAAAGATAATGCATAAATAGATGGATCGCGGATCAACTTAATCGCAGATATATAAGAGCATAACTAGATATATGTAATACATAATAACTTAAGTAGATTTATACATGTATTCAACGATCAATATAAATTCATGCATAAATAACAGATCTACTCGCATAGATACAATTAAGCATAACAGAAGTAAGCGATCTCAAAGTAGAAATAGTAAACGGATAGCACAGTGCTTCACCAAAACCAATCTTTGTATTATATTCCAACAGTTTAGTAAAAATAGACTTTTCCCTTACAATTACCCTTCTGTGCACACATCCAGTGGAGTCCGCACAAAGCCATTACTAGGTCTCCGCACACATAGCCAGCAGGAGCCTTTCTACCCAAACCTAGACTGACAAATGTATCCCAGACATGTTTACATAAAAAACATCATTTCCAATCTGACCTCTTACTTAGACTTTATCTATATATTTATATACATCTTAGCGCGCAAATACTATGGTCTCAAACCATTGTTTGAGGCCCATAATTTACCCTTACAACTCTTTTACATAAAAGAGGGACTTTGACCCGCCCCAAAGCCCCTTAACCTTTCCGCATAGCGTTCATATTCAAACTATACAAAAAGATACTCAAAAATGTACCCTAGGGAACCCCGCTCCAACAAGCATGGTCACAATTTTTCTGAAGGACATATTTACAAAACCTTAAAAAGAGAGGAACCTACGAGTGTTGAGATCCTCTCTTACATGAAAATATATATGAAGTTTTCCCTTATATTAAATCTAGGTATATAGCTGCAAATTTTTCCATTACAAAAGCATTTAATAACAAGGATACAATGCACATAATTGATTTTCAAATTTCTCATGGATTCCACCACGTACTAATGACTCAATCACATGAAGAAGGTGGATCACCCTGTATTAGAGTTTACTAAAGGTCAATTAATGCACTTACTTGGCCAAGGATTATCAAATATTATTAAAACTTATCAAGTTCATTTTTTATTTCATACTCTACCTATGTTCTAGCCTAATGTTAATGTTGATATGCTTGATATTTAGCATGGGGAAGCATTGGTTGTAAATCTATTTTTAAAATTCCATCATATACCTAATTTTAGTATGAGTACAAGAACCATCAAGATTCAATTTTAGGTTTGCGTCCCATAGAATGATATGCATATTCAAATAGATTTCACTCACAAATAATTTTCCAACAACCACAGAGCACTCACATCGATTCTCTTACAGACATAGCGAGTTACCACAATGAGAAATTTTCTATTTCTTTAAAATTTATTGAATCTCCCTTTACACAAAAAAAATTCCAATTGAATTCAGAGGCTGAAAACCTCTCAAAGAGGGATTGCAAATGATGGTGGGTGCCCTACACTATGTTCACACCATTGTTGGTTGAGAGGAGGACCTGGGACACATACAATTACCATGACTGTCATTACACCTCCTTTTTTGTTTATGTTTCATATCTAATTTCTTTTATGTTATATGTTGGATGTTGGATAGTGACTTATCTCAAATGTAAGACCCACGAACATAACTATCTTTGGGATCCTTGTCACATGTGATACTTATGCACTATATGATGATTGTATTTTTCTATTACTTTCGCCTTCCATTTTCTTTATTTATTTATCTCTCTCTACTGCCAGAGGGGTGGTCAGTGATTACACCACACTGAAAGCATGTATATGGAACAGGAAATGTTGAATATGATGGCATATGTAGAACTCATGTAAAATGTTTTTCTATCTTTAAAAAAATAGTTTGTTTTTTCTTCTGGAAACAAAAAAGAGCTAACTGTTCTTCCTCTTCAAATGAGGAAAAAAACAACATTGAAATTTATAATTTCTATCCCTAAATAATCTCTAACCAACTACCACGTATTTTATCAACAGGGTGACAAGGGGAAGGCACCAGCCTCAAACCAATCCACAGATGCTCCTGAGGAAGTGCTTACCGAAGAACAAATTTATATGTCGATCGATCTGATCCAAACATTCAAGAGGCATCTCATAAATTAAACAAGAAACTCAATTTTTTAATTACGATTGAGACATAGAAAAAATATATAAGAGACCAAATTAGAGCCATGATGACCCAAATCCATCAACATGGGGTAAGAAACTCACTTACTTATCCCATTTATTTATTTATGATTTTAATTTTCTCATCCTTCATAAATTAACTCTTTATTTTACAGGGTTTTTTGAGGGAGTTTGATCCTCATGGTGAGGCTATGGGGGTCGACATTGGTAGTAGCACCTTTGCTCTACTTGTGAGTGACACGCTGAACACACTGATCGTTAATGCAACACCTGAACATGGTGACATGCCATTATCTTCACCCACTGAACAACGCACATAAGGATGTGCACATGATATGGACCATGATTCCATCACATCTAATCAAGCAATATTTCCTGGGTCTACTCATGTTACTAGCACGAGAACACTACCAGCTACATTCTTGGAAGATGATGACCATGTTCCCATGAAATTAGAAAATCTTCCAGGTATTTAAGAAGTGTTTTACATATTAAGTATGATCTAATTTAAATTTACGTATAGAGTGTCATTATTTTCAAGTAATGATAATATTGTTTTGCAGGAAACAATTCCTTCTATATGCGCTTGAATGAGGCGGTCTTGCAACTCTTTGGTCCCACCATTCGAACAAGGTGGAATTCGAAAAATTCAAAGTTGAAGGAAGAACTTATCAATAGGGTGGTTGGCCATGTTCGGAGATGGTACCTTCAACAAAAGTGGAGTTACCGTGAAGGCAAACCTATATTTAAAATATCTGCGAGACCAATAAAGGGTTCATTTGCAAAAGAACCCTAAGTATGAGCGCCCTCCAACGATTTCAAAAAGTGAGTGGAAAGCCCTCGTAGATGATGCAAAGGAGAAAAAACTGTGAAAAGAAGGGAAGACACCACCCAGACCAAGAAGGTATGAGGCACTTTTATTAATGTAATTATCATTATTTCTCATCAATATTGCAACATGTAATTAAGCTTATCAATACCGTAAATAGAGGCTCCCAGATACATCTAAAGCCACGAAGGCGAGAATATAAAAACATGGCCAACATCATATTAGCCCTGGGGGTTACTTAAAATTGGTCGCAAAAATTGTAAGTATAAAAAAACAAAAATAAAAATAAAAATAAAAATTACACCCAAATTTTAGATTCTTAATCATTTTAATTTAATATTGCCGAAGAAAAAAATTTCATGTTGTCATGAAAAATTTAAGAGCGAAAAATTCAATGAAACTCCCATGGAGGAAGACTTCAATGTTGCTTACAAGCATGGATATCAAGTCGTTGTTGAACGTAGGACAAGCACATGTTTTTCATGTACTAGTTCTGATCCCCCACCTGAGACTAAGGTAAATAAAAGCAACAAAGAGCATTTATAAATTAATACTTGTATACAATCTATTGGTTTTTATTTTTGGTCATAAAGTAATGTGCTTTATTGTAAAAAGCAGGCAGATAGTGTAAAATATGATGTCCCAAACAATGATGGAAGACATGAACCTAGTGACAATGGAGTGCAAATTGAAACAGATGTTCTGCTCAATTCTGGAGGTATTTCACGTGAATTATATTTTTTTTTAGTATGGATTAGAATTATAAAAATTTAAATGCAAACGGTTTATTAATTATAAGTATTCTTGGCTCTACTCTAGAGCATGTACAAGATGAGGCCAAACAAGAGGAGTAACCTATGGCCACATCCAAAAGTATCCTGCTTCCCTCTACTACCAAAGCAGGTAACAAACACTCTACTACCATTTTATTAATAAAATACTTGTATTAATAATTACTATAAATAATAAGTTAATTTTCTATTCTTATTGCAATTGATGCTCTGCCACCCTTACAATAGCATAGACATTTCACCAGGTCGTGAGCAAACATCTTATAGCTGAAGGGGATGATGTCCTTGCTTCATACATGAAAAATTGCAAGAAACCAAAGAATAATTTATTGTACTTGTAATTTAATTAGAACGGCCTTGTTTTAGATTATGTATAGAATATAGTTTATTATAAATCATACTAAGATCAAATATTTTTTAAACTCTACGAATTAATGAATGAATAAATGTTTACTATATATTTCATTATTTATGACGTATCTCAGTATATTTCTTTCAAATATTTCCTAGTAGATAGATTGGGTACTGGGGAATTGAGAGTGATGTGAGAAGGGGGGGGGGAGCGGGGAGCAGCCATGAGAGCTTCCACCTTCACGTGGTTGGCCCTGTTGAGTAAAGAATAAATTAATATTTGGACAATCTTGGAGTAAAACTCCCAGATCCAATAAAGCAACAACAAGGTCAATGTTGACTTCGTTGTTGCTTCATCCAATGGAGGGAGGTTTTCTCCAAGAATAAAGTACACCAATAATTTATTCTCAAAACCAAGAGGATCTCATTCAGGTATTCATGCACTCAATTTTTTTTAATTATTATTTATTGGTGCAATTAAATTTAATATTTGGTCAAATTTAATCTAAGTTTGCCTCATTAGTCTCGTGAATATGTGTAGGAAAATCTGTGTCAATTTGAATGTTGAAGAGGAACAACTATCGAAAGAAAATATCTCAAAAAGGTAACATTACATTTATCATATACACAATATGTCCCGAATAAACAATATGTACATTGAGAAATGTAGTGCAAGCAATAACTTGTACATGTTTCAGAAAAGCATAAATAAGACATGATAGAGACGTATTACCCACATTGATCAACTAAGAGAAACTAATGCACAATAAGGATGAATTACAGGTTTTCAATAGGTTGAAAGGAAATTGTACACAAAATCAATACAATCATATGGATCTATATGTCCATATGGATAAATACAACAGTTGTGCAACTTTTACCTTTCTTTTTTGTGTAGATCATATACCTCATTTTGAGATGTTTATGATGACCATGTAGTTTTTATTTTAGTATCTTGTAGAGTTTTCCTTAAGGTATGAAAAGTTGATGTTGAGAATAAATTACTTATGTATCTACAAAACTCTTTAATTCTTCCACTTCTTAAATTTCCAGTTATGATATGATTGATGCTATGATCTCGAAGTAATTTCTAAATTATATTAAATTTGGCAATTTATCTATTTAAGTAGGTTCATATGGATAATAGTCACCTAGGGTTGAATTTTTGTAATTTACTTAACCCGAGATACCTCATGTCATCCAAGATAACCATCAGGTTTGTTTTGAGTCATAAGTTAATTAGGCTAACTCAATTAGGTTTAAATAAGGTCTTTGGAATTCGAAATTAAAAAAATAAATGCACAAAAGAGGGGGTCTTGAAATTAATTTTGCATGTGATAGGGGTCATGTCATTTATAATAAAGTGTGTTTATGATTATTAATCATAGATTATATGTTTAATTATCATATCACTTATAAAGTGACATTAAGTAATTGGCACATGAAATAAATTACCTGCAGGTTTAAAGGGCTAAGATTGGGCACAATCAGATCAACGGCCTGTTAGCACTCTGTAATTTGAAGGTTGAAAAAGAAATCACAAAGGTAACCAAAAAACCACTTTGGAGTTTAGGATCTAGCCCTCCTAAACTTAGAGAGGGATCTCCCTATCAAATTTAACTTTGTTTATTGGGAATTTTAGGCTAGGTATGAATGCTTAGTTGTTTGATTGACTTTTTATGATTTTTATTTTTATTTTTTTGGTGATTAAGTGCTTAAACTTCCATTGGGCTATGGAGTTTATAAACTAACATGGATTTGTTTCAAATTTTCAAAGGAGTTTCATAAGGCAAGGTAGGTGAACTAACTGGATATTTTAGAGCAGTTAAGAATTCTTTAACTTGATATCAGAGGAAAACGTTGAAATTACCTACAACCAGAATCAGAGTGCATGTTTCAACAAATTATGTTAATCATAGTTTCTGTAAATTAATTCATATTTAAGAACACATAAGCATGGAAACGAAGAAATAAACACATATAAAAGGAGAGAAACACAACACCAAATAATCCAACACATGAATCCTGTGAAGAAGTCCCTTTTATTACTGATCAACCCATCAAATGGAAAAGTGCAATAGCTTCTTGAGTGAAAAAATAAACCCTCAATACATAAAAAATTGAAGTATTTATACAAATATTTACAAAAAATATTGTCATAACTGATCCGGAAATATTTTAGGAAAATACAAAACAAATTATATCTCCTATTACAAACTAAGAGGGCTAGTTGGAACTGTTCGAAAGGTGGCCCTGATCTGAAGGAGGTTTTTGTTGATCTATCACTTTGGTCCTTGCCTCGCTGATGTTTCTCTAGCTGAAGATAAAGTTACTCGCTTAGTCTAGTAAATCACACAATTTCTTCCATCTTTATTCATCTCGAATTGACATTTTAGTCACCCTCCTATAAACCTCATCCACTTCAGTATACTTCGGAAAATTAGGCTTAACTACAAAAATATGATTTAACTCATGCTTTATGTAAAAATCATTCCCTAATGCCTCAAGAAATTCTTTTCCTATTAAGTTGCCCTTTATTCTAGAAAACTTAGAGTTGTATCTCACCACTTCTTTCAATTTACTAATGTAGTCTTCTTGTGTGATTAATTTTTCAATTATTACAAATAAACTGGGCAGTCCCTTCTTGTTCAGTGTTTCAACTCTGCTGAAAAATATGTTGACAACAATCTCTAATCCTTGACATTTTTCTTCCAACTGTAGAATGAGGTTATTTTTGGTCAAAACATTCTTCACTTCAAGTATAGTTTCGATTATGTCTTCAATTCCCACTTCCTCTAGCTCATATTTTTTATTAGAATTCACGAATATAATAATATCAGCGGCTTCAGTAGGTTTATCACCCAAATTTTCTTTGATGTATGCAACTGTTGTTGTAGATTTTTGTATCAATTCATTTTGTTCAAAAATGATTTGTATAGAAGGCCAAATCTCATTCATGGAGTTCAGGATATAAGTCCATATGTTCTCCTTATCTTGGGCCAAGGTATATCCAATGGGTGACTCTTTTTCCATTCACGGTATCCTTTACAAAAATATTTGGGACCTTTGTGCCTCTGTTAAGTGTGAAGTTTCACTTATGTTATTCTGCTCCTGTAAGGCTTTTACATCTCCTTGTATTGTTTTGATTTCTTCAGTTTGTACTGGCATATCCTCCATTGTTTTTGTAGTTTTATTGCAGCATCTATAGGTTGCACTGGAGGTGTTGTTGATGTAGAAGCACCTGTAGTTGGTATTATTGTGAGAGGCACTGCAATCAAAGGAATCATGGCCAACTGTGCATTTTCTTCCTTATCCTTGATTAGCTTACCAATTTCTGCCTCCATGTTTTTTATTTTAGCATTCTGCTCCATGATAAGCTTAATCATATCTTCTTTTTGGGTCTCTGACTCTTCTATCTCCTTGGTCTGTGGGTCCTATGTTACTGCCATCTTCAATTGTTTTCTAAGGGCTGCAATATCTGCATTTTTCTTCTTTATCAATTCTTCAACTACCTTAGCATTCTCTAGATTATATCCCATCTTTATGACAAGATCTTCCAATGATTTTATTATGGTGTCTTTTTCTAGAGATGAGAGATTTTCAATCTTGAGCTGAGATTAAATATTTGTAAGAGATACCTGCAAATTTTGAAACATTCATTGAACTATTAGTCAAGGTGGAAAATATCATTTCTCTATTCTGCTTATGCATCTCCATCTGATCGATGGGATGAATATCCTTTGCATAAAATTCAAAGGAGGACTTATTGTAGTCTGCATCTAGCTTTGGTTGTGCAATATGAACCTGTAAGAATGCCATTTTCATTCTTCCCTTCTCTATATCAAAGGTTGATAGAAGCCTGCTTTGAGAACTAGCAGTTTGTTTCCAAAATTGTGTGTATGTACGGATTTTAAGTCTTTCATTTTTTAGCTTCATCTCTTTGTATCTATCAAAAATACTTTTCTATTTTTCTCCCTGAATGAGTTGAGATGTTTGGGTTGTGTCCTGTTGGCCTTGTGACATTGATGATGTTGTTGGAGATTCTGTAAATTTGGTGCCTGATGGTGCTGAAGACAATGGATCTTTGATGAGTATGGCAGCTTGGTGTTCCCCCGATTCTTTTGTTAAATCTATTTTAGGAATTATCTTAGCCCTCTTCCTATAGATGAGGCTCAAAATCCTGGTGAGATCCCTGAAGATGAAGGGGATCCTTCCTCTCTATGTCTCTTCCCTGTCTTCTCTTGAAGAGTAGGGGTCTGTGAAATAGAGGTGAACATGAGATGCTCCTCTGCTTCCTGCAAGGTGTTCTCTGTCCATTTCAACTTATTCATGTACCTATCAATATCTGGCCTCTGTGTGTGCATATAAGGAGTGGTTTTGTGTTCCACCCTTAGCTTGGAGATTAAGCCCAAAGGGTCATAAGACCATGTAAATATCATATTAAATTTTATTTGTTCTAGGATCTTGTATCCTTCTTCACCTACTGCTTGGTTGTTGCAAATGAAAGGGCCAACCTATGTTTTCATTCTGAACTAAGACTTCTTCTTTGCTGAGAAGAAATTAAATTCATCTGAATTTATCATTTGTCTTATATACTCCAAGTAAAATACTCTCATTGGGAGGTATTTGGGCAGCTTTTATGGTGGCATATCACATCCATACACCCTAATCTCTTTGTAGTTTTGGTAAAGGTACCAATATCTTGTTTTGGCCCACTCTTTTAGGTGTGAGATCTTCTTAATTTCTTCACTCATTCTTGGCTCTGAAATTCTAGTCAGTATGCTCATCACTGGATGAATGAAATTATTTATGTACTCTTTGAAGGCATACTCATATGAATCTTTCCTCACCAATGAGGTCCAAATATTCATTGACTGTGGGTTCCCTTCTTCATCCAATTTCTACAATGAAAATGGGAATATTTCTACTTGATAATAAATGAACATATATACAAGAACGGAAGCATATTTGAATACTCCTTCAGTTGGTAAATTTAGGAGTTGTTCATGTATGTTGTCAACCAAAAATTGACTAAAATTAAAAACAACTAAAGGATTTTTATTGGTATAGAAAATTGACATGAAACACAAAATGGGTTCGTCAATCCACTCATCGGAATAATTACCTAGAAGGTGTGAAAGAACATAAATGATGTGTTTGGCCTGATCAAGGAACATGGCAGAAGCATAGAGTAGATTCTTCTTAGGAAATTGGGCATTCTCAGACAGGAAAATGTCAAAAAATTGTGTTCTCTTGGAGAAATCTAATTTCTAATATTGTTCATTCAAGGATTCTACAAAAAATGGTACATTGTCTTCAATAGGAGGACCTGCATCATTCGGTCAATGGTTTTGGAAGTGATGGTGAATAGGATTTCTCCATTTCGGGCTACAATGGATCTTTGGTTTGGTAAGTAACAGGCCTGACATTTTCTAATGAATTATGGGAAATGATGGGTCTAAGCGAAGATGTAATGAGGTAAATTGGACTCCCAAATTCAAATTTCATTAGTTTGGTCAATGAATTTATCTTTGAGCCAACATTAGAGATCGAAAATGTTGAACTCGCACTTAGTATCTGAAATTTTGTAATCCTTGTATGCAAGAGGGATATGATCAAGATCAGCAGGGGGAGGAAGCATCTAGTTGATTGAGTCTTCATTATTCTTCTCTTTAGGAGGCATATTGCTAATTTCAATCATAGGTGGGTCCGGTAGGGAGGAAAACCACTTTTCAGACCCCGCCCCTAACCCGGCCAATAAAGGGAGGATGGCAAGGGAGGGCCAAAAAAGTATGTGGAGCATTGATTTTGTGGAGGAATAATCTGATGGTTGGGAGAAGCTCGAGGTTTAATCACATGCGAAAAGCCATTTTTTTCATTTACCAACCTTAATACATGTGCCCGGTGTCAGGTGATGAATGGAGGTAGGTTTTGGGGAAATCTGGTTGGAAAGGATGGCAGAGAAGTGGTTTTCGGAGCAGGGTTGGGCGATTATTGGTTTATGAGGGGGGAGAGGGGGGTGTGAAACATTGTGGTGTTGACATGTTAGGTGGGTCCGGCAGGGAGGAAACCCACTTTTCAGACCCCCCCACCCCCCCACCCCAATCGATAAATGGAGGATGGCAAGGGGGGCCGAAAAATTATGTGGAGCGTTAATTTAGCGGAGGAATAATCTGATGGTTGGGAGAAGCTCGAGGTTTAATCACATGCGATAAGCGCTTTTTGTCGTTTACCAACCTTAATATGTGCATGATGACCTTTTATTTAAAGCATATGCCTTCCAAACTTTGGATAACACATATAAACATAATATTTTAGGCTATAGCACATTTATTCAAAATATTTCTAACTTAGGATAAAGACATATGATGTCAAATTTACCCCACTATATACGCCTTCTATATGCTTGTTCTTCCCTTGGATGATGAAGAGTTCTCAGGCTTGATGGATTTAAAATGGAGATAGCGCCCCAAACTGGTGGATATGGGGCTACAGGTGTTAAGCTTTGATATATGCAGAGAATGTGTTCTTCGTGAATGAGATAGTTGCTCCTAGATGGAATTTTGTAATATTTCGACCTTTTTAATCCACTAAGGACTCTATGAAATTATATATAACCAATATATGAAGAAGTGTTATGCAACCATGCATCACATTGTTTCATGGAACCATGTTGGCCTTTAGAATACAGGAAACACTACGAATCTGGGCTTTACTGTGTTAAAGTGTCGTAACATATTTACACAAGGATATTGGTATTGGACAAGAGCTAGTGCTTTGTTGGGATTTTCATTACTCTTCAATTTTTTGTGTTTTTTAACTTTTCTCTTGCATATCTAAATCACGAGTTGCTTAACAAAACACATACTTTCCATTCTCATTTTGTTTATTTATATTTTATCAAATAATTTCCAATATGAAAAGATATAGGATTTGTTTCTGCATGGCTCTTTGGAAACCTCAAGTTGTCATTTCTGAACAAGCTTATGAAGAAATGCAATACCAACAGATTGGTGTAGAGTAAGGGCTTAATACAAGGCCATAAAGGTTAAGAAGAGGATCTTTCTCATGTTTTTTGTCTTCTACAAATGCCAATAAAACTTGTAAGAAAATTGCTAACCATCACTTTCTCAAATTTTGTTGAACATATTGAATTGTAACGAAACTAAATTTTAGATGATTCCATGATTTTCAATTCTATAAAATTTTTTCAATGGTTATGCAGCCGAAATGCAAATCAAACTAATGAGCATCCAATCATCTAATCTAGCAAGAAATAATGAGTTTGATTTGGAGGATGCAACATGAATTTCTCCAAAGAGAGGAATGATTTTTCCATTTCAACCACTAGCCATGTCTTTTGAAAATTTCAAATACTTTTTTGACATGCCCCTTGTATGGAACTTGAGCCTTGAGACTGATATATTATGTGATCCATCTATTGCAATTTTTTTTGGATTCTTGTACTTGATGGATTTGGCGAACTAATTTTGGATTCATCTGCATGAAAAGAGGGAACAAGAAGTGACTAAAGATAGACTTCAATTGCTCTGTTACAAGTGCACTCATATTTGGTGTTCTTACGACATTTATGGGGGTTAGTGGTGCAGGGAATACAACTCTCATGGATGTCTTAGCTAGAAGGAATATTGGAGGATATATTGAGGGTGATAACTAGATATATGGATTTCCAAAAAAGCAGGAAACCTTTGCTCGGATTTTCCTTATTGGTCTCATGAATATGTGTAGGACAATCTGTGTTGATTTGGATGTTGAAGAGGAACAACTATTGGAAGAAAATATCTCAAAAAGGTAACATTAGATTTAGCATTCAATTTTTCAGTATTGTTATTAGGAATTTATTTGGAGGTTCTTATTATTTGAGAAAACTGTGTTTTAGCCCTTTTATATATTTTCATGTGCATACTATTTGTTAGAATTATGAATACCTTTCCTCTCTATCTATTCATTATTGTCTAGTTTTCAAGCTGAAGTTTGGGAAAATGGAGGAGGCTCCAAGGAATTATCATTAACTTTAAAAACGTATTTTCCTTTTGAAGTTTTGCAAAATTTGATTTCAAACAAACTTATTCTAGACCTTTAATGTAGATGTAGCCCAATTACTCAGATTATGATTCTGGTAGCAAAAATTGGAGAATGTGTAATTGTCATGTGTTTCAATTCAAGAATTCACTCAAATGAAATAATGTACACGGGATGTGAGGTTCAGCAACGTTGTGCCAAAAGAGGATTTTACTACAATTCTATGTAGGTTGCATACCAATTCTCTTTTGGCACAACATTGTTGAAGCTCACATCTCATGTACATTATTTTATTTGAGCGAATTCTTGAATTGAAACACATGAAAATTACACATTCTCCAATTTTTTCTACCTAAACCATAATTTGAGGAATTGGGTTACATCTACATTAAAGGTCTAGACTAAGTTAGTTTGAAATCAAATTTTCCAGAAATTCGAAAGGAAAATACCTTGTTAAAGTTAATGACCATTCCTTGGAGCCTGTTCCATTATTTTTAAATAATATCTCATCGGATATTCGACATACATTTAAAAAGTTTTGGATATTCGTTGACCCTCATCAACGAACTAGTGTCAGATATCTGTTTCTCATCCGACACAAAATATCATCCAATCCATAGCATCTTCGTCGAATGAAAACTCATGACGTCGACTAACCGACGTATGATGGTTGTATATTCGATAAACACATCCGACAGATGGACATCGGGCATTCGACCTTGGTTACAAATTAAAATGCCGCCTATGCGGTGACTATACCTCAAACAAAACATCACATATTCGACAACTATACGTCGAACAAAACATTGCCTATTCGACAATTATATGATGATCAAATGCTCTGTTAGCCGATGATTTATTTGGTATCAAGGACGATGGATATCCGACGTACATGTCCAACAATTTCTTGTTGTTCGAATATCCGATGATATCTATGTCTCGAGTTCGTCAGATAGTAGATGAAGTTGAGTCGTATAACCGACGAAGTGACGTCGGATTTTGGCCCCATTTGTACTAGTGACCCTATTTCATGTCCTTTTCTTCCCCTACCAAGGGAAAATTGTCACGGTAGATCAATTGGATTTATTTTCCTCCAACCTTACAAATGGTAACGTAACTTATGTTGGGAAAACCATTATCCCTTATGAAAACATCAGAGTGGGTCTTTTCAAAGACTCTTCCTTGATGGGAAATTTTTCCCTTCTTCCATCCAACAGTGTTGCCTCAGTTGATGTGATTTCATCTAGTGGTGATCATTGGGTAATCTCTATCCCTGATCAAATTGATAATCTTGGCAACACCATGATGCTCGGCCCCATAAAACAAACTTACCAAGCTGTCCTTTTGGCTTCTACGACCGCATATGGGACTCAACTGGATGATCACGGTCCTAGACTCGTATTCACAAATTTATTGACTCGTTTCTTTATATTCTGAATATCCTTCAAATAAGACTTTCCCTACTGATGAAATCATTGCTAAATTCATGACTCTCGAAGAAACCTCTTCGAATGATATTCATCATCATTCCTCTTTTCTTCCTCGCCTTGGATAAATTCCTACCTGTCTAGATACCTTGGTTTCCCCTAAAATTATTGCTACCCTTCAGACTCCCATTTTGATCAATGATGTGTTATCTGAAGGGAATTTGGGTAACATTTCAGCAACCATGCCAATTGACATCTCTATGAAACCAGGTATAGTTGAAAACATTCACATAGGGGCCTCTTGTTCTCCCAATGAGATTGCAACCTGTACGGCCCTATTAAAATAATTTTGCGATGTCTTTGCATGGACCTACAAATAAATGTTTGGTATTGATCCAAGAATTGTGGTGCATAAGATCCCAACTTAGCCGGATGCAAAACCTGTTCAACAACGACTTTTTCTGGTGCACCCAAGGAAGGAAGCTACTATCAAGTTTGAAGTTGAAAAACTTATAAAGGCTGGCTTCATCTATCTCATACCAATGACATAATGGGTTTCTAACATCATTTCAGTGACTAAAAATCAGGGAACCATACGTGTCTATGTCGATTATAGATATATTAATATGGCTTCTCCTAAGAACAATTTTCCTACTCTCTTTATTGACCATATTATCGACGAATGTGCCGGAAATGAAATCTTTTATTTTATGGATAGACTTTTTGGATTAAATCATATGAATATCCTTCCTGCTAAGCAACATAATATTGTCTTTATCTGTCCTTGGGGGAATTTTTCCTATAAAACACATCCTTTTGGCCTTAAAAATGTTGGTGCCACCTTCCAAAGGGCCATGTCTTATGCATTCCATGATATTAAAAATATCGTTCAGCCATATCTTGATGATTTACCCACGCATTCTGCTAAACGTCAAGACCATTTAGCCCACCTTCAAGTGATTTTTCTTCGTTGTCGACACTATAATATCTGGTTAAATCCTCACAAATGTGTCTTTTGCGTTGAATCTAGTCGTTTCCTATGATTTGTAGTTTCCAAAGAAGGTATCAGAATTGATCCTCTTAAAGTGGAGGCTATAGTTAATTTACCCCCACCATCTACCTTACAACAACTACAGAGTTTGCAAGGAAAGGAAAAAAATTTTCTTTGTTTCATCTTGAACTATGCTGAGCTTGCCAAGGGTTTTACTCGCCTTTTGAAGCAAGGGGTCCCATTTATTTGGGACAAAATTTCCAAAAAATCCTTCAATGCATTGAATATTGCACTCATCAACGCACCTTTGTTGCATCCCCCTAACTATCATTGCAATTATTTTTTGTTCTTGTCCACCACCGATAGTACCATTGCTATGGTACTAGTTCAATATGATGATGTTAGTAAGGAGAATGTGGTATACTACCTGAGCCATAATCTCCTTGACACTAAGATTTTTTATGCCCATGTGGAGAAACTGGCTTGGCAGTGATCCACATTGTCCAACATTTCCACCATTAATCATGTTACATAGAACCAGGGTGATATATGATTTTAACCCCATGCTTTACATTTTGACTCGCCATTTGCTTGGGGAAAGTACTCCAAATAAATTTTTATCTTGCAAGAGTTTGACTTGGAGTTAACTAAAGCTAAGTCAAAAAAGTCCCTCATTTTTTTCCGAATTGATGTGTGATCTTCCCTCTACATACACAACCACCATATCTGATGAACCGATTCGTGATGAATCCCTCTTCCAAATTAGCACCCTCGATCCATTGTATGGAGACATCATCATAAATCTCCCAACCTAGACTCTTAGCGACATCGAATCTGGTACGAATACCAACCTTATCGTATTATTGGGGATACCTTATACTGTCATGGTGTGGATTCAGTCCTTCGACGTTGTTTGAAACATGAGGAAGTTGAAAAAGCTTTAAATGAATGCCAGTCCCGAGCCTGTGGTGGCCTTATGTCAGGATACACAACAGCTCAAAATATCCTTCGTGTTGGTTATTTTTTTCCTTCCATCATCAAAGATTGCATTCTTGCAGTCCATAAATGTCACGCTTTTAAAATCTATAACCAGAAGCAACGAACCTTGTTCGCTCCCTTACACCCTATTATTATCGTTGGTCCATTTTCTAAATGGAGCATTGATTTCATGACTTGTAACCCTCACTCGGCTAGGGGGCATGGATACATAATCGTTGACGTATATTATTTCAGAAAATGGGCCAAGGCGATGCCGACATACAAGGTCGACGGTAAAACTGTAGCTTTTTTCCTATTTAATCATGTCATAGATCGTTTTGGTGTTCCGCAAGCCATAGTCACCTACCATGGCTCCCATTTCCGTAATTACATGATGACAGAAATTAATGCTTAGTTGGGCTTACATCATGATAACTCAACTGCTTATTACCCACTGGCCAGTGGACAAGTTGAAGTTGTCAATAATTTTTTGTTACTATGCTTCAACGAACAATTGGGGTGCATAAAAAGAACTGGTATATTATCCATTTTCTAGCTTTATGGGCATATCGAACCATTGGTAAGACAACAACCAGATTCACACCTTTCCAGTTGGTGTATGGTTTTGAGCCACTCTACCCATTGAGTGTGATATCTCATCATTGAATCTAGCTATTGAACTACTTCCTGTTACTTCACCTGAAGAATAACGGTTTCTTTACTTAGAACGTCTTGACGAGACTCGCCAAATTTCCACATTGGCAACTGAGACTCAAAAAAGACGAGTCAAAGCCCAATATGATAAAACAATGACCCCTCATGTATATGCAGAAGGTGACATGGTCTTAATGTACAATCAAGCTAACGATAAATTAGGTGCTGGAAAGTTTGAACCCATGTGGCATGGACCCTATATTGGCAAACGCGTATTACAAAAGGATGCACATGAGTTAGTATATTATGATGGAAATCAGTTGTCTGAGCCCCACAATGGGTTCTATCTAAAAAAGTATTATGCTCAATATTGCATAAATACTTTGTACATTAGTGTGTGTTTCATTAGTGTGCAGTATTTTGGTGTTATTGTTTGCATGTTTGCAAACATGTTTTCCCTTGCTTACCCCATGTTCCACTTGGTTTGTAGATGTTGACGAATTCTTTATGCGGAAAGAAAAAATCCCTCTAGTCCTATGGGAAGATATAACAACAATTGAGGATAATTACATGCAATCTTCCCTAACTCATACTAGAAAATACGAAGCAGGATAGATTTCCTACCTCTCTCTGATGCTAATTCCTTTGGTGTCGACCTTGATTATTCCGCTTCCAAACTCACGATCTCCTCTTCATTGGTGTAGATGAGTGCCTACAAGGAAGAAAAAGTAGAGACAACAAATATATATATATCATAATACTTTTTAATGCAAGTTATGTAACAGATCAAGGAACATTACAATAAATGGATAATAACTAATAAATTTATGGAAAGAAAGCACATATTGTATTATTAATAGATAACAAAGGGAGAATTACAACCACTGAAGCCTTGATGTTGGAAGCCTTCTTCAGGTGAGATTCCAAATTCCAAGCCTTAACCTTCAAATACTTCTTCTCCTTTGCAAATGGGCAGTGTTTGGAAATAATTCAGCACTAGGATGGCAACCAACCAAGATTAGATGGTGAGGATTTCATTTATAGGGAAGGAGAGGGAGTTGAGGATCCATAAAAAGATGGACAAGTTCCACATATCAAGGGAGAGATCCATGGAAGGAGGATCTAGGGCCAGGAATGGGAGATCTCGTTCCAATCATCAAGTACCATAAACCATGTCATCGTTCTCGAGCCTTCTAGCAAGAGAAGCTTCTCCTCAATTTTGGGAAAAACTGCCTGAAGAGGACCAATGTGGATTTTCCTGATAAATTCATGCTAACAGCACTAGAAATGTTTTATGCAAATAGTTACTAGCACGAGACACTCGTTATGCAGAATGTGCTAGGCTTGCAAAACAAGGTTTTTGACAAGCTCTTCAGAATATTTTCAAAGCAAGTTTTCTTCCTTTTCTTCAGGGATGTTATAAACATGTTTCATGGTGAATACATGTTGCGACAACTTTCATCACTTAGCGACACTATCTGGCATCAACGACACAAATTGCGACACTTCAGGATATGAGACTGGGAGTGTGGCAAAATATTGTATAACAGATGCCCCCTAAAACATGAAGTCGGAACGGGAAGTGATGGTTGAAGTGTTTTACAAGAAAAGGGAATGCCTTAGAGAACCACCATCAAGAGACCTACAAATAAAACATAATAAAATATATCTAACATATTTGATGTAGGTATGATTAAGTGTAAGCATTTAACAATACATGGATCCATGACATGTACGCGGCCATATGTATAGAAATAATAATGTTTACAATCGTGAATACTTAATAACTCCACGTATCCTGGAGTTATTAAATGAAACCTAGGGTCTTCATCTTCATCTTGATCCAACCAAAGTATGAATCTTACCATGTGAATAGATGGGTTGAAGTCAAAAATGGAAGAAACCACCTGATTACCATTTGATGATGTAAACCATTAAAAGGTGTGATAGAAACCATCAATGAGGATGATGGCTCTAAAGGTACAATATCACAATCCACAAGTGTGAACAATGAATTTGAAGTCGAACACTTGCATAATCATTCGATCGAAGGACATTGATGTGAACTTGTTGTCGAATGTGAAGAACCTGCCATTGAGGCATACAAGCTCCAAGGTACTGAAAGGGAGTTTCTAGATCATCTTCCTGGATAATGAGTTGGAGTCGACAAGAAGTGACTCGTTGAAGGAGGGCCATAATTTTTCCCACATTAGAGAAATTTTGAGGTATAAAATGGGCCTCCTAAGAAAAATATACAACCAAAATAAAATTTATAAGAACTAATAGGATTCAAGATGATGATGTCAACCATGGGGGATGATTCACAATTTTTGGGGTAAAAAAGTAAATAGATTAAACAATAATAAAATAATAAAACTACTTTTTCAACTTATCTCCCTACGTTTTTACTCAAATTTTGAGTGGCAGTACTTGTTGGATGAAAAAAATTAATTCCTCATCTAAGGAGCACCCATGTTTCATATTATTTGATGGAACCTACTACACAAAAAAATAATAAATATAAGAAAAAGTGTGATTGCAACCACGTTTTTTAAGTATTTATTATTTTTTGTGTAGTAGGGTCCATCGAAAGTATGCAACATGGGTACTCCTTGGAAGAGGAATCAAATTATGCGTCTAACAAGTGTTCCCGCTAAAAATTTGATTAAACCCATAGGGAGATAAGTTGAAAAAATATTTTTTTCTTTTTTCCCTCTAAAATTTGATGATGTAATCTAATCTTATTTTAATATTTCCATTATTATTTTATAATTTCTTTAGGAGTCCCATTTTAGACCCCAAAATTCCCCTAATGCATCATCGACATGAAACACAGTATTTTGTAAAGTTGGTAAGAGTAATCGTATTTTCATACCAAAAGTAACGAATCAATATGACATGCATATTCTAAAAACTTTAAATGCGCCATAATATATAGCAACTTTCACTTACCATCTGTTACCCATGCTTGACCAAACGAAAGTGGCAAGTCAGGGTCCCCCTGAAAGCTCATACCATTGTATGGATATTCGTCTATGTACATCGACATCTTGTCCCAATGTGCGAAGAACTCAGGTCGGAACACCTCTCTGACTCCCCTGCCTCCTCCTCTCCATAGCAGCTAGCCCTAGCAGCACATCCTGGGCTCCTATGGGCCCCCATCCTAGATCTTTACATGAGGCCGAAGTCAGGGAAAATTTTAGGGGCTAATATTCGCAAGTGGGCTAATATTCCATGCTTTTCCAAAAAAAATATATTCACCAATTTCCATTTTTTTTAAATGTATTCACCCAAATTTTATAGTATAAAATTATTTTTCCTTAAAAAATGCCAATTTTATATATTGTCTAATATAAAATAATTATAAATCTAAACATTTTTACAAAATTAGCATCAAACATTTCAAAATTTGGATATTAGGGGCTAATAATATTCGCCAAGGTTTCTAAACTTTAAGATAAACTTCCATCCTTAAAATTTTCCCTGGCCGAAGTGTGGGGATCTTCTCGAAGAATAAAAAGCATAACACCGTACCAAAAGCGCATTCATGGTTCACCTATCGCTTGCATAGATACATCAGTTATTTCACCGACGACAGCATCATCTGGGCCCACCCATATTAGGTCCCACTCAGAACACTCTCAACCAACATCACCTACCCCCCAGTAATGTGATGGAGTGCATGGTTGCCCAGGATCTACAGTATTATTGTGGCGATAACCCATGTCTCTAGCCTCTCTAGATCACTGATCAAAATGGTCATTCCCTTAACAGAAACATCTGGTCTATAGTGGCACTCCACGAACTCTAATATGTTCCTCCCACGCAGTAATACTGGATGTTTATTTCCCACCACCACTAGTGGCGGGAGTATGGTCAAGAAGTAAATGTCATGAATGGTCAACTCGATCCTGTACCCCTACACCATAAAGGCCTCCTAGTTTGGATTCCAATAGCTGACTATCCTAGATAGTAAGGGATAACCTACCCTCATCATTGGGATCTCAACCAACTTGATAACCCCATACCTCACAAGTGCTCCTCGTACCACCTGATCCACCTAAATCTCGGCACGAAGCGCATCCAAATACCTCTCTCACAATTTTATCCTCAACTATGCCATACTTGCACAAAAACATCATGTTTTTCATCTCAGAGAAGGTAAAGTTCATCATAAACCATCAAGTCCTAGTCCTCAAACAAAAATTAGCCAAAATCTCACCTTCGGGCCAACTCGCACTTTTCAACCTCTGATGCTGTGAGCTCACAATTTTTCCCTATGGAAATTGTGAGCCAGGTCGTAGTGCAAGCTCAAGAAGGTATAATTTGGCCGTGAAGAGGGTTAGAGTTTTTTTTCTGAGCCCCAAGCACCTAATCTGAAAAATTGAACTGCTAAAAATAAAGAGTAAGGTTAGGCCACGTACGTGCAACTGACAGATCCTGATTCCAACGGTCAGTTTGTCCACTACGATCACCGCAAGATCTAGCACCATTGGAAAGATCTCACCGAGAACTATAATGGGTATACTGTTGTTTTTGGTAATTTCAAAATTCACCAGGAAGCCATTTTTCCAAGAAGGGTCAATTTGCTGCCTCTTAAAATCATATTTCTTCACTTGCGCTACTTGTACTTGGGGTACCACTTTTCCTTCATACTTGTCAACGCATGTGTCAATTTTCATCATGAGTAACCATATTTTTCTCATTTTTTTATCATCCCTACTAGGTCGATTCTGTGTGGCAGCATCATCGAGTCACCCTTGTTTAGAGCATCCGAGTTGAATCACCATCGCATTCATGGAGTCTATCCCAAGTCACTTTTCCTCTTGTTACAGTATTCCATCCATTTTTCCCTGCCCCTCTCTTGTGTCACCCATTTTGGCCTCCAGTCATATTGTCCCCCATCCCCTCTGGAGTCTAACAAGGGAAGGTGTTCGTCCACTACTCAGTACCCCCTATTCCATCATCATCCCTAGTGTTAGTCCATCATTCATTTTTCGATGATCCATCGTGCCTTAGTTGAGGATTCCTCATTGCCTCACCTATAACAGACCTTCTTTTGTCGAAATCAATACATTCATTCCAGAAGAAAGGTCTAGAGGGAGGTGTACCTTGGTTCCAACTTCCATTCTTGTTCGGTGCCTCAGATCAAGCAAAGGGACTCATCATTTTCCTCTGACTTGATTGTTTCTCATCCGCTCAGCTTCAGCTCATTATTCCATGATCGAGATTCGTATACTCAATGGTTCGGTGATACAACAGATTGTACCAGCGATTCCCGAGTGTGTGTGAGATGTTTCAGACCTCATGAGGGGGTGGCCCTTCAGGTATCCCCCCACATGCCCGGATGACCTTAGATTATGCTACAACCTTAGATGCAACTCCATAGAATTGATGGGTTTGATTCCAACTTCTTGCATCGCCCATAGCATGCATGTATCATTCATATGATCCATTCATATTTTCAGAGCCCTTTCCTATTTAACAGGGCTTCTTTGGTTCTTATTATCTCTCCTGTACTCAGCTATTATTGTATTCAGTCTTGGATCATGTTTTTCCAGGCGCAATATGTATGTGGGATCCATTATATTTTTTTCTGGCCCATTTGTATGCCAACATGTCATGTACCATTTATCATGTACTTTATTGATGAGTTTCATTTTTCTAGGCGCGCCATTATTCTTTGTACTTTTTCATCTCGGTGGCCATAGGTATGCCTCCCCTGCCTCACTTAGAATAGGTACCCAAACATTAAAGGAGACTTATATCATTTGTAGGTCTCGCCCCCTTCGTTATTGTCCTCTCTCACTTCACTCTGTCTATGTATCTATCTCTCTCTCTCTAACTCCCCTTCATCATTGTCTAGTGATTGTATTCTTACAATGTACTTTGGTCATAAGATTAACTCCTAACGCTCACACGTTGGGGGAAAATCTGTTACACCAAAATTTGGTCATCTAACCATTTACAATTAAATGGATCGAAGTACACCATGTAAGACCAATTTTACCATAGTAAAATTTCTTTCACTATAAGAAATAATTTAATATACCATATTTGATTAAGTTATTTCTGGTTAAACAAGAAACCCCATGAGGAATAATTAACTAAATCCTTATTTATTTGATTTTCCTCTAGGAATAATTAATTAAACCATTGTTTAAATAATATTCCTATTCATATTTAACCCATTTATGAGAAATAATTAGATAAATCATTATTTTCTTATTTTTCTCTAGGAATAATTAATTAAATCATTATTTAGTTATTATTCCTTGTTAAATTTGACTTAATCACTTAGAAATAATTAAACAAATCATTATTTGTTAATTATTCCTTAACCACATTCTTGAAATGATAAATAAATCATTTATTTGTTTATTATTTCTAAATAAAGGTATTTAACCAATTTAAATGTTTTTTCCCTCCAACAAAATATAATAAAATATTCCAAATAGATAGATCTAGAACTTGGTTAATAATATTTTAGTATTTGCCATTATCGAGGATAACTCAATATTTAGATATAAATAGGATGTTTTTCCATTCATTTTTCACTTTGATCACTTTCATTGTTGTGCTTTGATCATTTTCATTGCTACTATATTTCTTTGCTTCTTGAGCTCCCATAGAGTTCAACACAATTTGGGTTTTCTACACCATTGAGAGAGAGAAACTTCCGGAACTAAAGCACTGAGGATGGCTAAGAACCCATCCCATTGAGGGGGACTGGTAACATTATTATTTTTTCCCTTCCTAGGTGTTATAATATATTCAAAATTATTTATATCTTGTCTTGTGTGTTGGATGCATGGAGCAATTCTTATTTATTTTCACTGTTTAACTACTTTTACTACATAGATTAGGTTTTTTGCAGCATTTGTTTTAACTATCAATTGCTGATCTAAAGAATTTAAGAAACCATCTTTGTTGTTAGGGTTGTTTGTCACACATAGCTAAAGTGAGCTCTTTTCATACACTTGCATTAATAATTTATGCTAACAACACCCTCCTCGAGTGCATTCCTTCGGCACGAAGACATGCACCCTTATAGAACTCATGCATGTGCTTTCTTATACATGTGGGCACACTCTTAGAAGATAGGAGCCCCATTTAACTTCTTTAACTAACTCATCCACTCGTTGACAAGTGTTGAGAATGCATGAAATGAAGTTCATGTAACTTATTTATAATCAACCTAGGTAATCATTCTTTCCCATAATCATTCTCATATGAGTTGGGCACAAATATTTGGATCAAGGAGCTCTTCATTCCAAGTAATTTTTACATGTCAATTCTATTGGTTGCCTTGGAGGTTTTTATTGTCGATATTTTTTTCCTTGCTGAAATTTATTTTCTTTTCATTTTATTTACTGGAATTTTAGTTCGTTCTTGCTTCTGCAAGTGTCAAATTGTTGTCGTGCCTTGTGAATCTGCATATTCCTCAACTCTTCATATAGTAGTCATGATTGCATCGGAATCTATAAAAAACTACAGTTATTTTCTCTCAGCATTTATATCATTATTTCTTGTTGTTAAACTTTTCCTTGATCCTTTCCAAGACAAAGCGCACTTTTGGAACCCAAAGCTTTCCTAACTCAGAAAATTGTGCCCGAAAAAGAAAAGTCTCCCTCAAGAGCACATTCCTTCGTCACAAAGAATAGTGCCTCCCATGAGCACATGAGTGCACCTCGAACATATGATTATTTCCCCTTACATATCTTTAGCATGCATCCTTGTGACGTCCTTGTCCTCATGAGCGCATGAGTGCACCTCAAATACTTGAAGACCTAAATCTTGACCCCTTCGTCTATTTGGAGTGCGCCCTTGTGCCCTCTTAGTCTCTTTGAGTGCATAAGCGCGCCTTTAAGGCATGAAGGATTTTTGCTTTGAGCTTTGTTAGTGTTCCTTGTTCCCTTCATGTTCTCTCTCTCTTGTTATAGTGCATGAGCACACCTCAAATCCCAAAATGGCCCTTGAACTTCCATCGTGCTTTGGTAGTGTTCCCTCTTTTTTTGCATGCAAATTTTTTTATTATATGAGTAATTATGTCCCGTCGTTGATAGTTTATGTTCTTAGTTACATGTTGATGGATCTAGAAATATGATTTTCTAATTTATTTCCCGTAATATATAGTATATTTCATAAATCTAATCGTTGTTGTCGTGAATGTACTTCCACATACAGGCGTTAAAACTGCAAGTATTGTTACTCTTTCATCATATATTGGAACCATGCCTCTTGCTACATGTCAAGTGGCCTCTAAGAAGCCTCAAAAGTGAGCAATGAAGAAGCATTTGAAGTTAAAAATCCTACCATTCCCATCTATGCAGGTACATAGTGCTTCATAGACAAGTCCACTGAGGTCACATGGAAATACATTAAAGACACATTCATGCAAAAATATTTCACTGAAAACTTAGAAGATTTTCAAGCATACATCAATATATATCGGTCCATGATACACATTATTTCTTGCATATTCCTAGCCATTCCCTATGCAGAATTGATTGAATGGATTCCTACACACATGGATCACTCATATCTAGTGCTTCAAAGTAAAAGTAGTGATTAGCTTGCCACCTATTATGGTGAATTCATGCAGACTTTTTATAATATGTTAAAGCCCACAAAGTATGCCAACAATATTTTCTACACTATATGGGTTGATCTCAACACAAGTGACATCATTAAATATTTTTGTCGAGATCTTGCTAAGTTCTAACATCACCCTTCTGCAGTTTATCTGGCAAGGATTCTCAAGGATGTGTATCAATATCTCATTGCAATGTGTTTTCTGTTGAATGGGAGAAAGAATGCTAAATTGTTTGAAGATAAATTTATATATATGCTCAATATGGTAGTTACCTGTGGTAAAATCTTTAATTGGGCAGATATACTTTCTTTTGAGTTGCAGCATCATGTGGGGTAGGCTAAAGCATATTTGAGGACAAACCAGGCACCGGAATTCTATATGTCTGCATTTCCATTGGATTGAATCTACGGATGATATTCTTTCCTAAGAATGTATTGGAACTACACCCCACAGAACAAGTTTCCAGTCTACCTCCACAACAAGGTGTTGTCAGAATTGAATCTCAAAGGGGCATACGACAGGTCAGTAGATAATTTCTTTGTGGTTGTATTCCAGATCATATATGAGATCGGTCCTCCTTTCATGATTGATCAAGTAAAATATTCATTACATGATATCACGGATTGGTTTCCTACACATGGAGTTACGTATATCTGATACTTTGGATGTCAAATATCTCCTCATCTCATGCTACGATGTAACTAATAATATGGTCATGGAAGAAGTGACTTATCAGTTGAGCAATGGATTTTTAGAAGTCCTTGATAGAAGGAAGAAAGCCCCTTGGCCTACTTTTCCTTTGAGGATCAGATTGTATGAGTTGAAGAGCCATAAGGTGGTAGAGGCATAATTACAAGGGATGGATTTCCTACACTTTGTAACTAATTATTTTCATGGATATGATCCCAAAAGGGTGTTCAGATAGAATTATGAAGGGATTGGTTTCACATGGGGTTATTCATCAATGTCTATAGTAGAACATGAGAAGGTAAAGAATGGGTATTATGCAGTAATAAAGACAAATCCATGGATTAAAACCAGTTCTCCCCGAGCTATATAGGTTTAGAAGGCACCAAAATCAACTCCTCAAGCAAATATTTCAAGCATAATTCGACAAGATAAAGTAGCAGGAAGTGGAAGGTTGATCCCTTGAATATCCAAGATGAACAGGAAAGGAGGTAATTTGAGGAAAATATGCAACATGAAGAAGAGGACAATAGGAAGCAAGAAGATCTTCTCGGGAAGCAGTAAGAAGAATAAGGAGAGAAGGAGAATAGAATATGAACGGCAAAGGAAGTCACAAGAGGATGAAGCAGCATAGAGAATGGAGGAAGAACAATTGAATCAGGAGATAGAGGAAGAGTTGGAGGAAGGTGACACCATCCATTCCATAGATGATGAACCAGTTTCTCCCTAGGAACCTCCTCTTACAAGTGATCATCTCCCATTCGAAGAAATAAAAATCACACCTCCACCTGAATACAAAGCCATGGATGTGTGTAATGTCACGTTTGATCAACTCAAGAAGAGGACAATGTAGCAAAGGCATAGATACTTCCCAAATGATCCTTAGAATCCAATCTCAGTATCTACATAAAAGGTGATAACTTCCAATACTAGGAGGAATCCCTAGGAAATCATGGTATAAAATGTTTCTTTTTCTACAAAAACATAGGAAAACTCTGAATATTTGTTGAATTATAATGAAATATTAAGGAATGATTTGGTTGTGGTAAGGAAACAAGTGAAATGCCTTGTTGTGGAAAAGCACCTGTTATGTTCACACAACTTCAATACAGCAGAATGGCAATCAACCATACAGAAGGAATTGGGGCCAATGAAGGATACCATGCTAAAATTATATGATGAAATGATTCTTATACATGAGGTAGCATCGGCCCTTAATGATATTCGTAAGAAATAACAAGAATTCTTGAAGCTCCTAAAAGTGGCAAATAGAGTTGTTGATCAACTCCAGGAATGAGTTGCCAAATATCTAGATGTTCCACAATAATTGGTTAGAAAGGACAAGATTGTCGTCAATATGGACAGAGTACAATTGGTACTCTACCATTATAATTATATCCATTTTGGAGAACACTCGACCAATAATATTGCTACCTATAGTCGATTGCACAATGGTCTAGGGTATCTATCAATAATCATGGGATGTCATTAGTAGGATCACTTAAATAGATCAAAGGTAGGGAAATCATATTTTAGTAAGTAAGGTAGTACATAGAACGAATCAAGAAATCATTAGAGCGAGAAGGCTTGGAAATCACCAAAGACATTATTGTACAGTTTTCCATTGCACCATTGAAAGGCCCACATGAAATTGTCATGGCTACGGAATAGTGTACAATCGAGATCCAAGACCATATTGACAGAAGAACTAGAGGTGAAGATGTGGTTTGTAGCATACTTTCTGATTCTAGTCAAATTCATTTGTATGGAGTTCAAAGCATGGCATACATACATTACCAATTATCTCCATGAGGAAGAAAATGACTTATCAATTTGATAACATTTTTTCTTATTAGAATTTTTGTCTCATGCAACCACCATCTTATATGTAATTTGTCTTTTGTAATAAATTGTATATAATGGAGTCCAAGAAACATAGGTGGAATGTGAAAGGCCACATATGAAACGTAAAATATCATGTATAGAATATGAAAGGTTGTATGAAAGCCCATAGGTCATAGAAGTTCAAGAGTCATGAGGAAACTCAAAATTCATTATCATTTGTTACTCCTTATGACTCAAGTAAATGGCTTGGATTATTAGAGTCTTTCCTTGGATTCTCTTGTAGTTCATAGGAGATATATCATTATTTGGAGAAGAAATTTGTGGATTCATATTCCACTATAGGATCTAGTGCTTCATCTATGTAAAAATGTACTTGGGATCTTTCATTTATAATCAGAAGCTTTATGAGCCAACACTTCTTCATGCATGTATCATGGATATATTAGGACTACTCTTCTTATGCTTTTGGTATATGTTTGTTTAATTTCATACTAAGTATAATGAACTAATTTTTTTCTTATATATGGATATTTTTGGATAGGTGTTGTTATGTTTTCATGATTATTGTTTATCATGTAAACTATTTTGCAAGTAATCAACAAGCCTTTCTCTTCATTCTAAAATCTCTCTTAGGATATTACTATTACTTCCCTAACCAGAGGCTCATTTCCCTTTACCATTCATGGAAGTTCCCTATGCATATTACATTTGGTGTCACACAAATCATACATACTTAACCCAAAGAGGTGTTGTGATCTCTTGTGTATATTTTGTATCCAAGGCACATATTTGAAACCTTTGCAACAGTGGTCGGATCATATAGTCGGATGGGACTACTAGACCAAATGGTGTGAGGTACAACTGGGACCTCATATTTAGGATATACCCTTACATATTGGCAATATCCAACCTTGTCATTACTTCCCAAGCAGTACAAAGATTAATTTTCTTAGACATGGCAGACATTTAATAAACAAATGCTCCATTATTTTTGTTGCAAACCCACATAGATGGCATAAATTTTGGCCTAAAAAACCTCTCTTGGCCAATTTTACCCAGGTTAGGACCACCTTCTCAAGAAATAACCAACAAAAACATTTCAGTTTCATTGGTAAACTCCAGTTCCATAGTTTGTTGCACCACCATTTTATGTCACTAGTGTTAGTGTAAGTCTATACATCCTGTCACCAGTAATAAAATGGGCTCTTACCATATCTTGTTAGGGTCTCAAAATCAATTTTTTTTCATTTCATTAGGTCTTAAAGAAAAAATTTGGTCACTGGGTATTAGGTCTAGGACTATTTTCCACTCCTTCCAAAATTTTCATATGTTGGTCCATGTCATCACTCAACTCAGTGTATCATCATTCAGAGATCATCATCATAATTTGAGTCATCACCACCATGATTTCATTCAATTCAATTTTTCCATTAGGTCATTATGATTTCAAGGTCACCAAATCTGCCATTTCATGCATAAAATCCATCAAATGGAGTGGTAATAGGAAATTTTCTTCAATAAAGTTTGATTTTTAAAATTGTAGTTTATGTTTCTATATGTAATAAGAACTTCATGTTCCTAAAGATGCAATTGAAGGTTTAAAAAATATTCAAGGTTCCAATGGAAGCTACGAAAGTCGAAGGTTACAAAATTCCAAGGTTACAAAATTTCCAAGGTTACAAAGTTCAAAAAATGAAAGTCATGCTTGGAAAAGACATGTGAGGCCCATCCTCACTCAAAAGGAGTCACTTCATGTTTATAAAAAGGACAAAAAAACACAAGGAAGATTCATTTGCACTCTTATGTTCTCCTACCATTGATCTCTCACCTCATATTGGCAATAAAATCATGTTTTTTTTACATATCACTAGAAAACATTGACCTTGTTGTGCATACAGAGACTACAATGCGCTTCTAGAGGAGCTCGTTGCACATAGAAAGACTGCGTTGTGCACGAGGCGGAGTTTCGCAGAAGTCATTTTTAGCAGTCAAACTTAGTTTTTGAAGGCTTCTCTTCATCTATTTCAGTCTTCAAACCTCTTCAAAGGTTAGTTAAAGCCTTTCATACCCCCTAGCACTGTTATATCAAGGGAATTTAATGAAAATATTCTCCTCCTAGGGTTTACTTGGAATTCATGGTTTTTCTTTCCAAATGATCAATTGCTACACCAAACCCTATTTTTCTTGATCCTACACCTCTATTTGCAGTTGATGCACCACTTCCATACAATACATAGCTTAATCCTTTCATTCCTATCATTTTCCCTATAAACCCTAGCCCAATTCTACCAAGTTGGGTAGTTTTCCTAGCTGGGTTGTGTTTAAATTTCCTAGCCCATTTCCCTCACTCATTTCACTCCCTAAAGCTCCCTAAGAGCCTTGCCCATATCCCTAAATTTTCCTACTCCATCTCCCTTCCCTAACTCCCTCATTTTATCCCTTTACTCATTTTCCCTGTTTTTCCCTCATATCATCTAGGGTTTCATCATGGAAGCTAACTCATCACCATCAGAGAAAAGAAAGTACAGCAAAGGGGGGAAAATACTGAGGTTTGAGCCCTCCAACTACAATGAAATCACTTCCTCACCATTCATCAAAAAGTGCTTTGAAGATGTCAATTTCTTAAGGTTTTTTCAAAGAGTGCAAGAAATAGGTTATCATGAGCAACTCACAGATATGTTTTCCACCACTTTGAAAGGAGAAAAGGCTACTATTGCAGGGGTTGATTTCATATTTTCAGTAGATGTTGTATCTCATGCTATTGGAATACCAAATCATGGTGAGTATTGGTTCAAAGGCATGAACCTAGACCTTGAGGAGTACAAACCCTACTTGAAATCACAGTACAAAGGAGCTCATTCACATGTTTTCCCATTCAGATATTTGTTGGAGAGATATGCACCATTAATGAAGTTTGTCATGAAAATTTTCACATGTGAGGGCAGGTTTTCAAAATTGTATCAATACCACATTAGACTGCTCATGCACTTCACCGCTGTGAAGTCTCTCAATTTGTGCAATTTCTTATATAGGAGTGTGATTAAGATGTCTGAAAAGGTGCAGGTGAAAGGTAGAGAGAATTATCCTAGCTTGTTTCATCACAATTTGATAAATTTCATGGTTCTCCATCAGCTGGAAGAAAATAACATGACATGGGATTCCTTCATTGAGGAAGCCTTGTAAACTGCCATAATCACTACAACAAATCAGCAGCAAACCATGTCATCTACCATGCAGGAGGTGGGTTCATCAAGAAAGGTGGAAACTCAATCACCTAAAGAATCAATGACAAAGAGACTTAGGCCTGAGGTCACTCATACATATCAAAGAGGCATAAGGCTTGTGTTTTCTCCTCAAATTGAAGAAGGGGCCAAGCCTACACCAACAGAGTAGGTAACATCATTACAACATGAGACATACATGCATGAGGAAGAGCATGATTTTGACCTAGTAGACTTAGAGGCTAGTAGTGAGCCTAAAAACCTAGAGAGGGTCATCAGAGACAAGGATGCACAGATCAAACATCTCCAAGACAACTTGGAAAGAGCTAACTTCATCATTTCCTTCCTAGAGCAAGAAAACCAACAGCTAAAGGAAAAGCAGCTGTCCTTCGAGAAAAGGAAATTTGAGGCAAGAAAGCACGATGTGAAAGGAAAAGTAATGGCTGACACAAATGAGAATGATAAGCATGAACAAAAGGTAAGAAGGAAGAGGGCAAGGACCATGGGTCTCAAAAGAGCATTGCAGAAAGAAAGAGAACAAGACCCTACGGATGAAGAGCTCGGATTTGAAGACATGATTGCTATTGAAATCAATGAGAACAAGGAGTTTTGGCTTGAGAAATTCAACATACACTTGGAGAAGCTTCTTGATAAGGCCAACAGGGAAAAAAAGATACATAAGCACATAGCTGATTATTACTATGACCTAAATCAAATTTGTAATGTCAAGGTCAAATAGTTACAATCCAAACTAAAGGAAACCCTAATCAACCATGAGGATAAGGGTAAGTTGGATTTAATTTTTGATGCATCCATGATAGCATAACACACCTCATTTGACACTTCCAGACCAATTTTGAGAATATTTGGAGCACTTTTTTCATTTTGGTGAAACTTGGTGCAATTTTGGAAAACTCAGAAATTTTCACTAGGTCCAGAAGCGCAGCAAGCTCACATTGTGATTCTTCCCTAGGCCTCCAAATGGCATAAAATTTACATTTTTTGAAATCGAATTACCTCCTCTCAAAACCCTTTTTCTTTATATTTTTTATTCAAGGCTCATATTTTGAGAAAAATGCAAAAAAGAGGTCAAAAATTAGCATTCTTCCTCCCTTTTTGAATTTCGCTGCGCACCTGGAGACACCTTGGGAAAATGGCTATATCTCAACCAAAAATGGGTCATTTTGGATGCTAAAATACTATAAATATATATAAACTCTCCAATATTTCCAAAACAGGTCAAATATTTGGATTTGGACTTCATAAAGGCACCTAAAAATGGCCTCAAACAGCTCGCTACCCTTCTACAATTTTCTGACAAATTTTCAGGAATTTTCACTGTGTAATTTTTGGCAATTTTTAGTTTGACTTTTGTAAAAATCAAAAGGTAAAGGTAAAATAATTGAAGGGGTTAAAATCAAATGTAAATGGGTAAGATATGGTTACTTAGGTGTCTTCTCCTCCATTTAATGCTTTGAGGAAATGTCTCATGATGGTTAGGAAAAGGAGGAATTAGTTGAGTAACCTCCATGGTGTGTAGCAGACTTTGGATAGGTACATGTATTTGGATTTTCTTGTTGGAGATTATTACTTCAAGGGGATTTTGACCTTAGTGGCTATATGAGTTACTTTGTAATCAGTTTCAAAGGTTGGATGTTGTGGAATTGAGCCTTGTGATACTACTGTATTTGTGAATTTCGTAAGAACTAATAAACAAAATTTATAGCTATTATGGTGGGATTCATGTGGTATGTGCTTTAGCAGTGTTTTTCCTTCTGTGATCGTATGTTTTAATGTATTGTACCTTCCATTTCCATTTCCATGCTACATGTGTTTGATTTCTAAGATGATAAATAGAATTCATTGACTTAATGCTCTGTTTTGGAGAAACTTTCACATTTTTGTTCATATTCTTCTGATATAAACGAATTCATGAGATTCGTGCTAGTTTTGAAACCCTATCAATCTAACCTATGCACAAAGATACCTCTAAAGTTCTAAAGTGTGTGTCCTTAACTTGCCACATTACATCTCTGCAAATATGATTTTCAGAGCCCTGGCCTAGTCCTCCTAGACCTAAACCACAATCCAGCAAAAAAATCAAATCAACCAAACCCTGATCCAAACATATCTAGCCTAATATCCTTTACACTCCAATCAATTGACTATGATCTCATTGAGAGAGCCCTCTCAACCTAATAGGGCTAGCTACTAGGTCAAAGTGGTACGTGGTTACCTTTGTTGGTCTCCTTTTCAGCCTTCGGAGAACTGGTGGAGTGCTAAAAACTAGTATAAATATTCCATGCAATGGCATCATATGCAACATTTACCTGTATAATTCCATTAACCTTATTCCCACTCTAAAAAAGGTGATCCTCAATTTCCTTCAATCTAATAACTCCACTCTTCAATAATTCAATGTTTTCCTACAATTCCAATGCTAAGTTCCCCTCCAATCCCATATCCTCTTCCGATAACCAATAATTCATATTCTCCACGTGATCAAGATTTCTTAAATGTGACTCCCCACTAGGGGTGTCTAATCACCGAGACAAATGGGAAATAGACAGTTATGGTCGAACTAGCCCCTAGCCACGCGCCTGCCAACTCATTAACCTCCCATACTCGAGAGGTAATAAGTGGTAGCTGATAAGCATGTAGCAGACGAGAGTCAGTTCATTCGGCATTTTTGGGCAATGGTGAAGGTTGGTGATCTGATTTTCATAAAGCAGACGCTGGCTCTCAAGCCTTGGCTTCAACTTCGCCGGCAAGAGACAAGGTGGGGACTCAAGTCCACACTCGGAATCGACCGAGAGTCAACATTGACGGCCATGGCAGTATCTCCGGCTCAGTCACCGAGACCGATTGAGGCTTCGGCCACCCTTGAATCAATTTCTGCCCAACTCTAGCATATCCAACTCAACATGGACACTTTTCACCAACAAAAGTATGAAGATCGTAATGAACTCGTGGCCTACATTAATGCTATTTAACACTTGCAGAAGAAGACCCTTGAAGCTCTAGAGAGTCTGCGTCGCCTTTTTTGGCGCTCTCATGACCACCTCTGAGCTTTAGAGGCCCAAGTGGACCATATTGACTACCATATTCACAACTAGGGACACATATTCACGGCTCCTCCGACAGGTCCTCAACATCCTCCTCTGTGATGATAATGTTGTTTTGGTTGTTTTGTAATTTTTTGTAGACAATAACAAAGAGCATCATATGCCTTGGCGAGCATCCAAGTCTTTCTAGGCACTTCATGCCTTCTGGGTTTCCTAAATGTAACATAGCTATGTTGTTATCTGCTGTAAATTTTGATATGATAATATAAACTAGACTTTAACCGACAAAAAAAAAAAAAAAAAAAATCTTAAATGTGACATAGTAATGATGTCAATATTATAAAGATGTTCAATCAACACATTTGGAAATTTATAATTCCTCGCACAACCAGTAAAAGGGTCTCTCCCAACCTATACTTGTGTTCCATCACCTATCTACCAAACTGACCACAGGTTTAACCACTTCAAAGTAGAATTAATGCTTTTCCAAACTTTAGATGGTGAATAAACAATTTTTCTGTCACCTCTAATCCAATCTATAACGGAATATTATTTAAGTACTTATCCCTAATAATTCGTGACCACAAACCTGTCCCAAAGAGGCTTATCCAAAGGCTTTTTAAATAAAGAGCTTCACCAAAATGAAATAGGCTCTTTAGCCCCCAACCTCTAAAATTCTTAGGTAAATACAGATATTTACAATTAGCCAAAGGTATACCCTCCTTAATTTTTCTTCCAGTCCACAAAAACTGAAACACTCTTCTCCTAATAAAATTTAGAATGTAAGAGGATATTTTATATAAAGTGAGCCAATAAACCAACACATTCTTCAGCACTGAATTCACCAAACCAATCTATCTCCCAAGGAGAGCCACTTACAAGTCTAGTTTTCTATCTTCCATTCAATTTTCTTTATCGACCATAACCAGTCATCATTTTGATACTTGTTAGGTTTTAAAGTATAACCCAAATATTTTAATCCCGAGTCTAGGATTTCAACCCTGTAAGGCATAAAATGATGCAATTGCTCAAAATCATGGTCTTAATACCATATTGAATAAAACTAGACTTATGAAAAATAACTTCCATACTTTTTGCAGCACAAAAGAGTGAAATTACCCTATGATAAGCTTTACATCCACCTATATCTCCTCTACCAAAAATGAGTACATCATCTACGAATAATAGATGGGTCAAATACTTCTAAAGACTTTTATCCCTTTAATGTTCCCATCTTTTTTCTCCTCACTGATGATATTGCTTAGACCTTGAATAACAATGATAAATAATAGTGGTGATAATGGGAAGCCCTATCTTAAGCCCTAGAACACTTGAAAAACTTCGCAAGGGAACCATTGACCAAAAAAGGAAAAATTTCATTAGTCACACACCCCATAATACAATATGTAACAGATAATCCAATCTGCAAAATAACCATCACAAAAAAAGACCAACTAATCTTATCATATGCTTTGACTAGGCCCATTTTTAGTATCAAAGCTTCCATTTGTTTTACCTTAATAGAATGTAAAACTTCAAGTGTTTTACTAATTGCATCATGAATAAGTATGTTATTAAGAAAGCCAAATTAGTCCACATAAATTACCTCTTCTAGTTTGTCTTCTAATCTATTGGAAATAATCTTTGTGATGATTTTATAAACCAAATTACACAATGAAATCGGTCTAAAATTATCAAAAGAATCCATCTTGGATTTATTCAGAATTAATGATATAATGGTATTATTCAGAGCTCTTGAGATTCTCCCTTCACGCCTTGATTCTTCGATTTACATAAGGAGATCCTAACCAATCAAATACAAAAACTCTAAGAAAATACCTACAGTCAACCCATCAGGTCCCAGACTCTTATCTTTGGAAAAAAGAAAAAGTACATCTCGTATCTCTTGAATAGTGATAGGACCTCCAACCATAGAAAATTCCTCAGTGCTAAGAAATCAAGGAAAATATTTATTTACCGAAATTTGTTCAATAAGAAAAATCTTATTAGGCTCCTTAAACAAATTACTAAAATGTTTTGGAAACTAGGCAATTCATGAGATGGGGGGAATCAATAATTTTGTCTTTTAGCAATGACCAATTTCAAATTATTTTAACAGTATTTTAACTTTTTTGACAATTAGTATATTTATATAGGTGTTCAACAATTAACCATGAATTTAAAGGAAAATACACAAGTAACTCATGCAACACATGTAGACACCAGATATAAGTGGAAACCCATAAAGGGAAAAACCTTGAATCTTGTTGTTATGATGTAAAGAATGCGCCCACTCCCTTTTTACATCAATTTTTGTAGGATCCTACCTACATGAGGCTTCAACCTCACTCTTCTTTTGCAAGATGCAAGTTGTTGGAAGCATGCACTCCCTCTTCTTACATGCTACAACCTACTCTTTTTCAGGCTACTGCCAGAAAGGAGACACCAATCCCCTGATAAAATTAAAATTTACTTTGTTGGTTTACTTGGTCTTTAAATTCTTAGTTCCTCCTTATCTCTGTTATTCACTTTTTCTATGCTCCTTTATCTCAAGTCATCTTCTCTTCTCCTTCTCTTCCTCATGTCTTTTTGTATTTCTCGCATTACCAAAACAATTCATGAACTGGGTCCTTCACACAATATAAACAAAATAGAAACATTGCATTCTAAGCATATGTCTTTATAGATAACTTGTTTGTTTGTATTCCGATGTAGGAATTTGAAGTGAAAAGGTTGTATACTCATTCGCTTCACAATCTTCTCAAAATTGGAATTGGCATTTGCATAACCAAATTCCTAGTGAGGGGATGAAAAGTCTTCCAAATGTTTATTTGTATTCCAAATGCTTATTTGTATTCCAAATGCCTAGCACAGAAATGAATAGTCTTCAGCCTTCATACTTAGGAATAATACTTTTACATTAATTATTTTCATGCTATTCAAACCATCACCACCTATTCTAATATGCACACATGATTATGTCAATGAAAGTTCAAAATTCCTCCTTCAATGTACATTTGGAAGTTATAGTCATACTAGAATTCCCATTGAAATAAAGCAATATGGTCTAGGGTAGGATCAATATGCTCTCATAAAAGAGGACACCAAGTTTAGTTAAACATTCCATCACTTCTTGAAATTCGTTAGTGTAAGAACATGTGGTATATTAGTCCACCATAAGAACCACCAGACATACTTTTATCTTGCTCTAATTGCAATATCTGTTGAATATTCATTTTTTCAAGTTGCACTTGGGCATATGCTCTATCTTTTGCCGCTATCATCCACTATTGGGATGGAATTATAGCCTCGGGTAGAAGATATAGGTCATTATTTAAGAAATGAAATTGGCCAAAGAATTTCCAAAAAACGACCACCTCCATTCCCAATTTCTAGTATCTATGTACCTATGGAAAACCCAAAAATGATTTGTTTGAACAAGTGTTGTAGAAACACATAAATGAAAAGTATTGTATAAACCTCATCGACATACATAGATCAAATTTTTGTTTTTCCATAAAAATATTTGACATAGACTGATTAGATTGCAACCTCTATTTCCAGATCTGTGGAATTCGTCCTTGTTTCCCCTGTCAAATGTTGATTACAAGCTATTGGACAACTATAAAGTGGATGAATCACTTCTAATTGTAAATTTGAAATATATTCACAAGTGAACAACCAGGATGTTATTAGCATCTCCTATGCATTCCCCATTCAAGTTATATGAGCAAAAGGTGCATCATCACAAAGTTCATGACACCCAAGATAGACCAATTCACCATTAAAGCATGAAAAGACAATTTCTCCACTAACAAGACAAACTAATCCTCTCATGTTTCAGTTTGGATCAAACCATATAGAACAAGAAGGAAAGGAATTTTGAGTTATTTTCACCAATTCAAATATCTTGCAAGAAGTCAAAGATAGCTCGTAAGATTTCTACAAGTTTCATTAGTTATGTATATACAAAATTATTGTCCTCATAATCAAGCTCCTTAGAAGATATCAAAAAAAAGACTCTATAAAGTGTGCTCTGCAAACCCATATATTTTACATTACATTGGAAACCACCAGAGACATTAGATTTAAAAGTATAGCAAATCAACATATTCAAATTGTAACTCGAACTTTAGTTGTTAGCTCTTCTTGTGTATTTGTATTATTTGTTTCCTCTTGTGAATTATTTGTAATATTCGTCTCAACTTGAATCTACTCTATAAGTCGCCTATTTGGTCCAAACGCCATAAACATATTCTTTTCTACAATATTTTCGGTTTCCACTATCGCCATCTCATCAAGATCGCCTTGAACGCATTATCTCTAGAAATGTTCTCAAAACCCGTTAATTGCACTATGACCTCAATCTTATACCAATCTTTGAGTTGATCTCATGTATATGGCATAATCATGGGTATCTATAGTATACCTATAAACGTAAATTTGGACGAATGGCTTCATGGTATATTTCTCAAATGTTTCATAAGTTTGAGCCTCCGGACTTGTATCCAAGCTCACCAGCTTCCCATCAATTCAAGACAAGGCATCAATTCCAAAACCTTGAACATTCTACCCCTTTCCCTTTTTGGCATTGATGACAAAACTAGTCTATTACGCCTCCCCCTTTCACATCAATTCGCTCAAGTCCAAGATTCTTTGCTCTGGCATCTGCATACTTGTAGCTATTCTGCCTCAAGTTCATGGTCTACCTTAGGTCTGTAGTTGTCACTGCATTTCTGGCATCCTTGGCATCGATTGCTCTGACTTGGCAGAATGTTTTCAAACTCCTCTATAACTCTTCTGACTATATAATTTTTATCTGGCACACCGACGCAACCTGTATTCCTTGACTATTTCAACTCATACTATGTAACGTTTAGCCATCAGTCTTACAGTATCAAACTATGTAACACTTCAGTTCATGCTATGTAATGTTTCCACATATGCTCGTTGATAGGGGTCAGTTTCTAAAGAAATATTGATGTTACGTAATTTCTCTCACATGTAACAGGTCTGAGATTCCTATGAGTCTCAGGTTTCTTTGTTGTAACACCTCAGGTCCGTAAATGCCTCAGGTCAAGATATGTAACTACTAACGCATCTGATATAATGTAATTGCTCTGTTCTAATTTGGTAGAAGGTTTGTGTAATGCAGATGGGTAAGGATTGTATTCTTTGACTTGAAACTGATACCAAAGATTATGTAATATTCTAGATTATTTCATGTTGCACCCCTTGCGTGGAAGTTTCTCCCATATATCTCTTAGCTTCTCATCCATAGTGTCTTCGTTATCTCGTATCTTATGTATATTTTTTAAACCTTATTGTGCATTAATCTTATATTCAGTAAGTAGGGCAAGATAGAGCAAAGAGGATTATCTTGTCCATGTTAACGTTGATGGATAAATTGAATGAGGTCAATGCAGGGGATAGATTTCGATTTTCATGGCAAGCATGTCTTGAGATCTGTAAGAAATGATGAATGAGGTTTTTCGGAATTTTTCCTTGCAAGTGCAGTAGTTGGGAATGCCTTGATCCAAAAGGAACTTTGGAATTATGCACATGCACCTTTTCTTTGAGTTTTACACACTTCCTTTATTCATTATTAGTTGGCCACGGATTCATGTACCATTGATCATGTGAATCAATGATCTTGCACACTTTTTCATGTTGCGTGATGGCAACATCTTTTCCTTTGGTTGTTCATTCATGCGACTCATCCATTCTTTGTGTGGAGGAAGAATCTCTCATTGTTGTTCATTCACTTTTGTTTATTTTGATATAATTCATATTTTTCAAAGATACTCTTGATATGCATATTTACAACTAGAAATCATTAATCTCCAAATTTATAATATGATACCAATTTTTGTAGAAGGCAACAAGCTTATCTAGATGTCTATTGATCCCAAGGTAGGGATCCAAGAATGCAAACTGATCATCTTTAAATTTGTTTCATTTTCTTCAAATACACTATCGTAAATATCTTTTGTGAAATTTTTGCATTTTCGTTCTCATGTATCCATACTGAGCTTTGAAAATGAGAATTGATCCTCCTTCAAATTTGGGGATTCTTCCTCCAAGACTGACCTACATATGCTTTCTTATTGAGTTTAAATTAATGAATAAAAGGGGAAGAGATTATTCCCAACTTTTTCCTTAGATATTCAAAGGACTCCCTAGCCAAAGTCTTGGTGAATATATCAACTATTTATTCTTTAGTTGTTATATACTTCAACTTTACAATATGCTCAGCAACCTGGAAATGATACTTGATGAGAATGTGTTTAGTTTTAGAGTGAAAGATTAGATTCTTTGATATACTTATTGCGCTTGTATTATCACATTTGATAGAGATTGGTTCGTTGTGGGTTACCTTCATATCTTGAATATTTTGTTTCATCCAAAAGACTTGTGTGCAACAAGTTGTTTTTGCTATGTATTCAGCTTCGGCAATAGATAATGAGACTAAGTTTGCTTCTTTCTCAGTCAAGCAACCAATGATTCTCCTAAGAAAATTTCACTGTCACTTATATTTTTTCTATCATCTATGCAACTAGCCCAATCTGCATATATGTAAGCTGTGAAAATTCTTTTTTTTTTTCATACCACAATTCATAATCCCTTGTGTCTTTTAAATATCTCAAGATTCTTTATGTTGCTAACAGATGGGTTTTCTTTGGAGCTTATTGATATCTTGCTACTAATCGAATTGCTAGCATTATGTCTGGTCTTGAAGTTCATAGGTATAATATGTTGCCAATCATATATTTGAATATTTTTTTTATCAACTTCAGGTGATTCATCATCCCTTCTTAGCTTGCATCCAACAACCATGGGAGTGGTGACAGTGGAACAATCTTCCATTCTGAACTTTTTCAACATTTCCCTTCAAATATGAACATGCCTTAAGAGTTTTGTATGATTTGCTAACCAAGGAAGAAAGAAATTTCTCCAGTCATTAACATTTCAAATTCTAACTTTATGTCATTAGCAAACCATTGAACTATGGAGTTTTTTTTTGCTTCTAAATATTATGTCATCAAAATATACAACTACAATCAAAAGTTCTTTATTATCAGATTTTATATACAAGTTATCGTTAATTGTGCCTCTTTTGAAGCTTTGCTTTTGAAGATATTTGTCAAACAAGAATACCATGCTCATCGTGCTTGTTTGAGACCATAGAGTTCGCTATTTAATTTGCAAACATCATTAGGATTCTTTGATAGTTGGAAGTGCTCAAGTTTTTCTATATTATCTTCTTCTTCAAGCTCTTCATTAAGGAATGCAGACTTGACATCCATTTGATATATTTTGAAGTCTTTGTAACATGAAAATGAAACAAACACTTTGATTGTTTCTAGCCTTGTCATTGGAAACAAAGTTACTGATCAAACGAGAACTATTGTAACCTCAAAACGAGAACTTTAGCCAAAAAACCCCCAAAAACATGAAAAAACAAGTTGAAAACCAAAAATTTTAATGCTAGAATATATATATATATATATATATATATATATATATAGATTATTTTTTTCGGGTTAAATTTTCAACATTTTTTAAAAATGATGGCAATAAAAGCCAATAAAAACCATTTTTTTGGTGCAAAAAACACCCTGAAAATGAAAAGTGTTGATGCTAGAATAACGTCTTTTTTTTCAAGGTACATTTTTTTAATATCCCTTTTCAAGGATATCTCTAAAACACAGCAAACTCTAACCAGAGATGGACTGGGAGGGCATTTACCAGATATTTCACCTCTAGAAAGAGGATGAGATCTGGAAGCTATCTGGCCCTTTCCAGACTCTATCTAAGAGTGTGGGGAAAAACACAACAGGTGGTACAGAAATCTAAATGCAAAGGGAAAAAATAACATATTGCAGACATACAATAGCGTGTATATAAAGCATGCACAGATACTCAAGAAACAAGAGAACCCTGAGCCATTTTATTAATCTGATAAATATAGAGGAATACAATAGGTGATCAAGTGATAGCACCTAAACTTGCACCAGGGAAGTTAAGATCTATTCTCAGAAAGCTGCATGGAATAATTGTGTTATAGATCTGCGTTCCAGTTGCTGAAAATGGTTGTCCCGAGATTCCTCCTTACAAATTTGTGCTTTCCTCCAATTAATCACGCTGCCACTATCTGGAATCTGCAATAATATGGTCACCCACTGATGCAGAAATTCCCCCAATAGACGCGCTACTATTCCTGCGCTCAATCTCCTGTCCACGATCCTCTAAGAATACAATCGGAGCTTCCCAAATGCGGACTGCGTCCTCCTGCGCAGTCAATAAACGTGCTGCTCCTCCACAGGTGTTGCGCAGCCAATAAACACGCTGCTCCTTCACAAATACAGCGAATCGATTCCCCTACAAAGATACTAACGGGACTACCTCACCCAAGTAGGCACTCGAAGTCCCTTGGGGCTGAGAGCGAGATCTCCAAACGGAGACACTCAATGCACTAAACAGTGCTGCAGATAGGCTAAACAGCCAGCGTGCTCAATAGTCGTAATGACCAGATTCAAAATGCATAAACTCTCCATGCAGTCAAAATGAGGAAACTATCTTCTTTATATAGAGTTGGCCGCTCTCGAATCCTACGGCTGCCTCCACCCACGATACCACGGTAATATCCCTTGGCTGCGTGCGCCTCTACCCACGATACCATGGTAATACCCCTTTGCTGCGTGCCCAATTCGTCCCCCCTTAATTACCACACGCGTCTTATTTTAGAGTGAGTCGTGGTCCCTTTACTCACGTTTATTCATAAGCTAACTACTTAAAGAAAAATTGACCAAAATCCAATATTCCAATTAGCCATTGCTAATTAGGAATATTACATCATACCCTGCGTTGGTTGACTTGGTCAAACCTCTTTGCAAATGTCTCTTTTCACACATGGGGGTGTGAAATCTAGTTCCATGGCTGATCCTTTTTCATACTAGAGGGATTTCGTTTATGTTTTTATTATTATTGGACCTCCTTTCCTAATTATTCATCTCCTAAATGAATTTAGACAAAAATTAATGTTCCAATTTATTGAAGAAAAATTTGGAACATTACAGTCCTCCCCTCCCAAATGTTGCTTGTCCCCAAGAAACTGCAAGGATAGAACTGGAAAGTCTCCACTCAAGGCATGGAGTCTGAAATATGGTGAGGAACATCTCCCTCATGTGGATCCTCCATCCCCAAACAATCATCCAAACAAAATGAGCCACCTCCCAACAAGGTAACTCCTGAAAATCTCCTTCCACCTCAAGCTCCGGTAATGAAGGTGGGCTGAAAATATGATCATGGTAAGCATCATAGCCTCCCCCATGTGGTCCTTCTCTCCACTTATGACAAGTGTAGAGTGTGTGCTGATCCTGGACTGCAAAATTATTACCCTCAAATGGCAAAGTGAAGAACAATCCTCCAAAGAAGGCTCCTCCAACAATGAAGAACAAGCTGGCCCAAAACAATTCATTCATGAAGAATAGGACATGGTCATCCTGAAACATCCTAATGAGAAGTTTTCTTAAGGTTTTACATGATGATACATGATGCAAACAATTTCTCACAAGGATACAGTGCAGTCCCATCCACTGTAACTTCAGAAAATTACATGGCAAGTAATGTACATGATTCATCACATATACTAAAGGATAGTAAATGGCTGAATGTAACAACAATACATGATCAAGCACTTGCCCATGGTTGTACAATGGATGAATATCAATCTTATGGCCCACCTCAAAAGAGAACAAACATTTGGTTGTGGTGGCCATATCTCCTCTCATGCTCCCATTAGAACATGTAGTGCAGAAATTGTGAGAATTCTTCCCACTCAAGGACACATCCAGCTCATGTGTCTCCCTCATAATCAAGCCTCCCATACAAATCTGATCTATATCAGAAAATGAAGACATGATCAGAAACAAAATGAATAAAATGTTGAAGGTTACAAGTGATGCAAGAAGGTACCAACAGCTTTCCCAGTAGTGACAATGCAGTTTTACAAGTTGTTGCTTGATAAAAGTACATGACAAAATGTTTCTTTTTACATGGTTAATCATGCATGTCTTTATATGATACATGCTATAGTGCATAAACTGAACATACAAGTGATGATAAAACATTTTCCCATGGCCACAAAAGAGATGGCTGCCTCCATCATGTATATTGGCCCAAAACAACTCATGGAGCAATGTGACAAGCTTTCCCTCTTGTGAAACAATGCACTACATAAGAACGGTAAGAGTGTGAAACTCAATGAATGTATATACAAACTTCTCACCATATGCTAGAAGTAAGATGGTACATGGGTCCATACATGAGTCCTCCATAGTGTTTTGGCATGCTATAAATAAGAATGAATCATGTGCTGCAAGAAGATAATCTTCCTTATGCTTGAAAATCCAAGTCGAGAAGAATATGCCATATATGTCTCTATCACCATTACCTCCTCTTTTCTCATCAAGTGCAAAAAATATGAAGTGATCCTGGGACCTATGGGTTATGGATCCACCATATTTCCGTTGAGCACCCTTCATCCATAAGTCTCTGCCCCAAAGTGGCAGCGCTGTGAGCTTATGCAAATAAGCCCCTGTCAATACCAAACTCTGTTCTTTGACATGCTCCTTGTCAAATATTCCTCTAATAATGTTGCAACAAATATGGAATACTCCCCAAGATGGAAGAGCTCCCAAATCATCAAAGATCAAAGAGATAATGCCATCTCCTCTTCTTGCAACATCATGCAAAGTGTGAGAGAAAATCTGCTCTTGCTCTCCCAGAAACAAGCAAAGCAACAAGACATTTTGTTGCATCCCCATACCTCCATCATACCAATCATGTGATGAAGACATGATGAATAATATGAGTATCATATCAACACCATGCATCCATACTCTATGCTGCTCAATGATGTAAGTATCCATTCTCTTACTCTTAGGAAGAGTGTTTTCCAAGTGATGGCCAAACTCTTTCAAGAGTAACCAGCGCAGCCAAGCCTCCTGCTACCCATTATCATAGATCTGCAAGTAGCCTCCTAGCTCCTTGCTCATCAACCAAATCCACTCAATCGCTTATGGATGCCTCCTTCTTCTCCTCATCTTGGGACTGCTCCCATGAGGGCTACCATCCTCCCAAATCAAATTCTTGTCTTTGCACTTCATGGAATTTTGAAATGTAAGCTTCTCAAGGATCAATGAGACCCTATCAAGAATCAAATAGGTGGTACGCAAAAAACTCCCATCATGATGTGTATGGCTCAAGGAATGTCCAACACAGGCATGAGAGACGTTATCCATCTTAAGTTGTCCTCCATCCTCTATCTACTCTTGTGAGAAAGGAAGAAAATCTTTGCACTCCATGGTGTGTTGAAGTGCACCTCTGATGAGATCTCTCCTTGAGACCTCCCTTTTATCAATAGTCTTCCAAAACCAATGAGGTCTTGGATCTGAAAGTAGAAGTTCCTTTTTGAGCTGAGAGGAGCTCATTGAGAAAGTGTCATCTTGAAGGGAAAAAGGGTTTCTTACTCCAAGATGTCTACCATCAATCTTCAAGGCTTCAAAACCCAACCTCCAATGTGATGTACAATCCAACAATGGCCCATGAGAATGATGGTTTGATTCCTTCTTAAGTGTTTCCATGTTGCACAGCGCAGTGCAACCAAGCTGCTCTATAGTAGCAATGGGATTCGACCCTTGGTCATGCAAAATTAAATCTCCACATTGATCAAAAGAATTTGTTGCAACAATGGAATGTGGAAATCTTTTCATACCTTGATGTGCATTTGGAACTTCTTGCAGGGCTACAAGAGTCCCTTCCTCAAAAGTGTTGGCTGCCCCAACTGTTGATGCATGTAGCTGCTCCTCCATGAGTGTGATAGCGTTATCACAAGCCTCCTCAAGAGGTGATGTGACCTTTTCTTTCTTTTCTCTTTCTCCATCAAAGGTTTGGATCAACCTTTGAGTGAACTTTGCAAAATTCTTCACCCTTGCATGGCTCAAGTGGTTGCACCACCAATCATAGGCTTCACCCTCCAAGTGTAGCGCTGAGATTTCAACAGCTTCTTTCCCTGCTACAAGATGTAGTAAGAAAAATGCCTCCAACTTTCTCACCCAAGTTTTTGCATTAGATGACCCATCAAAGGTAGACAATAGAAATCTTTTGCCTTTGATCTCTTTTCTGCTACATGGTCTCTTCTCTTCCTTCAGCTGGATGAAATGAGGAAAATCTAGAGTCTCCCTGAAAGCTCTAGGTTGAGATCTATACTCAACAAGGTAATCACTGAGGATCTGATGATCCAAGTATCTTCCATGCTCAATATCTTATTCTTGATGAGAATAGGAAGTGCATGGTACTTCCTCTTCTTTTTCTTCAATCTTCTTGACCTCCTCAAGGGTGGATGCATCTCCTCTGGATCTGAAAGTAGATGAGAATAAACTCATCCTTTTCAACGTTCTGATCTTCTTGGGCTTAGACTCATTGGGTGTATCCACATGCTCCCCATGATCCTGTGTGTCCTCATCCTCCAAGTGCGAGGTAGCCATTTTGATGGCTTCCCCTTCCGTTATTCGGTCAAGCTGGAAAGAGGTATCCAACCTTTCCACCCGATCTCGAACCGTGAAATCAGTGGATCCGTCATATGTGGGAAAAGGTGTCCTCCTAGTGGTACGCTGCAACTCTGAACTCCGCATGCTAGACCCCCCACTGTTCCTTCCTCCTTCATCCTGCCTGAGCTGACAATAATCTCTGAAGGGAAAGCCGCTCTGAAGTTTTCCCCCATGGACTGCCATTCGCGGAAATAATCTCCATCATGATAATGTCGATGTCCTCTGTGATGGTCATGGGGTCTGCTGTCCCGCTTGATCTGAACAAAGTCTTTGAATAAAATGGCATCCTTAAACTCCTGCCCAGCTGCTTGGTACTCAGCAAAATAATCACCTATGCGGTCAGACTCTAGTTCCTCCTGTGCTTCTGTCTCATTGTCTGTGTCCAAGAAAGTGGGCATAGTGGAACGGGCGGGGGCATGTGAAGCTTGGTGCGGAGTGGCAACTCGCTCTTGCAAATGGTGATATGTGCCCGACCCCTCACTAACCTGGTGACCCCTTGAGGTTTCACGCTATCTAGCCTCCATATCAGTGAATCTCTAACCCATCACCTCTATCTGCCTCGCCAGATCCTGCACTGATTTAAGGAGTGCTTCCCCAAACTATTTTGCATCACTATCATCCGCCATTGGCTCTCCCTGCTCTGCTTCTACTACAAGCTCCTCCTGTTCTGCGTCCACCACTCGAACGTGGTCTCCATCTCCGTAGGCGTTCTCCAACCTACGCTCAATATCTCTATACTTCCTACCTCTGTGGCAGATGTAGGTTTTTTCTTCCGATGACATAGACAACTAGCTCCACAGATTGAGCCAGATCTATGTTCTGATACCACTGTAATATCCCTTTTCAGGGATATCTCTAAAACACAACAAACTCTAACCAGATATGGACTGGGAGGGCATTTACCAGATATTTCACCTCTGGAAAGAGGATGAGATTTGGAGGCTATCTGGCCCTTTCCAGACTCTGTCTAATTGTGTGAGAAAAACGCAATAGGTGGTACATAATTCTAAATGCAAAGGGAAGAAATAACAAATTGCAGACATACAATAGCGTGTATATAAAGCATGCACAGATACTCAAGAAATAAGAGAACGATGAGCCATTTTATTAATCTGATAAATATATAGGAATACAATAGGTGATCAAGCGATAGCACCTAAACTTGCACAAGGAAAGTTAAGATCTATTCTCAGAAGGCTGCATGGAATAACTGTGTTACAGATCTGTGTTCCAGTTGCTAAAAATGGTTGTCCCGAGATTCCTCCTTATGGATCTATGCTTTCCTCCAATTGATCACACCGCCACTGTCTGGGATCTACAATAATACGGTCACCCGCTGATCCAGAATAGACGTGCTGCTATTCCTGCACTCAATCTCCTGTCCACGATCCTCTAAGAATGCAATCAGAGCTTCCCAAATGCAGACTGCATCCTCCTATGTAGTCAATAAACGCGCTGCTCCTCCACAGGTGTTGCGCAGCCAATAAACGCACTACTCCTTCACAAATACAGTGAATCGATCTCCCTACAAAGATACTGATAGGACTACCTCACCCGAGCAGGCACTCGAAGTCCCTTGGGGCTGAGGGCGAGATCTTCGAACGGAGACACTCAATGCGCTAAACAGCGCTGCAAACAGGCTAAACAGCCAGCGTGCTCAATAGTCGTAATGACCAGATTCAAAATGCATAAACTCTCCATGCTGTCAGAATGAGGAAACTATCTTCTTTATATGGCGTTGGCCGCTCTCAAATCCTATGGCTGCCTCCACCCACGATACCACGGTAATATCCCTTGGTTGTGTGCGCCTCTACCCACGATACCATGGTAATACCCCTTTGCTACGTGCCCAATTCGTCCCCCCTTAATTACCACGTGCGTCTTATTTTAGAGTGAGTCATGGTCCATTTACTCACGTTTATTCATAAACTAACTACTTAAAGCAAAATTGACCAAAATCAAATATTCCAATTAGCCATTGCTAATTGGGAATATTACATCATACCCTGCGCTGGTTGACTTGGTCAAACCTCTTTGCAAATGTCTCTTTTCACACATGGGGGTGTGAAATCTAGTTCCATAGTTGATCCCTTTTCATACTAGAGGGATTTCATTTATGTTTTTATTATTATTGGGCCTCCTTTCCCAATTATTCATCTCCTAAATGAATTTAGACAAAAATTAATGTTCCAATTTATTGAAGAAAAATTTGGAACATTACAATTTTTCAACATTTTTTAATAATGACATTAACGATAAAATATCATGACTCCAAAAATCCTTAAAATTCCAACGATTTTCAAGCATGACATTAAAGATAAAATATCACGTCTTTGAAGGGCCTTAAAATTCCAACGATTTTCAAGCATGGCATTAAAGATAAAATATCACGTCTTTGAAAAGCCTTAAAATTCCAACGATTTTTATGAATGACATTAAATAGAAAATATCACGTCTTTGAAAAGCCTTAAAACTCCAACGATTTTTTTGAATGACATTAAATAGAAAATATCATGTCTTTGAAAAACCTTAAAATTCCAACAATTTTCAGATAGAGTGCTAAAGAAGAAATACTTATAACTATATTCAACCATAGCATTAAAGATAAAATATCACGACTTAGAAAAACCTTAAAATCTTGACAATTTTTCAACCATGGAATTAAAACCAAAGATTATGACTACAAAAAACCCTGAAGTTTTCAAAATATTTCAAACATGACATTGTGAAAAAAAATTATGACTAAAAACACTTTAAAAATGAACACCTTAATGAAAGACTAATTATACCAAGAGTAATTTATTTTTTAAATGTTAAATGTATAGCGATTTTAAAATCTTAGCCTAAGACAACTTGACACATTGCAACAAAAAATTAAAAATCAACCATTAAATTGACATGCAATGTGGGCAGACTTGACTCATTGTAATGAAAACGTAAAGACAAACTATGAAATTAACACATTGTGAGGGTGGACTCGATTCATTATAACGAAAAAATTAAAATCATCTATCAAATTGACACATAATGCGATCGAGCTGCTAATCGAACATCGACACAGACCCTACATAAAAAAAACAAAAATAAAAATGAAAAATATAAAAGAAAACAAAAATTCAAATATTAAAAACAAATAAAAACAAAAACAAAAAAAATACAAAAAGTATAAAAAAATAATAATAAATAATCAAACATTAAATATATATATATATATATATATATATATATATATATATATATATATAAACAAAAATTATTTCTAAAACTAACAATTTAAACTTACCAATTATATACATATATAAACAAAATTTATTTCTAAAACTAACAATTTAAACTTATATATATATATATCAAAAAAATACGTAATTTAAGAAAAAAATAAAAATTAACCAAAAAAAGTTGATTGTATACTTAATATACAAACAAACAAAAACCATTAAAATAAATAAATAATACACTAAAATAAAATTTAGAAACATTACAACCTAAAAACATTTAAAAAAATAAAATACAAAAACAAAATTAAAAACAATTTTCTTTATAAAAAAAAAAAAAATCACAATTAAAAAATAAAATAAAATAAAAATCTTAAAAAATCAACACAGGTAGCCTCTGGGCAGCCAAGGTTGATTCCCGAAATCGCCTAGGATTAAGGCCCTAGGCAGCCAAGGTCATGTGCCACAGCCTTAGGCGACCAAGGTCGCTCCCGACCTTGGCTGCCCAAGATCTCAGGCCTGGGCAGGGCAGAGTTCGACACGACCATAGCCGCCCAGGGCCGCGGGGCCTCGAGCCTGGGCAGCCATGTTGATTCTGGGAATCGACCTAGCCACCCAGGGCCTGCAGCAGCCCCAGGTATATGCAGGGGGAGCAGCCCCGCCCTTAGCTCAAGCCTGAGGCTCTGCAGCCTTAGGTGGCCAAGGTCAATTCCCAAAATTGACATTGGCCTCCCAGGCCCAAGGCTTTGTGAACCCTCGGCAGCCAAGGTCGATTCCCAAAATTTACATTGGTTGCCCAAGCCCCTCGAACCTCTATTTTTTTTATGTTTTTTTAATAATGATTTTAATAATTTTTTAATTTTTATTTTAATGTTTTTTTTCAATTTTTTTTTTTTGTTTTTTTTTAAATTTTTTTTCGTAAAAAAAGTTGTTTTATTGTTTTTTTTCCCTTTTAATGTTTTTATTATTTGTTATGTTTTATTTTAAATTTAATTGTATTTTAAATTTGTTATGTTTAAATTTTTACTCTTTAAGATTTTGCTTTTTTTTTTTACATTTATTTTTGTTATTTTTATTTAAAATAATCTCTTAAAAAAAAATTATTAAAAAAAAAAATCATTTGTGATCATCTTTGGATATAAAATTCATAAAAATTTCATAAATTTTGCTATTTTTTTAAATTTTTTTAATTTATTTTTTCATAAAAAAAACTTTTATTTAATATATCATTTTTAGCAAAAAGGTCCTGAAATATGTATTTTTTTAATTATATCTATATGAAAAATGTGGATTTTTTGTCGAGTGTTTAAAATTATTATTTTTTAATGACAATTAGTTTTTGTGTATTAAAGTATTAATTAGTGATATATAAATATATAAAAAATCCTAACCTCCAAATATTAATGTTTTTTTTTTTTTTAACTTTCGAAAAAAAAAATCACTATAAAAAAACATTGCAAAGAAAAACGAAAAACACATATTTGGAAAACCCTTTAAAAACAAACATCTTAGGACGAAAAACAAGAAGAGGAATAAGACAACTTGAAAAATAGTTAAATAATCAAGATTTTAAAAAAATGTGCATACTTAGGACATAAGAAAATTTAAAGTGTCAAAAATATGCCTTAAAAAAGAAATGTTGATGTTTTTTAAAATCCACATAAAAATCACCAACAATTAAAGCAATTATCTACACATTAGAAAATTTATAGTGTAAAAAATAATTCCTTTAAAAAAAATGGTTGATGTTACATCAACACTTTTCAAAATCAGCTTGAAAATCACTAACATTTAAAAAAAAATGTTCATACTTGATAGATAAAAAAAATTAATATGTAAAAAAAAAAAAAATCTCTCAAAAAATGGGTTGATGTTGCATAACACTTTTCAAAATCAACATGAAAATTGTTAACATTTAAAAATATTGTATATTCATACTTGATACATAAGAAAAATTGAAGTGTTAAGAATATGCTCCAAAAAAACGAGTATTCTAAATTAGCACATTTTAAAATCGGATTATTTTTTTGCTATCTCAAAAAAATGGGTAATCAATAAAGTTCTCGTTTGATCGGTAACTATGTTTAGATCAAAATTTACTTCAAAGTCTAATCCTTCTACATGTGCATAGCCCTTGCATATTAATCTTGCTTTATTTCTAATAATTTGATCGTGCCCATTCAGTTTGTTTTTTAAGACCCACTTTGTGCCTATGATGTTTTTGTTCATTGGTATTTTTCCAGCTCCTAAGTCTCATTTTTTTCTGTCTAGTCTAGTTCCTCATTCATGGCATCTATCCAGTGTTCATCTTTGCTTTCTTCAAAACAACCCTTGGGTTCTGTCATGGACAACTTAACAATCTGAGCTTGATCTAATGTCTCAACAAGTTTTCTTCTTGTTTTGACCTTTACATTCTTTTTACCAATGATTTTATTTTCAGGATGGTTCTTGTGTACATACCTCAAGGGTGCTTTTGAATGGGTCTCTACTTCCTCAACATCTTCACTATGTTCTTTCTCTTCTTCATTAATTGGTTGATCCGAGGGATTGATGAATCCTATCTGATTATTTTTGGGAGATAGTTCTTCATCAAATTTCACATTAATACAATCAAAAATCTTTTGCAGTCTTTTGTTGTAGCTCCCGTACCCTTTGCTTTTCGTTGAGTACCCCAAGAAATGCCTTTATCTTCCCTAGAATCAAATTTTCCCAATTTCTCATAATTGTTTTTAATATAAAATTTACTAGAAAACACTTTGAAGTATTTGATTGATGTTTATTCTCCATGTCATAAATCATAGGGTGTCTTGTCACAATTAGGCCTAAGATGTGTTTTTTTTAGTATGTGGATTGTTTTGTGAATATCTTCTACCCAATAGGTTTGTGGTATGTTCATTTCGTTCATCATATCTCTAGCCATTTGTTATATTGATCCATTCTAAATTTCAGCAACTCCATGTTGATGGGTGGTGTCTGCAATTGTATATTGTCTCTTTATTCCAGTTTCATCACAGAAATATTCAAATTAATTTGATGTAAACTATCCTCTTTTGTCTGACCAAATGAAATTTATCTTGTACATCCTTTTGGTTATTTGTCAACGCTTTAAAGATCTTGAATTTCTCAAATGCATTTGATTTTTCTCTTAAAAAAGCTACTCTTGTTAGTTTGGAAAAATCATCAATTACTAACATGAAGTAACACTCACCTCCAGGTGCTTCTATTCTAGAAGGTCCACATATATCCATGTGTACTAGTTGAAGTGGCTTGTTAGTTGATAGTTAATATTTAGTCTTGAAAGGAACACAAGCTTGTTTCCCCATTTGATAGGACTTGCAGATAGGATTTTGTGGCTTGGTAATTTTGGACAGGTCTCTTACAACCCCCTTTTTTGTTGAGACTAATGATATTATTGAAGTTTAGAAGCCCTATCCTTCTATGCCATATCTAGTACTCATCTTATTTGTCCAAATTACATTCTTCATTGTCTTCCTTTAGAACATATACATTGTTTTTTATTTGGATTCCTTTGGCCAATATCTTTCGTGTTGTAGTTGAATTTATTTCACATTCCTGAGCCCTAAAGATGACATCATATCCTATGTTGCACATTTGGGTCACTCTCAGTATATTATGTTTTAGTTCATCCACAAACAATACATCATGTGCCTTGCCTCTACCATTATTCAAGCTAATAGTAACTTTTCCCATTATTTTTCTTGTTGCATCATTGTCGAAGGTGACATTTTCAGATTTATTTTTCTAGAGACAGGAACTTTCTCTTATCTTCATTCATATGCCTGGAGCAACCACTATCTACATACCATTGGTTGTTATGTTTCTGGGCATAAAGAACACAGTCACATTTGTTGGTTTTCTTCTCTTCCTTTTTCTTTTTCCGCAACATGGGTTCCTTTGCCTTATGTTTACTTTGAGTCTATGGTCTGAATCTTCTAATTTGACATTCATAAGATTTATGTCCAAATTTGTGACAATAGAAGCATCCAGTTACATCAAAAAGGGAGGAAAAAGGATTTATGTTGCTACTTATATTTCTTCTTGTTTTTACAAATGTGTTGTTGATCTCATTTCTCTTATGATTTCTTATTTCATTACTTCTAATATATGCCCTGCAATTCATAGCCTTACAATGGCCCAAATTTTTGCACACATAACAATATCCATAGAATAAATTTTCATACCTAGGAAAATATGGTGCTTGCGAATGTGGTCTCCTTCGCATCTAATAATTTTTTCTTTTGAAGAAATAGGATTTCTGGTAGCTTAGTCCCTACTTGTCAAATATTCGTGTATGTTGCTACTGAGTAGGATTATTCCTTTACTACTACTGAGTGGGATTAATCTTTTGTTGATGCTAAGTGGGATTGGTGTTCATTTTTAGTTGTTGAGATGCATAATTACCTTGTTGTTGTTGAGGTGTTTTGTTTACATATTTATTCTTTAGTTTTTTATTGATATCATTATATCCAGTGATAGCTTTGACGAATTTGATGGTCTTTCTATCCTCTGTGTTCTACTTATTGTTTCTCCTTCATAACCCAAATCGGCTTTCATAAGAGGAGATCTCTGAGCATTTAATATCTCATTCAACTTTTCAAACCCCTTAATGTGTTTAAGGTTCATATTTAACTCGGAGCTTGTTTTCTCTAGCTTCTTTCTCAGAGCAACTACTTCTTCTTCCATCTTTTCATATTCTTTGTCTTTCTCTTTTAACTGTTGTAATAGGATGTCAACTTTTTTGGCCTCTTCTAATTCAAATTTTAACTAGAGAAGCTCTTCGGACTTGGGATATTCTTTAACATATTTCACCAAAAATTCATTTTGTTTTTTGTTTTTTGTTTTTTGTTCTTTTGTTTGAGCCTGTCAATCTCTTCTAGAGCACTAATTAGCTTTCGTTCAAGGTCAGCGTCACCCTCTTCTTCTTCACTTAACTCACAATCATTAACTTTTTTAGATTGTGACTCTAGGGCCATAAGCATGAATTCACTAATTCCCTCTTCTTTAAAATATTAATTTGTGTCATCAAAAGAATTGTTATCTTCTTATGTATAAAATATTTTCTTTTCAAATATTTTCTCATTCTTCACTATGTTATATTTGTTCTTTTATTTACCTTTTGACTTATTCTCTTCCTTTATAAATGGACATTTTGAGGCATAATTCCCTACTCTTCCACAATTAAAACACTTAAAAGGAAGTTTGTATTTATACTTACCAGTCTCTTTCCTCACTCTTCCCATAAAGTTTGCTTTTTCTTCATCTTAGACTAAACTTAAGCCTTCTTGGTATTCTGTGGATTTCTTATATACTTTAAATGTTGCACCACTTGATGTATACTTTCCTTTTGAAATTTTCATTTCTTATGATGTTAGGGAGCAAGAAATTGATCCTTTGTTAGGGTTTCAATGTTATACCTTTCTTTAATAATTGATAGTTTAGGATTAAACTTGGCAGGGAGTGATCTAAACACTTTTGAACTACTTTAGACTCCTTGAGTTTTACACCCAGACCCTTCATAACATTAAAAATTATATCAACTCGAAGAAAGAACTTAGTTGTGTCTTCATCATCATTCAATTTCAAGGACTCAAACTGCATTATGTAAACTTGTAATTTATCCATTCCCACTTTACCATTTCCTTCATTAATATTTTTTAATTTGTCCCACATTTCTTTAGCAGACTTACAATGCATTACTTTTACAAATTCTGAATCAGCTAGCCCTCTAAGGATAGCATTCATGGCTTTGGAATTGAATGAAAATTCAAGCTTGCCATCTTTGTTAACTATTACAGGTGGCTCTTCATAGCCATTCTTCACTGCACCCCAGATATTTGCACCAACGTACATTAGATATGTCCTCTTTCTTACTTTCCAAAAGGTATAATTAGTACCATTAAACAAAGGAGATTTATTTGTAGAACACAATTCCTAACTAACCATTTCTGTGAATTAGATCTTCCTTCCAGTTGTTAAGTTGATACAAAAGGAACCAAATCTGACACCAATTGTTGGAAACTAGGTAATCACTGAGAGGGGGGTGAATTAGTAATTGTGTCTTTTAGCAATGACCAATTTCAAATTAGTTTAACAACCTTCTAACTTTTTCTTTAACAATTAGCAAATTTATATAGGTGTTCAACAATTAACCATAAATTTAAAGACAAATACATAAGAAACTCATGCAACACATGTAGAGACCAAATATAAGTGGAAACTCATAAAGGGAAAAACCATGAATTTTGTTGTTGTGATGTAAAACAAGCACCCACTCCCTTTTTACATCAATTTTTGTAGGCTCCTACCTATAGGAGGATTCAACCTCACTCTTATTTTGCAAGCTACAATTTGCTGGGAGCGCCCACTCCCTCTTCTTATAGGCTACAACCTATTATTTTTCAGGCTACTACTTGAAAGGAGACACCAATCCCTTGATAAAATTAAAATTTAATTTTTTCGTTTACTCGGTCTTTAAATTATGAGTTCCTCCTTATCTATGTTCTATACTCTGTCTCTTCTCCTTTATCTCAAGTCAATTTCTCTTCTCCTTCTCTTCCTTAAGTCCTTTTGTATTTCTCTCTTTTCCAAAACAATATTTCATGAAACATGTATTTCACACAAGAAAAAAAAAACTCGCAGTTTTTCATTCCAAACATGCATCTTTATAGATAACGTGTTTTTTGTTTCTATTCCAATGCAGGGATTTGAAGTGAAATGTGGTCTACCCATTTGTTTCACATTCTTCTCAAAATTGGAATCGGAATTTGCATCACCAAAAGCCTAGCAAGGGAATGAAAAGTCTTCCAAATGGATAGTATTCCAAATATTTATTTGTATTCCAAATTCCTAGTACATAAATGAATAGTGTTTAGCGTTTAGAGTTAGGAATAAGAATTTTACATTAATGGTCTCCATGCTATGCAAACCATCACCGTCTATTTGAATATACACACAAAATTATGTCAATGATATTTCAAAATTCCTCCCTCAATGTACACTTGGAAGCTATAGTCATACTACAATTCCCACTGAAATAAAGCAATATGGTCTGAGGCAAGATCATTATGCTCTCATAAAAGAGGACATCAAGTTTAGCTAAACATTCCATCACCACATGAAAGCTGTTAGAGAGTAAGTACATGTGGCATCTCAATCCACCATAAGAACCATCAAACATATTTTTATCTTGCTCTAATTACAATTCCTATTGAATATCCATTTTGTCAAGTTTCACTTGGGCATATGCTCTATCTTTTGCCATTGTCATCAACTATTGGGATGGAACTACAACTGAAGGTATAAGAGACATAACATAACTAGGGAGTGAAATTGGCCAAATCATTTCCAAAGAAATACCACCTCCATTCCCAATTCCTAGTATCTGTGTACCTATGAGCAACACATAAATGAGTTGTTTGTAGAAGTACTATAGCAACACATAAATGATAGGTATTTTATTAACCTCATTGGCATATACTAACCAGATAGTTTTTTTTCGTAAACATCTTTGGCATAGACTGATTAGTTTTCAACCTCTATTTCTAGATATGTTGAATTCATCCTTGTTACCCCTGTAGAATGTTGATTACAAGCTATTGGACATTTGTAAAGTGGATGATTCACTTATACATGAAAATTTGAGATATATTCACAAGTGTACAACAATGATGCTATCAACATCTCCTATGCATTCCCCATTCAATTTATATGAGAAAAAGGTGTATCATCACAAAGTTCATGACATGCAAGATAGACCAATTCACCATTGAAGCCTGATAAGGAAATTGCTCCATCAACAAGACAAACTACTCCTATCATGTTTTAGTTTGGATCAGACCATATAAAATCATAATGCAAAAGGAATTTTCGAGTTTCTTTCACCGATTCAAATTGTTGAGAAATATTGGGCATCAAGTATTAGTTGATTTCTCTACTTATGATAATTGCTTGTGAATGTTTTTTACTTCTTAGATTAGAATATTATTTTGCTTATGTTATTATAGTGTTTTTCTTCATCAAACAGCTACCAATGCATAAACCATAAGAGACAAGAGGCACAAAATATAGGCTATCATCCAGGGCCAAAACCTCTCCCACTTGAGAGGAAAACCTGAACAATTTGCTCTTCTTATATAGACTTCAGTTGACGAATACCAAGACTAAGACCCTTGAATTACTTGACACTCCAAGACCAAAACACGAGGCTTCCTTGATGATATCCTTAGTCAACAATCCTTCTTCTCCTTCCTCCTCCTCAACTTCTTCTTCAACCTCGGCCTCCTTCTGCTTCAAACCTTCGACCTCCTTGAATTATGTTTGAAATCCTAATTCAGAAACCCTAGCTCATGCATAAGACATTTTCTTAAGCCTTGATTTCCTTCACTTTGGATAGGGTATCCTTCTAGCTTGACTCAACTTCCTTCTTGACTTGACCTTCTTCCAAATTGGCTACCCAAGAGGACTACAATTCCTCTCAGCTTCTTCTGCTGCAACTAATATCTTGTTTCCTCACACGTGTGGAGAAAATCAACCCAAAAAAAGACTAGAAAATAGCTCGGTTTATACTCGTCCCTCCTTCGCTTGATAATATGCTTCCTTTATGAACTTCGCACCTCCTATTGTAGATATGATGATGACCGAAAACCTAATTTTGAAATGAGGGAAAGCTTCCCTATTTATAGTTGTTCCCCATCAAATAAGCCGAAGTTTTTAGAGGGTGAGCCTATGTGTCATTTGGAGTAGATAATTTATTCCATCTTGAAGTCGACCTGCTAGGAGATTCTTGTGCTTGTCTTGGAGGGTATTTTGACTATTTTAAATACTTATACAAATATGAAACATGCCCAAGGAGGGTCCTTCATACATGACATAGACTCAATTTGAATTTTATGACTAGATGACAAATCCTAAAGGCTCGCATGGGAACCATCACTAAAAATAAAATTCCTTGCTCATAAAACCCATGAAACAAGCATTACAATAATAATTTTATTCTTCTTCTTTACATCAATTACATAAAATCCCAATTACACATTTCATTATGAAGACTGAACCTAGTTACTCTTTTCAATGCTTCCTCTTAACTAGGGAGGTATTCATAATGGTACTTGGTCATTCTCAAACTAAAGAACTTTCATAAGAAGAGTCAGATTGGTAACCATATGTATAGCATCATATCAACACGCATTGTCACATAGTAAGGCCTTGACTAATAGCTATATATCTCCAAAAGATCTGATCCAGGTGGATATTGGTGGCCACCTGCCTATTCCACTTGGGGCCCCACCATTATCTCTTTCAGTTTTTTAGTTTCCGCACAACTTACTATTTTTAGCAGTTTTTCAGGTACTGAACTTCCAGAGTCATTTTAAGGCCCTAAACGATGTTTTTTGGGAAAAATGAGAACAACATGGGTCCATCAAAAGTTGTATTCCTCGATAGATCTTTCTAACGAGGTATGGTGTGCATCAAACAGAGATCGTATGCCAAAGTTACATCCCCAAGAAGTTGAAACACCAATTTACCCAAACTGGGCCCATAGTTTTGGCACTTCATCTCCTAGGCTTAGGTTTTTGGATGTTTAGGGTTTTCCATTATTTCTCAATAAAAAATAGGCCCTCGAGCCTCATTGTAACACAGTTCAGAGGCTTGTAGCCACCACATCTCTTCTAAGAGATAAGCTACGAGTGCCCTAGCTAGTTTATTTCCATTCTGTCTGTAAGCAAATTTCAATTCTTTGATATTAATTAAATGAAGTCTTATTTCCGCTCCATCTTTGTATTTATGGTTATATGTGCATTCTGTTGCGTTCCTGCATAAATACGGATCAGTGGTATTAGAGTGGTCTGTTTTTTCTCAATCCTTCTTTGCATGTCCCCAACGAGGTCGGGGTATAAGGAGTTAGGGCTCAATCTGGTTGAACCATTGTAAGATCAGCCTCGCAAACCCCGACGGTTGCCCATGGGGGACGAAAAGAAAGATGAGGGAGCAGGAGATCCTATCAAAATATTTCTTGAGGAGGCCCTTGAAAAACAAAGGAACGCGATGATTGATAAATTTTCCCAGGTCCTTCAATGACTGCCCACCGGCGGCGCATCTGCATGCAGCAGCCACTCTGGAGGTGAGACTCCCTTTAAGGTACAAGTAAACTTTAACATCCCATATTTGAGGGCCAAATAGATGCAGATGTCGTAGATATATGGTTGAATCTATCAGAAGGATATTTCTCGGTTCATGACTTTTCCGACCAAGAGAAGATTATTTTTTCACTCCTCAAAGCTACCCCCCATGTCAAGGACTAGTGGGAAACCTATTGTGAGAAAAAGGACGAGACACAACCCTCTCTGTTTTCAGTCGTACCCACTTGGAATTATTTCCGAGACGCCATCAAGGAACAATACTATCCCGTGGGAAGCTAAGTACATACAATGGACCACGCTGTGGCAACAAAGGGATCAAGATGTGCACGCGCCGATGAATCTGTTTCATACCTTGTGGACAAAGTTGGGTATCAAAGATTCGGAGAAACATTTGGTGCTAAAGTATCGCAGTTATCTGCATAGATACATTCAGGAGGAAATGGAGTTCCTCGACATCTCCTTGCTTGGTACGGCATACCGGTATGCTACCAAGATTGAGCAAAAATTCAAACAGAAGAAGCGAGACTTTATATGTGAATAAAAAGCAAGGGAAAGGTGTCCCCAAACCACAGAACAAAGGACAAAGCCAAGGCATGGCGTCCCAAGACAACCTGCCAAAGCCGCAAGCAAAGAAAAACACTGCAAAGCCAAAGAAGGACACAAGAAAGTGGTGTGAGTTCCGTAAGAGCACCAATCACAACACGAGGGAATGTCGAGCCAAGAAGTTGCTAGTGGCTGAGATGAGGGCTTCTGAATCAGAGGCATGCTTCGACTCTGAATCAGAAGCATGCTTCAACTCTGAATCAGAACCCGACAAGGGGAATGATAAATGGAAGCAGATTATTGATGCGGAGCCCAACGCCATCGTTTCCACTGTGAAGATCCAGATGAGGAGGAGTGTATCTTCCACTCCTAGATGTGGGTAAAGGGTTCCCTGCTACAGTACATTGTCGACAGTGGGAGCCAAAAGAACCTCATTTTAGCAGACGTCGTGAAGCAGTTGGGATTGCCGACCACAACACACCTACAAACATACACCATCGGGTGGCTTCACCAAGGACGGGATCTCCGCGTCAACCAACAGTGTCACCTTCCCTACAGCATCAAGCCCTTCATGGATGAGGTATTATGTGACATTGCTCCTCTTGATGTTTGTGATGTATTATTAGGCCAACCATACTTGTGGAAGCGACATGTTGTGTATGAGTCCCGGTCTTGCACTATTATTGTTACTTTGGTAAATAAGTTGTACATTATACCATAAGTACCATCGTCTACCACTATCTCTTTGGTTACTGCAAAACAATGCAGTAAGCTCGTTTCCAAAACCGGGAAATGTGTTTTCCTAATGATCCGCCCCCAGGGCAAGAAGAAGACTGTGGCCACGACCTCCAGACAGGGCTTCTCCGCACAACAACAACAAATGGACAAGGTTGTGGAGGAGTACGGGGACATCTTCACCTCACCCATAGGGGTGCCTCTACACTGTCAGGTCAAGCACCCCATTGATTTGACCCCAAGTGTGTTGCTACCCAATGGACCGATCTTTCGGCACTTTGTTCTAGAGAATGATGAAATCAATAGGTAGATTTAGGAGTTGTTGTAGAAAGGTCACATCCGACCGAGTTCATCGCCCTGTGGGAGCCCGATCATTTTGGTACAGAAGAAGGATCGAACTTGGAGACTTTTTATTGACTATCGGGCGCTGAATAAGATCACTATCTGGAATAGGTACCCAATCCCATGGATTGATGACCTTCTGGACCAACTCAAAGGGGCGAAATATTTCAGCAAGATCGACTTGAATCCTTGGTATCACCAAGTACCAATCGAACCCTCCAATGTGTGGAAGACGGCCTTCAAAGCCAAGGAGGGCTTTTTCGAAGGGATGGCCATGCCTTTCAAGTTGACGAATGCTCCTGAAACCTTCATGAGGTTGATAGATGACATCTTACGGCCATTCACCAACTCATTTGTACTGGTGTACTTGGATGAAATTTTGATCTTCAACAAGACTTGGGAAGAGCACCTCCACCACATCCGACAGGTCCTCCAAACACTACGGCAACACAAGTCATGTGCCAATTTTGAGAAGTGCACTTTTGGCATGACCCAAGTTCAATAGCTGGGATACATTATTGATGAAGGGGGGATGCATGTGGATCCAACCAAGATCCAAGTCATTCAAGATTGACCAAACCCAACTACTCTAATAGATCTTCGCCGCTTTCTAGGTCTTGCTAATTTCTACCACAGATTCATGTTGGGATTCTCTCATATCACTTGGCCCTTGAGTCAAGTCACCAAGGGAGGAGCGAAAGCAAAATTATTTTGTTCGGAATCTCAACAGAAGGCGTTCATAGAATTGAAACATTGCCTCTGTTCTACCCCAGTGCTCACATTACCAGACTTGCAACAACCATTTGAGATTGAGACAGATGCCTCTGACTATGCTATTGGGGCAGTTCTTACTCAACAGGGGCATCCAATGGCACATCACAGTGAGACATTGTCCGACACAGTCCACAAGTATCCCACTTATGACAAAGAAATTTATTCCATTGTGCAGGCTTTTCAATAATGGAAGCATTACATTTTGGGGAAGGAAACAATCATCCACACAAACCACTGACCCATGCAGTTCATACAGACACAAGGGAAGTTGCAGAACGATCTCCATTAGAAGTGGTCCACATATCTACAACAATGTCATTTAAAAATCAAGTACAAGTAGGGTAGTACCAATAATGTTGCAGACTGCCTAAGCCGACCACTGATCATGGCGCTAACCACCGTTCTCAACTCTTGTGGGCACGAGACTTCTGATTGGCTGCTTCTCTACAAGAGCAATCCAAAATTCGGCCACACATACAAGACACTCTTGGAGGGTATGCAAGTTCCAAATTTTCACCTCCAAGATGCATTACTATGTCACCTGGGACACCTTTGTGTTCCTTCAAGCGAGCATGGCAAGATGATTTGGGAAGCACACTACAGTCGAGTCGTTGAGCATTTCGAGGTCGAGAAAACAGTGGCAATACTGCAGAATTATTTCTATTGGCCGAACCTTCGACGAGATGTTGGGAAGTATATAAAATCCTGCACTGCTTGCGTCATTACCAAACATACCATCAAGAATCAAGGCCTCTATACACTGCTACCTACCCCTAGTCAACCTTGGGAATCCATCTCCATGGATTACATGTCGGGTCTTCCTTCTACTAAGCATGGAGATGACTGTGTTTTCGTGGTCGTCGACAGATTCTCAAAGATGGCCATTATGGCGGCATGCAAGAAGAATATCACAGCAGAAGCCACTGCTAAACTCTTCTTTGAACGAGTACGGGTGCACTTTGAGATCCCACGGTCTATCATCTCAGATCGGGACAGCAGTTTCCTCAACAAATTTTGGTCTAGCCTCTGGTCAATCCTAGACACCAATCTCACCAAGTCCACAGTTTTCCATCCCCAAACTGATGGCCAGACAGAGGTCGTCAACAGGATCATTGTACACATTTTGCGCATGTACAATTCAAAGAATCCATGCACATGGGATGAGAGCCTCCCATATGTACAACACAATTATAACCGGGCTCTCCACAGCTCAACCGACCACAGCCCTTTCAAGTGGGCTTAGGATTCTAGCCACTATTTCCCATTAACGTAGCCATGACATTTGCAGTACTTAGGACGATTTGGATCATGCCCAGTCTAAAGCTGACAAAGCGAACAACTTCACCAAGTGCACTCATCACATCCACCAATAGTTTCATGACATATTGGACAGAGCCAATGCTAATTACCAGCAACGACATGATCAACATTGGGTGCCACACAAATTCCAGGTGGGCGACAAAGTATGGCTACATTTGCAGAAGGAGCGCCTCACTAGACCCCACCGCAAGCTTCGCCCGCTCCGATATGGGTCATACACCATCACCAAGGTTGCAGGGAACAATGCCTTTGTGCTCAATATTCTACCATTCCTTGGTTTGCACCTAGTATTCAATGTGGACCGCCTTCATCCCTACTTCCCACCTCTACTGGACACCTCCGACATTGCAGAAAAACTCACACCAACAGAGTTAAACCCGACTGCATGGAACAAACCACCACAGATTGTATCATGGACATGAAAATCAAGAACACTCACCAACAAAAGATCCAAATGTATCAGGTTGTCAAAACTGGCCAACTCCTGCACCAAGGCAAATGGTTCACCAGGGACCAAGTTCAGCAGAAGTTTCCTCATCTCATGGAGGAACTCAACGCAATGGGGACCATTACTTCCTAAGGGGGGAGGAATGATCCAGGTGGATATTGGTGGCCACCCGCCTATTCCACTTGGGGCCCCACCATTGTCTCTTTCATTTTTTCATTTTCTACACAACTTACTATTTTTAGCAGTTTTTCGAGTCATGAACTTCCGGAGTTGTTTTGAGGCCCTAAACGACGTGTTTTGGGAAAATCATGAGCAACATGGTTCACTCACATCAAAAGTTGTAGTCCTCGGATAGATATTTCTAACGAGCTATGGTGCGTGTCAAACGGAGATCATATGCCAAAGTTACGTCCTCGGGAAGTTGAAACACCAATTTACCCAAACGGGACCCATAGTTTTGGTGCTTTATCTCCTAGGCTTAGGTTTTGGATGTTTAAGGTTTTCCATTGTTTCTCAATAATAAATAGGCCCTCGAGCCTCATTGTAACATAATTCAAAGGCCTATAGCCACCACATCTCTTCTTAGAGATAAGCTACCAGCACCCTAGCTAGTTTATTTCCATTCTGTCTGTAAGCAAATTTCAGTTCTTTGATATTAATTAAATGAAGTGTTATTTCCACTGCATCTTTGTATTTATGGTTATATGTGTATTCTTTTGTGTTTCTGCATAAATCTGGATCAAGATCTGAGCACAATGTTGGCAAGACTAATGATGTATAGTCACCCTCATCATTGTATCTCTTGGAACATACCCTACCTAGGTTCTTAGGGTGTGTTCCACCAGGACTATTCTTATCTTGGATTCCTAGTCCTCAAAGAATATCGGTCATCTAAGACTACTCTTATCTTGGATTCTCTAACTCATCCTCAAAGAGTATCTGATTCCAGATGTTTACCCAATCCTCCATTTTGTCTTCCTAGGTGAAGACAAGAATGATGTGTCTATCTCTCTGTCTTAATTAGGGAGGACATATCTATTCCAATAAAGGAATGTTCTCATTCCTAAGCTCCCTCTTGGCTTAGGAATTTTCGCTTCCAAGTTTTGTTCAAGTAAGAAACTCGTTTCGAGGCTCCCTCTTAATTAGGGACCTAAAGCAGCTCATTAGGTGGAGATGATGGGACAACCAACTTCTTGAAGAGCTCCTCCTTACGATGTCATGAACTTCTTTTCATTATTTAGGAGTCTTCATGTTTTGGGACTTCTTCATAGGGAATAGAAAATCCATCACTTTCATCCATGAGTGAGTCATGTCATTGTTCCTTTCATCGAAAAGTGATCCATTAGTTCATATATAGCATTACTTTATGCCATGTTGCCTTCTTCATGCCATGTTTCCTTTAAGGATCTTTCATCCTTCTACATGATCATCAACGGTGGAAGGCATCCATAGATCTTCCCTTGGTAGCCCTGCATAATCCCATCCAGATATCATTCAAAAATAGGAAATGAGCATCAAATAAAAATTACCTTTGTGATGGTCTTGCATCATGACATCTTCCAGTTTGCATCATCATCCTATATACATATTGAAACATATCCAAAAGATATTCATTGTCAAGGGTCTCCATCTTTTTCAGACTTCCATCGAAGTCTTCATTTCTTTTCCGAAGATATCATAGTCAAATCCTTTTCGTATTTGGATGTTGATTTGATTTTCCATGATTGCATATCCCTCAATCTCTTCCTTCCTTTCTTCACGCATTTCATTCCCAGGAATTTCCAATCAGAATTGCTCCAGTTGTTGTCAACCACCTCATATTAAAAATGAGGACATATTATGTTGATTTCATCTAGACAAAGTGTGACTCATGCCTTTTAGCATCCTTTTAGAGGAGGAGATCCTTTTTCTTTTGATCATTCTCTCAAGATAGAGCATTGATCTATGTTACTTGCAACCATATGACGTGACTCTTCAATATTGAATATAAGTATACATACCTCATTTTTCTTTGGGTCATCCACACTTCCTGCAACGACTTCCTTGATTTGAAAGAGCTCCAATCCCTTGATCTACATTTACCTTTTTATGTAATCATACCATCATCCCATGAATTCCACAAGTTTGGAATTCTTGATGAAACACTTGCTTCCTCTCTTGATTGGTGAAACTTTTGATGAGGATTCCATCAGAGAATCTTGAGGATCTAGAATATCCCCATCCAACATATGTTTTCCTTTTTAACTGATGTATGATGAGCCTTGTCCTGGATGACTTTTCTTTTTCCCATAAGTGACACTCATGCTTCTAATGAGGTACCCAAGAGCTATATCCTTCCATAGTTGATTACCATAGATTTCAATGCTACTCTATGATGATGTCATGAGCTCTTGCTTCTAATGCTTCTATAATGCCACGATGCATCCTATCATGCTCCTAATTTACAACAAGAAAACATAGAAACGAAAACTAGAAAAGAACTAGGCGAGGAAGACTATCTCAATCATAGTATAGAAATTTTACATCCTCCTTCTTGTACTTCTTCTTTTCAGCTTCCCCCACTTCCTCGGTGATATGGACTTCTTCTCTTACTCTTTTTTTATTGTCCTTCATGAGTTTAGGACAATATCTTCTATAGTGCCCATATTCCTGGCACCCGTAGCATTGAATCTTAGCCATGTTCTTCTTCTTCATTGGAGGACCAAAATTTCCAAATTTCCATTTCTTTTTGTCGTTGCAGCGTATGTTTGATTTTTCTCACTTGATCCCACATCATATTTTGCCTTTAGCCTTGATTCTTCAATCTTGCATAGTGACCACAGTTCATGGAATGGAGTAGCTCCTTTCTTCCCTTAAATACTTGAAGTAAAGTTACCCCACTCGTCCAGTGGTGCATTAAGTACTATTGTAGTCATTTCTCTATCAGAGATGACCTCCTAGATCCCTGATTCCTGATCCTTGATCTCAGATATCCTCATAAAGTATGAGGCTATTCTATCTTCCGTTGACATATTCATCTTGTAGAGTTATTTCCTTTGAGAGATAACTTCCCCTACGATGCTTACGGAATACAACACTACCATTTGATCATAAATTTCTTTGGAAGTTTCGGGTTTAGATACATATCGGATGAGAGGATTCTTGACGGATTCTATGAGAATCCTTTGAGCTCTAACTTCCCCTTTCATATATTTCGCAATATCTTGAGCATCTTCCTTTCCTAGTTCTGTGATTAATCCTTTGACATTTTCAATGATATTCAAATATGTCCTTTTCTTCCACGCAAGATAGTTTGAAGCCCCAACCAATTTGTTGCTTTCCTTGCAAAAATACATTTTGACAGATTTAGATGTGTAAATAAATATACTTACTTGATAGGATGATACTTCTTGTTGCTTCATTTATGTTGATGATGATATAGATGATAGAAATCTTCTCCTTGTTGAAGATAAATTTCTTCTTCAAGAATGATCCTTGACCCCTCAAAGAGGGACATCACTTATTTGATAATGAATTCTTAATGTTTTCCTTCAATGGAAGGAATCTTGCTTCAATGAGAGGGAAATTGCCTTATAACCCTTTTGAAGATGATGACAACGCCCCTTGATCTAGCCTTCTTAGCCTTCAAGATATTTTGACTCCTTTGGTGATGATTGAGTGCAGATCTTAGAAATGCTTGTAGGGTTTTGACTTTCTCCAAGTTGGCGACGTGGTATTTTCCCTTGAAGTGCTTTGCTTGGATGTATAGACTTCAAGCTTGATTTGTAGATCTCTTCAATTTTATGAGGGTTTTTTTGGACTAGACGATTCCCAGGCTTCTTTTGAAGTAGACTTATTCCTCGATCTAAGGTTTGATACTTCGATGTAGATCTTGAATTTACTTTGATAACCTTTTATTTGCTCTGATGCCTTTCTCAAGATTTTATGCTTGAGTGTCCCTTGATAATGTGGCCTTCCTTGACTTTGTCACCTTAGCTTTGATTCCATGTTGAGAAATCTTGGGCATCAAGTATTAGTTTATTTCTCTACTTATGATAACTGCTTGTGAATTATTTTTACTTCTTAGATTAGAATTTTCTTTTGATTATGTTATTATAGTGTTTTTATTCATCAAACAGCTACCAATGCATAAACCATAAGAGACAAGAGACACATAATATAGGCTATCAATGAGGGCCAAAACCTCTCCCAATTGAGAGGAAAACTCAAACAAATTCTTCTTCTTATAGAGACTTAAATTGACGAATACTACGACCAAGACCCTTGACCTACTTTCCACTCCAAGACCAAGACACAAGGCTTCCTTGATGAGATCCTTAGTCAATGATCCTTCTACTCCTTCCTCCTTCTTGGCTTCTTCTTCAACCTTGACCTCTTTCTACTTCAAACCTTCGGCCTCCTTGAATTAGATTTGCAATCATAATTCAAAAACCCTCATGCATGCATAATACCTTTTCTTATGCCTTGATTTCCTTCTCTTTGGTCAGGGTCTCCTTCTAACTTGACTCGACTTCTTGACTTGACCTTCTTCCAACTCGCCTACCCAAGAGGAATGAAATTCCTCTCGGCTTTTTATGTTGCAACTGACCTCTTGCTTCCTCACATGTGTGGAGAAAATCAACCCAAAAACAGACCAGAAAGGAGCTTGGTTTATACTCATCCCTCCTTCACTTGATAATAGGCTTCCTTGATGAACTCCGCACCTCCTATTGCAGACTTAATGATGATCGAAAATATGATTCTGAAATGACGTCGAGTTGCCCTATTTATAGTTGTTTCCCCATCAAATAAGCCGACTTGTTTGGAGGGTGAGCTGACATGTCATTTGAAGGAGATCATTTATTCCATCTTGAAGTCGACTTGCTATGATATGCTTGTGCTTGTATTGGAGAGTCATTTGACTCTTTTAATGACTTATAAAAATATGTAACATGCTCAAGAAGGGTCCTTCATACATGCCACGAACTCAAATTGATTTTTATGACTTGATGACAAATCCTAAAGGCTCACGATCGGGACCATCACTAAAAATAAAATTCCTTGCTCATGAAACCCATGAGACAAGCATTACACTAATAATTTTATTTTTCTTCTTTACATCAATTACATAAAATCACCATTACACATGTCATTATGAACACTGAACCTAGTTACACTTATCAACACAAATGTCCTGCTATAAATCAAAGATGGCTCACAATATTTCTACAAGTTGCATTAGTTATGTATGTATAGAAGCATCATCCTCAGAATCAAGCTCCTCAAAGTATATCAAAAACATGACTCTATAGAGTGTGCTATGCAAACCCATATATTTTACATTACAGTGGAAACCACCATAAACATTAGATTTAAAATTATAGCAGATCAACATATTCAAATTGCAGTTGGAACTTCAGTTGCTGGCTCCTCTTGTGTATTTGTATAATTTGTTTCCTCTTGTGAATTGTTTGTATTATTCGTCTCAACTTGAATCTTCTCTATAAGTCACTTATTTGGTCTAAACACCACAAACATATTCTTTCCTACAATATTCTTGGTCTCCACTATCATCATCTCACCAAGACGCATTATCTCTAGAAATATTCTCACAACCCTTTAATTGCACTATGAACTTAACCTCATCCCCATCTTTGAGAAATATTTGAGTTTGTTATGAAACCAACTCCAAAAATAGAAGAAAAGAAAGATCGCCGCCTTAGAAATAAGCCACTTCGAGGGGGAAACCTCTTTTACATTACATAAATGAAAAATTATTGGATGATACAAATGAAAAAACCTCCTTTCTATATATAGGAGTCCATGGGGTCACAATATAATCATAGCCGACCTAACAATGATAATGTAAGGGCACAATAATAACAATATGGTGGTTACAAGGGTACAATAATAACAATAAGGGGGCTGCACTAACAACAATAATGGGATACACTCGTATTATAGGGACCTAACACGCGCCTCTCCTTCAAACAAGTGTCTCCCTCGACGTTTGATTATTTCTGGATGCTTCTGTATAAAATTCTCATCCTCCCATGTAGAATCTTGAATGGGTAAGTTATTCCACTTGCTAATATACTCTGAAATTGATCGATTTTGTAGTTGTCGATTTCTTGTTTCTGTGACTGCTTCAGAACTTCTTTTGTTGCAATGTTGATCTTCCTGTTGTTTTATTCGATTATGCGCCAAATTTAGGTTATCCTTTGAGAGTTGGGGAACTTGTTGTTGATGCTTGATGTGATATTCCGCTATTTTATCATCCATATTCGTTTTCATTTGATCCTTCAAACCATCCAACGTAGCCTCCATTTGTGCTTTTAAACCATCTATGTCATCTTTGATTGCTCTTTGTAAGATCGAAATTTGTTGCACTTGGTACCGTAATGCTTCCTCTTCATGCATCATAGTAGAGCTTTTTGAAGGCTTAATGAGTGTGGAATTATTTTTGGGAGGCATTATAGAACCCAATACTGACAAAAAAATTTGAATATGCCCTTGGAATCACTTCAAACTGCTTTTTCAAACAAACATTATGCAATTTTAAAAAACAAATACACACATTTTTTTTGCTTTTTAGGAGGTCGATATTAAACCTAAATTATCTCTGTGCTTTCGAATATGAAATTCGATCCTGTAGTAGGCCTCTAAGTCTTCTTTCCAATTCCACAGGTCTGACCTGATTTGGATCCTTCAAGGCAAATTTATGCCCAATCTCCCATAATGACCTAATTATGGACTGGTTTAGTAGAGAGAAATTGTACGACGTGCCACGTGTCACTATTTCCTCCTTCGGCTTTGAACTTGATACACAAGAAACTGCAGTCTGTGTACTTTTGGCCACCTTTTATAGAATTCTGATCTGATACTTAGAGAGAGAGTTATGGTGATTTTACCAAGGTCACCTCTTTTAGATGAAATTCAAGAGCCTGCAAAAACCCTAGCTTCGACAGATCATATCTCTACAACTATTGCGAACCAAGATCTGAAATTTTTACACGACGTTCCTTAGGATTTTGGCTTCACTTGGTAAAAATTTCAGCTTCTGACCCTTTGTAAAAAAAAAAAAAAAGTTATCGCAAAAATTCCATGATGACCTGTTTGAAGTAGCGAAACCCTAGAATCCAAAGATCTTATACCAAATGTTATGAAACCAACTCCAAAAATAGAAGAAAAGAGAGATCAACACCTTAGAAATAAGCCACTTCGAAGGGGCAACCTCCTTTACATTACCTAAATGAAAAATTCTTGGATGATACAAATGACAAAACCTCCTTTCTATATATAGGAGTCCATGGGGTTACAATATAATCCTAGCCGACCTAACAATAATAATGTAAGGGCACAATAATAACAATATGGGGGTTACAGGGGTACAATAATAACAATAAGGGAGCTACACTAATAACAATAAGTGGATACACTAGTATTATAGGGACCTAATAGAGTTGCTCAAGTGTATGGCATAATCATGGGTATCTATATTATCCCTATAAACTTGAATTTGGACGAATGGCTTCACGGTATCTTTCTCAAATGTTTCATAAGTTTGAGCCTCCAGAGTTGTAGCCAAGCTCACCATCTTCCCATCAATGCAAGACAAGACATCAATGCCAAAACCTTTTAACATAAAATGCTCCAGAGCAGCACTCTACAATTCATTCTGCTTAATTACAGGGATATCATCTTTCCCTTTCAATTCCCATATAGCATTCATATTTTTTCGGTGATTAGCATCTTGTCATTATTGAAGAGATCAAGGATATACTCCATCTTTTTGCCAAAGATAATAGATCGAGACTTGACGGATGGAATGTAGAGCCTTTCTTATATTTTTTTGATTTGATGGTCAAGATATCCTTATGGCCATCGAAGGATCAAGACGTGAAGGGAGAGTCTCAGGAGCTCTTAATGCTACCTTTATAGCATTAATTCCAAAGAAATCCAAGCCGAAGTATTTTGATGATTTCAAACCCATTTCATTGTGTAATTTGGTTTATAAAATCATCACAAAGTTTATTTCTACTAGATTGAAAGACAAACTAGTGGGGGTCATTTCTATGGAACAATTTACTTTCTTAAAAACAGACATATCCATGATGCAATTGGGACAGCACAAGAAGGTTTACATTCTATTAAGGTAAATTTTGAAGCTTTGATACTAAAAATGGACCTGGTCAAAGCATATGGTAAGATTAGTTTGTTTTTTTTAGGATGGTTCTTTTGCATATTGGATTGGACTTGTCTGTTACAGATTAGATTATGGTGTCTGTAACCAACATAATTTTTTTTGTTTTGGTCAATGGTTCCCCTACTAAGCTTTTCAAGTGTTCTAGGGGCTTAAGACAAGGTTGTCTATTATCACCATTGTTGTTTTTCATTGTTATTGAAGATCTAAGAAATCTTATCAGTAATGAGAAACAAAATGGGAACATTAAGGGGATAAAAGTCTCTAGATGTCTTTTTTTGACCCATATATTGTTCGTCACATAAGGTACTCATTTTTGGTAGATCTAGTAGAGGATATCTGGGTGAATGGAAAGCTTACAGGCATACAAAAGTAATATGCCAATAACCCAATGTTCAGTACATGTACAAATGGTGTGTCATGAATCTAACTAATGCTTTTCTTCATACCCTGTAAAGACTCATTTATAAAAACAAGCATAGAAAGTATTACATGCATATAAACAACAAGCCCTACAGAAAAGGGGTTTTTTGACAACCATCTTGCTAGTGTTAAGATGTGTCATATTTTTCTCCTTCATTTAGATAAAGAGTACTTGACCCTTTTTGAGCTTGAAGCAGTGTGATGAGAATTCACTTTCTCTGATCCTTCATCCATGTTGTATTGGATATGTTTGTTTGCCTTGTGTCAATAACTTCATCTAGTTCAGAGGAGATTGGATTTTTTATTTGATATTTTACATATGTTCTAATCAGAAATGCATGAGTAAATATGTTGAAATTTTCAATTTGATCTTCTATAGCCGATGGTAACTCTATAACTGCAGGTACAGATCTGCAATTATGGTAGTGCTCAAGCAAGCCCAAATCTAGATATCTAATATATAATATAGAATAACAACAACATTCGAATTTCACTCAATATTCATAAATACAACTATGGTCAAGGCCACCTCATAAGTTATCACCAAAAGATGCAGAATGTTTCAAAGGAGAGCAATATATCCAGTGTATGCAAATGAGAATAGATTCATCTTAATCTCATGGTGGGCTTACCTGGTTTTGTATATGTTGTTTCCTTTGTATTTTCTTATCCTTTTTGACGTAGTTTGTCGCCATCATCATTGTTTAGGGCATATTTGTAGTGTGTGATGCTTGTTATTGTAAAGTTCAAATCTATAACTCATTTCAATCAGTTTATGCTTTATGTGTCTAAGTTACAATGTTGAGACTATTTTTAAACAAAAATTTTGTGACACAACATTTTAACTTAATAAGAAAAAATATTTCTATTTTATGTTATCATGAATCTCAAACTTCAGAAGTTATCCAAACGAACCTTTCTGGATGTAATTATTGTAATGTTTTCGAATAATGATATGATATGATATCCAATTTTAAGGTCACAGCAAAGCCAAACACCAAATTGGTGTATGAGACCTTGTTGTTTATGGGACAAGAGACCACCTCTGCATAGCGATTTGACTGCTAAAATCTAGCAAGGCATACATATTCTACCCCCTTAGTTTTGAACATGTGACCCCTTACGAGGAAAATCATGCTCTTAACCACTAGGCCCACTCAAACTAATCCAGATTTTGGATTCCTTCAAACATTGATAATATGAGAACTATAATTCCATGAAAAATAAACTAATTGATTGGACAAGTGTCAACTATCTAGAAGTAGATTAATAATATGTTGTCAAAGGACACCACAATGTGTGATCTATGCATGTGAATTACCAACTATGAAGTAAATGGATAAATTTTAGATAAATGAGCAGAGTGTAGACTAGTGAAAAGGAAGGTTTGCAGAGTTGACCTAATGGTCTTTCACTATCCAGACCTTTTTTCCAATGGTTTTTCTCAAGTCCTTTTAGAAATGAGTGATTTGGAGAGACTAGAGTCACCAGGATCTATTAAGTGATTAAAATACGATGATTTAAACATCACAAATGATTGTTGTGGATCTTCTATGACATGAGAACCTGATAAGTATGGAGTTGAGTTTGGATTTGTAGTTGAGGGAGAGAGGTTGGGGTGCCTAACCCTACCTGCTTCGACCCTAGTTCGTGCCTCCCATTATCTTCTCTGTCGCGGATCCTTTTTCTTATAGGTTCTAATGCTGGCTCGAGGCTATCGTCGCGTTGTTTCCTGGTCTTGTGTGGGTAAAGTTGAGGGGACGAAGTTGCTTGGCTCTTTCTCGTGCCTTTTCCTGCCAGGGTTAGTTTTCATCACTTGAAATGGGCTTTATGTGGTTGATTTTGTTTGCTATGGGCGAACAATCATATTTGTAGTGGCTTCTCGACTTCACATGCACCGCCATCATCACAAGTTTTCTCTTCTTTCTTTTGCGCTGTAATATTCCCTTTCTTGATCTGGTCAAAATGGACAAAATTTGTCCATGGTATTTACCGTGGTATTTTCCCACGATATCAATCCATGGTATTTGCCTCCAGTTTTTAAGGGAAAATAATAAAATAACGTCTCTAGAGAATCCATCAAGCCTATAAAAGGGGATAGAAACTAGGCAGTGGGATTCATTCGGGTTTATCTATCCTATTGTGTTTTGTTTAAGAATTTGGTGTGGCCATTTCTAGCATTGATCTCGGGATGTAAACCCTGTGGTGAATTTGTCTAGTGGAACCATCCAGGGTCCACGATTGTGCTTCAGTATTTTTTTTGTTTTGTTTTAATCAGCAGTCGAGCATGCCACTGCAACGGCTTATATATTTTTGTATGGGCATGTATCTTTGTTTTCAATTAATAATATAAATAAAATGGTTGCATTACCATATCCCATGGTGTTTACTATCTTGATTGCAAATGTTTTTAACTAGAACACCTAGATGTGCCAGATCTATTGATTATTTTGTTGTTTGGGATATTACAGTGGTATCAGAGTTGTGCATCCTACCAACCTGAGGGTTCCAACATAGACTAGTTTTTGATGATCTACCACAATCACCATAGCTAGTTATCTATCAATTTTAGTGGCTTATTCACATCCACCCTAGTTGATATTTGCATAAAAATTTCCATATACATCAATCAGTTTATTTTCATATTTTCGCAGGCTTACGAGGCAGATATATTTATCAAGGGTTGAAATCTATCGCCACTTTCAGAGATCAAGCTTATTTTTAATCCAAGAAATTGAGATCTATCATTCACTTCAAAGATTGAGCTTATTTTGATACAGATTTGTGGCCACTTGTAATGGATGAGCCATTTCTGGAAGGTCAGTGAAAGGTTGAAGTTGAAGTTGTGGTCATGGGGCATCTGGTGCAGACAGATACAGAGACATTCAGCAAGGCACTAGAATTGCCAAAAGATAACTTTCGGTAAAATATCATGCATTTCAAGACATATCTTATGATGTTGAAGTAGAGAGTGTGGACAGTCTAAGACACTGTCTTACACGAGAATAGAAAATTTGAGGAGCTCATAGGGGTATATGCCGAATCAATGACCAAGTTGTCTAGTGTTGAGGAATGACTCAATTCCCTCACAAGGAAGCAAGAAGAGTACAGTTGGGAGTTCCAGAGCGGCCCTCTATAAGAGTACATAGATAAGGCTTGCAACACTACCAACCCACTTTTATACATTGGGAAGAGCATCGAAGAGTTCTCCAAATGCATCATGTTGGGTGACCAAGTGGAGCAGCGTGAATTGAGCATTGAGCAACATCAACATAGTAGATTTGCAGATATTGATGGGTGACTCTTAGAAGGGTACCCACAGCCAAGGCATATTGCAGCTTGAGCCCTTCGGCACAGGAAATGATGGGAAGTTACGATGGTACCATAACCCACAGGTCCTAGGACTTAGGTGGCATTGGGATCCAGGAGAATCCATTGAGGCTAGGATTGGTGGAGGATTGTTTGGGATGCAAACGAATCTATCGAAGGAAGGATTGGTCAGAGGATTGTTTGGGATCCATATATCGAAGGACTCATTCAGGATCTTTTAGCATGAAGATATGGAATAGCACACTGGGTTGTATGGGATCTTGGTATCAATGCTTCTGTTGTGGATTGCACTGAATTGCTTGAGGGCAAGCAATCTTTGGGCGAGAGGATTTGTAATATTCTCTTTCTTGATCTAGTCAAAATGGACGAAATCTATCCATGGTATTTACCGTGGCATTTTCCCACGGTATCAGACTATGGTATTTGCCTTCAGTTTTCGAGGGAAAATAATAAAATAAGGTCTCTAGAGAGTCCATCAAGCCTATAAAGGAAGATAGAAGCTAGGCATTGGGATTCATTCGGGTTTATCTATCTTATTGTGTTTTGGTTGAGAACTTGGCGTGGCCAGTTATAGCATTGATCCCGAGACAAAAACCCTGTGGTGAATTTTTCGGGTGGATCCATCTAGGGTCCACTATTGTGCTTCAATATTTGTTTTCTGTTTTAATGAGCAGTCAAGCATGCCACTACAAGGGCTTAGATATTTTTGTATGGGCATGTATCTTTGTTTTCAGTTAATAATATAAATAAAAGGGCTCATTACCAGATCTCGTGGTCTTCAGTGTCTTGATTGCAATTGTTTTTAACTAGAACACCTAGATGTGCCAGATGTATTGATTATTTTGTTGTTTGGGATATTACACGCATCGTGTCACAACTTCTTCCCGTCGCTTTCCATATTATCCAGTGGTCGACTTCTCAGTTCTCTGCAAGGTATCCGCATGGGTTCTTCTGTGTCCTGATTCGAGACACATTTTTGAGCTTTTAGGGTGTGGCTTGTACCTTGTTTTTTTAAGTTTATTTTCCCTTGATCTTGGGCTTTCTGCCCTAAGATTTGCTACTTGTTGTGATGTGGGGTTCTTGCTCAGTGTTGTATTTTTCTGATTTGTTGTGCAGTGATGGCCGGATTATTTTTTTGTTGATTCTTCTCCATTTTGGGCTTGTGCAGGCTTGTGGGCCTTGGGTTCTATTTTTGGACTTGCATGCTCGGGTTCTTGCTCAATCTTCTTGTATTTTTCTGATTTGTTGTGCAGTGATGGCAGGATTATTTTTTTGTTGATTCTACTCCATTTTGGGCTTGTGTAGGCTTGTGTTCCCTGGGTTCTATTTTTGGCCCTGCATGCCCTATTTTTCTATGGCTTTCTTTGATCTGTATCAAGGGTTTGTTGTCCCTAAAGTTTCTCTCCGATAAATTTTTTTACATTTGTTTGCCTCTTGTATTAGACTTATATTGCACAAATTTACATACACACATGATGTGTCTACAGAATGTAATTTTTATTCTCTATTTACATAATAAAAATTACAATTTTTTTCTTTGAAAAAAATATGGAGTTTAGTCTAACACCTGAACTTCACCGCGGTCAAAGTCAAAATCATAATCATGTTGCAAGTTTAATATCCCAATAGCATCTAAAATAGCTTGCGAGTATTGAGTTGCCTATGTAATTATCGGAATATCCTGACCATTCTCTGAACCAAATGCAACTCCTGCCCAAATTTAAAAGTGGGCCATTGCAATTTTCCCTATGCTAATTGGGTTGAGTGACAAAACAATTAAGTTGAATTAGAGGCGTAGGCGTTCGATTTGGTCTAGAAACTTGATGGGTGTCAGTTTCCCAGGGCGGGTCAAAGTTCAAATCACGAGATTGCACATTGATGCAGATGATAAATGTGATTTTATAAACCAATGACGCAAGTGGCCTAATATTTTGTTTTTCTTTTCTCTTATTTAATGATCTAGGCTGAGTCTAGGCCAGCGTCAATGGAATAACGACTGCCCAATTATAAATTCTGTGGTCAAGACTGTGTTAGCCTTGGTAAAACCTGGAAAGCAGTCGAATACTTACTCCCAAAAATTTGATCTACTAGTCTAAAAGTTCAATTCTGCAAATCTAAGATGTCTTCCACATAAATCTGGAGCATGAGGAGTTATATACTTGAGTTCCTTTGGGCTGCTCCCTGCGTCTTTATCTGCTATACTCATTTTTTTTTTTTTCATTTTTCAGAAATTATAATTTTGCTGAAAGCAGATCAAAATTTTTGGAACACTTAGTTTGAGGAATCTCAGATAAAATCTAAAGGAAAAAAAAAAAAAACTAATCTTGTAACAAAACATCCTTTCTTTGTTAAAATTTTGTAACCAAGCGAGAAATTTAATTGATCTCTGATCAAATTTTTGACAACATGCATAATTCAGAATTGAATTAAGATCCGTAAGCACTATCATTTAAGAATGCACATAACTTATAGTTAAAATGTGATCATAAATGAAATTAAAATTGTCACATTTATTATAGTTTAAAAAATATCTTAATTGAAATTGAAATTGCTTTCTGAATCTGTAGTAGGAAAGAGAACTCCTACTAAAAGATTAGTTTAATTCCATTCTACTAATCCCATTACAAAATGCAAATTCCCTACTAATCAGTCATTATTAATGTCTACAAAATAAGTCTCAGGGCATAGAGTAGACAGTGAAAGGGTGCTATGTGAACGCATTCCATGGTGTAAAGATCATTGGTTCAAAACTATCTGGGCAAAAATCCATGCTAAGGGTTGGTGTGACTCAGGCTGGGTGTAATCCCTGGGTGATATTTATGGCTTAAATATTCTTTGAATAGAGCAGCTACTCAAGCCACAGATTAGTCGTGGCAGTCATCTCAGAACTCACATAAACTAACAAACAAAATAGGTCTCAAACGAAGGTGATATTTATGGCTTAAATACCCCTTGAATAGCGCAGCTACTCAAGCCACAGATTAGTCGTGTCAGTCATCTCAGGACTCACATAAACTAACAAACAAAATAAGTCTCAAACGAAAAAAATAGATCAGTTTTGATCGTGACTACTCAAGCAACAATTAGTGCCAATCATCTCAAGAATCACATAAACTAACAAACAAACAAAAATCTGAAACAAAAAAAATGAATCGGTTCTGATCGAACAAACTCTCTGCAGTTCCTCTTCTTATTTAATTGGAAGTGAAGAACTAGGCACTGATATTGATGATGATGCCGGAACAAATCTACATGTCAATGTCAATGAGAACACCTGATGCCTGCTTTGCCCGTCTTTTGAATATTGTTTTTAGGCCCATGTCAGCAATAACAATTAAAAATGAAGATAATATAAGTGCCACACAGAATATGAAATTTGAGGTTGCTTTAAAGTTTTAAACCCAGGTTGTTACCGTGGCTGATTAGCTATACTCTGCTCATTTACAAGTATTTCATTATCAAGGTCTAGCAATTACCAACGTTGGGCTGTGGTCCAGCAGGGCGTCGAATTAAGGCTGGATTTTGCCAACGATTTCGTTGCTTCTAAAACTTTTGAACTCAAACAAAATGAACCCGTATTCCTTTTGAATTCAAACAAAGTTAACTTAATGCCCCTCGCCGACTGACAGTTTTGAAAATCCCAATTTGCCAAGAGACTTTTATGGGAAGTTGCATCCCCAAATTGAAACAGTAGTCATAGCATCTACTCCTATGAAAGAAACCTCAGTCATGGACATCTAGCAGATTTCTAGACATGTCTCACACTCTCAAATGTATAAACAACGTTGGTTTGAATGTTAGGATTTAGTGTTACTTCAACAAATTCCCGCAGCATTGCAAAACATATAAAACATTTAATAAAAGATCTCTTAGACATTGAACATCACGAAAATGATGATGAAACTAAATTCAATTGCTAGACCAAATATGGAAGTTTTTAAAGAAAAAGTTATGGAGAAAGATTCGACTTTTGTTACAACTCTTCAATAAGCAGCAATGGTTCCCATATTTCTACTATCATAGATCCATCTATTAAGCACGAGAGGCGTCAGAACATTTCGACTTGAGGTGCAAACATTTTTATAATCCTGCCCCTCACATGTTTTATAGAGCCTACTTGTTTTATCTAAAACCATGGATGTGGTCTCAATGAGTTCAACAAATGAAGACTGAAACAGTTTAATACATGAAAGAAAAAGACAAGATCATAACAACCAACATGTTATAAGGAAACTCCCACAAATTATATGGCAAAACCCAAATAAAAAACCACATGCTGATACGAAAAGCTACTCTTGAAGTAACCAAAATGGGCACGGAGTGTAGCACTTCAGAATCAATGGCATAGACAATTAATAGCCTTAATCCCTTTTCTTCCCTTTCCCTTATTCAGGGTCAGATGAGTAGAATGCAAAACAAAATGTATTCATAAAGTTGGTACAGACATTAAGCATGCAAAGATGATGAAAGCCCATTTTCTATCATAAAAACAAAGGAAAATAATAACCCATTCTGAAAGATACAGAGGCAGCATCCATCATTCTTCTGACCTGTCACAACTTACAAGTCAACACTCGTAAACAATTGACTGGTGAAATGGAAGGGCTCTGGACAACCACTTGCTCAGTCAAGGCAACTATGCTTGAAAATGGAGCGGCACTAGTACATCATAGTGCCTCAACTTAGCAAGTGGTTCATAGACAACATCCACAGCCTTGAGATTTTGTAGTTTTTTCAAACCATTGTTTACATGTAGTGTTTTCTTGACCTCCAGTGCTGCAAACGGAAAGAGAAAAGACTTAGCATAAATAAAACAGGAAAATCATGCTTCAAAGAGATGCAATAAGGCATAAACTTTCCCACACAAATAAAGTCTCACGTGGGAAGCAATGCATCTGGTCTGCTGTCAATGGTCACTAATACCCTGCAAAAGAAATAGATATATATTGTCATTCTTTGATTGGTTGTAGAGGACTGATCTTTATGTTCTATTCAGCTCATCTAAAACGCAGTAATACAGACAACTTCAGTATATGGCATACTCTCTGCAAACTGCCGACGCTCTGTCTGTGCTATCCAGCTTCTTCAATTCCTCCTGCATGCGTATGTCAAGCACTTAAAAGACCAGGGGAAGGCTGGAACCATGTATTGACAGATCTTAAGTGAACGGAAACGGAGTTTTTCATGAAAAAATTGTCCTTTATAAATGTAAAACAAATTGCAATAAAATACAATAAATTCCACTTGAGCTTTTCATGGGTCGGTGTAATGATTAGCTAACTTAGTTTCAATCATTTGAATAAAAGAGCTGCCTAATCAAGTATCCGACGTAAGTCTGATAATCACAGTTTCAGCAGGCAGAATCTTCTCATATACCATCTCTTCTGTATTTCTATTATTTATTGTTTTCCCCAATACATTACTGCATATTGAATGTAAACAACACACCATAAACATGTCTAAGAACTATGTTACAAAAGGCTTCTATATCCTTTATTGATTCTGGATCTGAAGCTTATAATTTAGGGTCCTTTACTCTCAATAAGATCCTCTTAAGACCCTTTCCCTGAACAGATTGTGTAAGGAAGACAGATCCAAGATAAATCCCATGACAGATCATGTCACCTTGTGGGACCTATGACGGATTCCACCCTAAAACTTGTAGAGAGACAAACTGAAGATAAAACAAGAAAAGAACATTATTTTACTTCATGTACATTTTGTATGTTCATATTTTTTCATAATTGTGAAATTCCTTCATAGTAAAACCTTGAAAATCTGCCTCTAGCATACCCAAAATTGTGAAATTTCTTCATAGTAAAACTTTGAAAATCTGCCTCATTTTCTGTGTAGCAGGGTTCATCGAAAGTATGCAACATAGGTACTTCTTGAATAAGAAATTAAATTTTGCATCCAACGAGTGTTCCAACTCGAAATTTGAGTTAAAAAGTTGAAAATACGAGTTGAAAATTTTGTTTTTTAAATCTTTTTACTTTTTTACTCCAAAAATGGTGAATTATCTCCCATGGTTGACATCAACATCTTGAATCCTATTGGTTCTTATAAAGTTGATTTTTGTTGTACAATTTTGTTTTGAGGCTCATTTTTTACCTCAAAATTTCTCTAATGGCTCATCATAATCTACCAAGGAAAAAAATAAAAAACTGAGTCATAACATTCCACTTGCAATGGATAATTCATGATCATGAAATGCCTATCATAATCTATCAAGAAAAAAATAAAAAGTGGAGACCTAACATTCCACCTTGCTTTTATTTTTCTTGTCTGAGTCTTGGATTTAGCTTGCCCTCAACATCCAACAACATATTTCTCCAATTCAACCGTCCATTTCCTATTCCATATTCCATGATTGGTTGTAACATACCTCTCTAAAAAACATTTTTACTTTTGTGCAACTTACATTTCCTCACTAATGAATTTAGAAATAATCAATACTAATATCCATCACAAGATTATAAGTTAACCAACTCATTTTCCCTCATTTTCACTTGATGAAATAATAATCCCATGAACTATTGTTTTCTCTTGGTTTATATTAATAGCATTCACGTGTTTGTTACGTTTTCCAATAGCCTTGAGTATTCACCTTGAGAATTCTTTTGTTAACATAGCCTTGAGTATTCGCCTTGAGAATTCTTTTATTAACATATACATACATAGACTACATGAAAAATCCTTTCCTTGTGTTAACTCATGCCTTAGTATGTTGATGGTTAAAACTTTGGAATATCAATCCTATCATGGGTATCCATAAAGAATTAATTCCAAGATCATAATGGTACATTCATTTCATTCTGTAACTTTAATAGTTTATGTCCATACTAATATTTGGAGGTCCGAGGGATAAAATGTTATATGCTAATCGACTTAATAAGGGTGAAATTTTAAATCCCTTTGGAGGACTCTAGAACCAACCATTTGAAGACTATAGAACCAGCCAGTTGTACAGGGTTGAGGTCCTCGAAGTTGGCTCCAACTTGGAAATCGCAAGATGTCTCAGATCAACAACTCTCTTGTGTTAGGGTTAGGATCTACGGTGGAAGATAGAGTTTTCAGTTATGGGAGTAACTACCCCCACCCCCACGGCACCACACCTTCTCAATTGTGCTCTTTTGCTTGCAAGGGAAAGCTTTGCAACAGTCGACCTTCACCAACCACGTATTACCCTGGACCACCACAATTCCGCCATCGCAAAGTAATCTCTTTTGGTTCGAGAAATCTTTCTTTCCTCTGGTTATAGTTTCACACTCTTAACACAGGGTTTTACAACATTGATGTCCAGGTGTGAATTCTTCAAGATATAATGATTGAATACTATGTCTATTTTCCAATTGCAATGTGAATTAGGATATCCGAAAAATTTCTTTCGAAGAGTTTAGGACTTAGGAGCGAACCCTACAGGGTCAGTCAGCATTGCACAGTCTCTTATTCTATTGGGTAATTTTCATATCAAATGCATATTATTAGCTTTGAATCCTTTTTCTTTACCGCAAATTAATTTTCCTAGCAATTCTAAAACTGGTTATGTGTTGTGCTAGGTTATAGGAGTTACGTCCATCCTCAAATGTTATGCACACTGGTGAATTTGTAATTTTATTTCCCTTTTTCTTTGATTATTTCTTTTGGCATTTAGCCCATGGTTCTAATAGGTCCTCTTTTTGGGAAATTTACAAGTTATCCTCACTCCTCTGAGAGGAGAGGGCTGACTAAGGATGTCACTAAAATATCTTTTTCCACCACACTATTTTCCTCGAGTTCTTAACAAATTCCTCTTTTAATTTTCTCTGTCATTCCAGGTTCTTGACTGAGGAGCCGTGACCGAATATGAAGATAGGGTTTTATCATTTATGTTATATTTACTGGCACTGTTCTTTTAAAATTATCTATATGAAATAGTAATGATAGGACTCGTTATCGGCCATGCGGCCATAAATTACCTGTCATCGAGGGTTTTGGTTAATTGTGCAATGCATCCATTCTACTAGTTCATATTGTATACATAACTTTAATTACTATGTAATTTCCTGAGGCATACGTTATTACCTTATGGTTGTATACGCCTATTCTGAGTCTGGTTCCATTTTGTAAAGAAAAATGGTTAATTTAATTAAGGTTTCCTACGGCCTACTCCAATTTCACCAGTATTTGTTATATCGAATGAATGAGGAAAGAAATATTTTGATCTTCTTGACTGTGTCGTATGTGGGTGTGCTTTGGAATTAAAATGAACGTTTTCTTGCACTTCCTTCATTAACTGTGAACATTATTTCTTGGAAAAGTTTGTTTAATTCTAGACGTAAAGTTCATGACGGTTATAACCCTTTTTGTTTCATAATATGGTTACCAATCTTGTTAATCTTGTAAGTAGCTAAACATCTCTCTGATCTTTGTTCAAGAGTGTATAGGTTAGAACTTCATATTTTACCTTCTACAGTGTCATACATTACTTTATTTTAATAGAACCATCCACATGAGTTATGAAAAGAATTTATGGATTTGCCACAGACCCTACTGTTTTTTCCTTTTTTCTTATTACTTTCAAGACCTATTTACTCAGAGATTAGGATTGTTACTTTTACAGGTTCATGCACTTCTACTTCAGTTTATTGCAACTTGGGTAATTAACCTAACTCAAACCTTAATATTTATTTATGTCCATAATAGTGTAGATATAGAAAGCAAAACATAAGCTTCTTTCTTAACAACTTACAGAAAATTCATTCCACTACACCACTTATCTAATTATTTGAATACGGTCTGCCACGAAATCACAGTGGGCAAAAGGATGTTGCACCCAACCAATGAGAACTAATATTCCTCTACCAGGACTTCCCCCTAAGCCAATTTCATATCCAGAACAGTTTTTCTTGACAGATACCACACTGGGTCCAGCGTAGGATTCCTCCTGGCAATGTCCTGCCTCCCCCAAATAGTCATGTTCTAAGAGATTTTAAGCTAAACAGTTATTTTATCTTACTTGAGCCTCCTCCAGCCAGGCTCAAAAACCACAAGGTTGCCTCAGGAATTTCCCCTTTCACCCTCTTGGCCAACCTTTTCCCTAACCGAGATAATTTATCTCAATGGAGAGGAATCTGGGCAGACAACTACCTTTGCACGTAGCCCTTCTTGGGCCTTCCCTAACTATCTGGAATGTGAAATTATCTTAGCATCTTTCCCCACCATAATTTTACATGGCTAACCAAACGCAACATTTTTATTAATGTAAGATTAGAAAAACATTTATGTACATCATATGTTCATACCTAGCCCTTAGCATGGGCCCATAGTTTGTAAAATTAAAATAAAAAAGGAAGTAAATAAAATATTTACTATTTACCAGGGGTATTACATCTTCCTCCCCTCAAACAGAACATCGTCCTTGGTGTTTTCCTGGCCCTTAGAACAGGCTGGGATATGTCTCACACATAAAAGTTCCATCTTCCCAAGTAGCCTCTTCTGGGTTGAAGTGCTTCCACTACACTTTAACCTGGGTGATTACTCGTTTTCGTAGCATAGTTTCTCTTTGATCTAGTATGCGCAGAGGCTCGACTAGGAATATAGTTTCTCTTTGATCTAGTATGCGCAGAGGCTCGACTAGGAATTCTCGATCCCATTCGACTTACATCCACAATCATCATGTTAACCATTAGTTTCTATCAATTATCATTTAAGAAAACATATATAATCATTTCAAACTTTGTTTACCTGAACATCCAGCCAATTAATAATATTCTTAGGGTCATGTATGTAATTTTTCAACAATGAAACATGAAATACATTGCGTGCGTATATATGACTAAATAAAGCCAGTTGATAGGCCACAGGCCAATCCTAGCAAGTATTTCAAAAGGGCCACAGAATTGGAGAGCCACCTTTGTGTAGGTCCCCCATCTTAGAGTGCTCTTTTTGGGTTTAACCTACACATATACGTGTTCTCCCATCTGGAATTCTCTATAACATCGCCTTTTGTCTACATATGTTTTTTGCCAATCTTGGGCAACTTTCAAGTTTCCCCGCACCTTTTTCACAGTTTGTTCCATTTCTTTCAACATATCTAGTCCCAACACCAGTCTATCCTCGAGATAACTCCAATTAAGAGGTGTTTTGCATCTTTATCTAGACAACACTTCGAATGGGCTCATTCTTTAAGAAGCATGATAATTGTTATTATAGGAAAATTCTAGAAGGTGGAGATATTCTTCCCACTTAGTAGGTTGTGCATGACGTGCATCCTTAGCATGTCCTCTAATACTTGATTTACCCGTTATGTTTTCCCATCCGTCTGTGGGTGGTAGGTAGTGCTAAATTTCACCTAGGTACCTAATCTAGTGAATAAAGCTTTCCAAAAAGCGGAATTAAATTTTAAATCTCGATTAGAGATTACCGTCTTAGGTATACCATGCAAGCAAAAAATTTCCCTCATAAATATATCAACAATTTGAACTGCTTTATAACTCGATTGCGTAGGGATAAAATGTGTTGATTTGCTTATCTACCACAACCATTATTGAATCATTTTGCCTTTTTGACTTGGGTAAACCGGTGATAAAGTCTAGGGTGATAGTTTACCATTTCCATTCAAGAATGGGTAGTGGGTAAAGTAAACGGGATGAATGTTGGTGTTCGGCCTTCACCTTAACACTCTACACAATTTTCCAAGTCTTATGCTACTTCCCTTTTCATGCCAGGCCAAAAATAGTCCTTTCTTAAAGCAGAGATTAATTTCTAATAACCAGGGTAGGCAGCATAAGGACTCTTATTATATCATCCAAAATCAATTGTTTAATAGACTATTGGTTAATCTGGTTCTTATAAACCAACAAATCACCATTGTTATTATCATATCCTAGTTGTTTTTCAGTGTTGTTTCCTTGTTTTATTTTCTGCTGTAAAAATTGATACTCTTGATCTTCTAGGGATGCATCTTTAATCTAATTTGAAAATTCAGATTTCACTTGACTAAATGAGATTTCATAAATAAAATTGAGCCTTCTACTTACAGCATCTGCCACTCAGTTTTCTTTACCTTTCAAGTGTTTTATGTCAAAATCGAACTCGCTCAAGAAAGCGGTCCATCGCGCTTGTTGGGCATTAAGTGTACGTTGTTTGAAAATGTTAGTCAAGCTACTATGATCAGTCATCAAAATAATTGTTTTCTAATAGATAGTGTCGCCATACCTTTAAAGCATGAACCATTGTTGTTAATTCTAAGTCATAAGTTGAGTACCTTTGCTCATGCTCCTTCAATTTTCAAGACTCATAGGCCACCACCCGACCTTCTTGAATTAACACTCCTTCTACTCCTTCCTGGCATGTGTCTGTATAAACAACAAATTCCTTTTCAAAATTTGCAATTCTCAAAATAGGGGTTATGTAGTCAACAGGTGCTTTAGCTGATCAAAACTATTTTGGCATTTTGGTGTCAAATTAAATGTTCTCCCATTCTTTTGTAAGGAGGTGATGGGGTAGGATACTTTTGAAAACCCTGCTATAAAGTGACGGTAGTAGCCGACAAGTCCCATAAAGGACCTAATATCTGCAACATTCCTAGGAATAGGCCATTCCATTATTTTCTTTATCTTTTCTGGGTGTATAGCTATCCCTTCTTGAGTAATCACATGCCCCAAATATTGTATTTTACCTTTAAAGAACTCACATTTACTATACTTGGTATATAATTGGTGTTCCCACAAAGTCTGCAAGACTATTTACAGATGTCTTTTATGCAGTGTGGAAAAAGTCGCGAAAAAGTCGAGACTTTTTCAAAAAATCCCGATTTTTTGCAGACGCCGATAAAATCGGCCGACTTTTTCCCAACTTTTTGAAACTTGAAAAAGTCGCAATTTAATCGTTATAATCCCGACTTTTTGCCGAGTCGATGGAAAAAATCGTGATGCCATTGATCGGTGATAATAAAAGGCGGAAATTTTGATTTTTATGAGTTATTTGTTTGTCACTGTCGCGTTTAAGACTGTGGAGAGTCCAGCAGAGGGTTTATAACTTTATTTACGATTTGCGTTGGGACACTGGAGTTGAAGATTCAAGTTTCAACCATTGATCAACAGCTCGAGCTTGCAGATTGGGAGGTGTCGCCGGGGTTTGCTGCTGCCGCCAGGTAAGCTCATTTTGTTACATAAACAAATTATAATATATATATTAAATGTTTTGTTAGATTTTAATTTTTAAACGTAACAAAATCCCTTGTTTAGAAGTCGGCTAGCAGGCTGGCCGCTGCCGTAGCTACAGACTGGAACATCCTTATCAAATATGTGAAGGTTCATAACTTCATACAACTTAAACCGACTGATATTAACCACATCCTTAAATGCCAAGTTGAGCTGAAAAATCTAACTGGAATGTGTTGGAGAACTTGGAATTTGGAACCAGCTCCCTGAGTGATGGTATAGGCCCCGTGTTGGAAACGTTTGAGCTTATGATACTACATATTTGGGAACCTCTACCTATCCATATGCAACCATACTCCATTTACCACCTTGAATTAATGAGGAACCCCATGCTAATACTATGAACTTTATAGTTTATACAATTTTGAGCTCTTCTGATATCTAACTGTTTAAGCATTGTGTGAGAGTAGATAATAAGATATGGCATAGTTGGTGAGATTTATTCCAATCAGGGAAATGTTGAATGTCTAGTGGTGCTGAGCATGTGAGTTTTGGCCTTCCTTCCAACTGTTGGTAATGATTGTTTCCAGAGTGAATGTAGAGAAGGCTGTAATTCTGGAATATTTGACCAACTACTCTTAGATGCCAGACAAATATCCAAAGAGTGAGCCTCTCAAGAGTCAATACAAATTCCACAATATGATCTCTCACAATATGCTTGATCTCAGCATTCCTGTCATGTCAGTAAGCATTAATTGCAATGGTAATTAAGTTTTAAATTTGTACAACCTCTGTTATTAAGTTTAGAACTCGTTTCTAACTTTCTCCAGCTCCTTTCCTTCAACCTGCAACCTGAACCAACATAATAAATATTAAATATTAAAATTTAAAATTAATTAAATTAAATTCATCTTGTAAGTTTGTAACCCAGTCAAGACTCAAAAGTTCTAAAATTCTAAGTTGAATCCTAGATTGAATTAAATTTTAAAATTTCAACAGTTCAACTTTCAAGAATCAAAATTGAAAATTCAAATAAAAAAAATTCTAACCGTTGTTTACTATTTAGTGATTTTAATTTATGTATGGGCAATTTTTAATTTTTTTTTAATTTTTGTTTTGTGCCCAGGTTCAAAGTTCAAACATCAAAAAGTTTCAAACAAAATGCCAAGGAATTTGGATCCTTTCTGGCAGTATGGTGAACCTGATCCCAAGGCTGCAAACATCGCAATTTAATCCCAATTTTTTCAACAAAACGATTAAATCGGCAATGTTTTGCACGATTTTTTCCACATCAAACAGCAACCCTATAAGTTCAAAAATCGATTTTTTTTTTGTCGTTTTTGCAGCCCTTTCATTTTCCTAACACACCCTATTGGCAGTTAATGGTAATGTTAAATTCTTAAAGTAAAATGACACTTTTACTTAAATTTTTAACATTACCATGAAATGACTCAAGATGTTTAAGAGTGGTTTCGACCTCATTGGATTTCATATGGAGAAACTAGAATTTTAGATTTCACTCAAAATTCAGCAGACTTAATGGTTTTCAGGGTTTCATGGTTTGGGGATTTGCATTGTTTCCATTTGATTCTATTATGTGTAAGGGTATGAGATTGGCATTTGATCAAGAGTATAAAGTCCTTTAAGAACCTTGATGTTGGTGGCATTGATTGTTGAACTTTGTTGATGTTGGTGGTATTGATTGTTGAACTCCCCTACTGTGGCCTTAACAAGAATGTACCCTTCACTGAAAGGAAAACAACTGGTTAGGCATGTTAATCTTTTTCTACCGCATTTTAAGGTTGAGGAGATGAACCCTTCACTCAAACCAAAATCATTGGTTAGGCATGTTAAACTTTTTCAATTTCTATCATGTTATAAGGTTGAACAATCCAAGTCTGAAGACTTTGAGCTAGATGATGTTTATGTATCTCTTGTTGATGATCCCATTTCTAGTAGCGATGAATCAATGATGAGTTTCATGAGGAGGAGGAGGAGGAGGAGCAACAGCAGGAGGAGGAGGTGACACCACCTACCCCTGCTACCAGTAGAGGACGTGGTCTGCCTCCTTTAGCTCCTGGTGCTTCAGGATCTGGAGCACAACAGAGTCCATTGCCAGCCCCGCCAACTTCTTCGTCTAGAGGGAAAGCTGTTACATTTTCTCGCAAGAGGGGCAGAGGAAATCGGTAGTATAGGTTATTTGGTGCATTCCTTTGTATATAACATTATGACTCATGATATGAGATACATTATTATATTTTTTGTTGATATTTTGAGGTTGAGTTGAGACTCAGGACTTAGCATTCAGGACATGATTCACTATTATGTGTGACGTAGCACTAGACATGATATTACACGTCTTATATATTAGTTTTTCTTTCATATTTATGTGTCAATGCATTTATTTTATGTTGTGGGTGCTTTAGATATTAAAAAAATTGAAAAAAAATGAATATTTTTGTATGTGCCGATTTTTTCCCGATTTTTACGATTTTTTCCGATTTTTCCCCCTCACCGATTTAATCCCAATTGCGATGTTTGCAGCCTTGCCTGATCCTATACCCGAAATTGGAGGTGTCACTAGAACGTATTTGACTTGCAAGTTGTGTGGAAAGCATATGTCAGGGGGGTGTCAACAGATTAAAATTTCATATAGGGCAAATTCCAGGGCAAAATATAGAACTTTGCCCAAATCCATCTCCAGAAATTATCCGACATGCCATTAAATCCTTGATGGATAAAGAAGATGGCAAAGACACCAGGGCAGTAATGAAAAAGCAACTTGTAGGGAGCTCAAGACTGGGGGTAAGTGAGAGTGCTTCTTCTGCTTCAGCATCACCTTCCACTCCCAACCCCTCAGCTTTTTCATCCTTTTTTGTCCCTAGAACGACACCCGGTGCACAACCTGGCATCAAATCAGCAATTAAAAAAAAGGAAAAGGCAGAAGCTGACAGGTTGGTGAGTAGATATCTTCTATGGAGTGATGTTCCTTTCAACATTGCCAAGACAAACCCATTCTACCAACCTATGTTTGATGTTGTTGCTGTCGTTGGCTCAGGGTACAAAGCCCCTACCTTTGCACAGTTGAGAGGGTCTCTTCTTCAAGAGGAAAAGAATGATTGCACTGCTAGACTGGAGGAGTTTAGGGCATCTTGGGAACACACTGGATGCACAGTCATGTCAGATGGTTGGACTAACCAGAAGGGTAGGACCCTTCTTAACTTTTTGGTTAGTTGTCCCAAGGTGACAATGTTATTGAAATTTGTTGATGCATCTGCACACATTAAAGATGCGCGTTTATTATGTGAGTTGTTGGACATCTTCATTCAGGAAATAGGCCCACAGAATGTTGTCCAAGTCATAACGGACAATGCTGCAAATTATGTTGCAGCTGGCAGGTTGCTTATGGAGAGGTATCCTACCCTGTTTTGGACACCTTGTGCTGCTCATTGTATTGACTTGATGTTGGAGGATATAGGTAAGATTCCTATGGTGAGACATATTGTTGAATCATCCAAGAGCATAACAAAATTTATTTACAATCATGCATCTGTGCTTAGCTTGATGAGAAGATTCACCAACAACAAAGAGTTGGTGCGTCCTGTGATAACACGCTTTGCCACTACTTTTATATCTCTTCAGTCTCTGTTGAATTCTATGTGGGACGTGAAGAGCATGTTTCTTTCACAGGATTGGCGTGAGTTATCTATTAGCCGCAAACCAGAGGGAGAGGGCATATGCAGACTTGTTTCATATGATCAGAACTTTTGGGTAGGAGTAGAGGAGGTGTGTGCCATTTCAGAACCTTTGGTAAGGGTTCTTCGGTTGGTTGATGGAGAGAAGCCCGCAATGGGCTACTTGTATGAGGCCATGGATAGGGCCAAAGAAGCCATTCGTGCTTATTATGCGGATAAGGGAGATGAGGGGTTAGAGAAACAACAGGTCATATGGAGAGTGATTGATGACCGATGGAACAATACCCTCCATCGCCCCATTCATGCTGCAGGTATCTACTTCAACCCCGCATTTGCTTACTCCTGTGGTTTCAGATTTGATGCCGAGGTGATGGATGGATTCTTCACGTGTTGAGAGGATGGTGGTATCTGAGAAAGAACGTGAAGAAATTTCCAAAGAAATGGAAATATATAGGATGGTTGGTGGCACATTTGGTTTTACCATGGCTATTAAGAGTAGGACGACCAAAATGCCAGGTAAGCTTCAGTTTGTTTCAACTTTCAACTTTCAAATTTAATAATTCATTCTCTTCATAATTTTTGCTTCTCATTTTTATTTTAACTTGTAGATGCTTGGTGGACAAGCTATGGTGGTAGAGTACCCCATCTCCAAAAGCTTGCCATCCGAGTACTCAGCCAGACATGCAGTTCCTCTGGGTGTGAGCGCAATTGGAGTGTCTTTGACAAAATACATAGCAAAAAGCGCAATAGGTAAAAAAATTTCAAATTAAATTTTTGAAATAATTTGATTATTTTTACTATATAAATTTTCCAAGTACTAATTTATAATCTATGACCCTTTTATAGATTGGAATCCCAACGCCTCAATGACATGGTGTATGTCTACTACAATCTTCGATTGTGGATGAGACAAATTCAAAAAACTCCTGATATGGATGCCATTTCATTGGACAATATTGATACCACTGCTGCATGGAGGGTCGAGACTGAGAGGCTGGTCATGGAATCGACCCCTGATTGGTTAAATGTGGATCCAGAGGCACTAGTGTCAAAGGAGGAAGCAGTTGTACAGCAGGAGGAGCCAGTGGTAGAGGAGGAGGAGCAGGGTCAGGAGGAGGATGTGGAGGAGGAGGTGACACCATCTAGGATGGGTAGTAGCAGTGGCAGTGTCAGCGGTAGAGGACAGAGGCCACCTGTTTTTTTTGCTTCTAGAGGACGATTGAGTCCATCTGTATCCTGAGGGGCAGGGCCTTCTTCCTCTAAAGGTAAAGGCAAAGCCATTCCCTATTCCCGTAAAAGGGGCAGGGGATCTTCATCTTAGTGACTAATTAGTAATTACTTTATGACATGGAGATGACTCATGATATACATTATTATATTTTTTGTTGATATTTTGACTCTTGAGACTGAGACTCAAGATTCAGGACTCGATTCACTATTTTGATATGTGATGTAGCACTAGACTTCATATACATATTATATATTAGCTTTCTTTACATGTTTATGTGGAAATGCATTTATTTGATGTTGTGGATACTTTAGATGCTAAAAAAATTGAAAAAATTTGAATAATTTTGTATTTTTTTAATTTTGCCAACTTTTTCAAAAAACCCCCGACTTTGCCGAGTTTTTCAACTTTTTTACCCTTGCCGATTTAATCCCGACTTCGACTTTTTCCACATTGCTTTTATGCTCCTCTAGATTCTTTAAATAAATCAAGATATAATCAATAAATATTAACACGAGCTTGTCTAGATAAGGGTGAAATATGTTGTTCATCAGGCACATAAATGTGGTCAGGGCGTTAGTAAGCCCAAAAGGTAGGACCACAAACTCATAATGTCCATAATGAGTCCTGAATGTAGTTTTACAAATGTCATCCTCTCTAATTTGTATTTGATGGTATCCTAAACGTAAATTAATTTTAGAGAATACAAAAGCACCCTTAACCCAATCAAACACATTAGAAAAAATTTGAGGTCAAATATGGGCCTCAAAACAAAAAATTACAACCAAAATCACTTTATAAGAACCAATAGGATTCAGGATGATGATGTCAACTGTGGGAGATGATTCACCATTTTTGGATTAAAAAAGTAAAAATATTAAAAAATAAAAAAATAAAAAAAAAAACTACTTTTTCAACTTATCTCCCTATGGTTTTACTCAAATTTCGAGCGGGATCACTCATTGGATGTTGAATTTAATTCATCGTCCAAGGAGTACCCATGTTGCATACTTTTGATCGACCCTGCTACACGAAAAATCAGAAATACATTAATGTTTTTTTTCATGTATTTCTCATTTTTCGTGTTTTTCATGTATTTCTCACTTTTCATGTAGCAAGGTCGATCGAAAGTATGCAACATGGGTACTCCTTGGATGAGGAATTAAATTATGCATCCAACGAGTGCTCCCGCTCAAAATTTGAGTAAAACCATAGAGAGATAAGTCGATAATATGAGTTGAGAAAGTAGTTTTTTTTATTTTTTCCCTCTAAAATTTGATGATGTAATCTAATCTTATTTTATTATTTCCACTATTATTTTATAATATTCCATAGGAGGCCCATTTAAGACCTCAAAATGTCTCTGATGAATTGTTGATTCAAGGTAGTGGGTACTTATTTTTTATAGTTAATCTATTCAATTATCAATAATCAATACATAGCCTTAGGGTACCATCATTCTTTTTGACAAAAAGCACAGGAGCTCCCCATGGCGACACACTAGGATGAATGTACTTTTTGTCTAATAGTTCTTGCAATTGCATTTTTAGCTAAGTTAGTTCTTGTATGCCCATGCGATAGGGTGCCTTAGAAACTAGGGTGGCCCCCGGAATTAACTCAATTGTAAAGTCAATATCTCATTTAGGGGGCAGTCCAAGGATCTCCTCAAGAAACACATCTACAAAATTTAGGACAATAGGCAGGTTTTCCAAAGCCATTGTCTTTTCTTTGGAGTTAGAGTATCCTACTTGAATTTCAAAAATTTGACAGCCCTTCCTTAATACATTTCTTCAATTGTGAGGCTGTAATTTGTCTTAGCTTGATCTTGCTATCCCTTGAATTTCTTTCCTAAAACCTCCCTCATTAACATACTAGCTTATGGTTTTGCCTTTACAGATTACAATAGACCAATGTTTTTCCAACCAGTCCATACCAATCAAAATGTCAGAAGGGCCCAAGGGTAAAACGGATATATTTTTCTTTATTGGTTGTCCTGCCAGTTCTAATGGACATTTCTCAACTCTTGTTGTTACCCTCCTTTTGGTTCTAGTGGCCAACTGAACCAACCACAGATGCTTGAATTTACTAACTTGCAATCAACATAATTCCACTATCTTGGGGCTAATATAGCTTAAACTTGCCCCGGGGTCTATTAAAATTGACATAGCATGGTTATAGATTTTACCTTCAAACTCGATCATTGTGGATTGATGCTTAGCCTATCAGTCCTCCACGACAACATTGATCCTGGGAAAACTTCTCTCCACCTCTTCTATTGTAGATGCCTCTTGAACATTTGTTGCTTGTTCCGTCTTTTCATGGTAGGGGCAATCTCTAAGGTAATGTGGTCCCCCACAACCCCAGCACTGTATTGGAGGTTTCTAAGCCTTGTTGAAATCCATTTTACTTGATAACTCCAACTGTTTAGACCTATTCTGGGATTGGGATTTTTGTTGGCCTTTTCCGGCAAATTTACTTTGCATCCCTTTGTTAAAAAGTTTTGACACTGCACCCTTTGCACTCTTATTGATTGGAGGGTATTTCTGCCCCTTCTTTCCTGACCATGGTTTATTAGTTTCTCCCTTCTGTTTTAGTTGTTGATATCAAATTTGTGCCTTACGGGTGGCTTCATCCATGGTCTTGGGGTTATCAAACTCCAAACATTCTTTCATGGACACCAACAGACTACTTATAAAACGTTGTACTTTAGCCTTTTTTTCCCATATATAGGGAACATACCTTAGCAAAAAAATGAATTTTGCAACATATTCGTCCATAAATAGATGACCTAATCTGAGGTCATGAAATTCCTTGGCTTTTTCGTCAAAATATTGCTCAAATAAATATTTATTCTTAAAGTGTTTTTGAAATTTATCCCACATTACTCCTTGTTCATCAATTCCATGAACCGCCTTGATTTCTTACCACCATAAATTTGTTGCCACTGGAGCTGATAAATTGCCAAACGAGCCTTCAAATTACTGTCATACTGATAAACCTGAAAATACTCGTTAATAGTTACTAGCCATGCTTTTGCACCTTCCTCAGATTCACCATTAAACGTTGGGGGTTTGATCTTCTAAAATTCCCCTTGAAGCTCCCTTTTTTGTCTTTTCGTCGGTTTATTTGTTTCCCCCAGAGATATTTTCAGATTCCTCTTCCTCATTTTCTTTACCACCCTCAGTTTCATGTGTAAGACTTTCCTTGGGAACATTATCCTCCCTCGGCATATGTGATTCTGCTTTGTTTCCATTGTTGGGAGTCGAGGCTAAAGTCCTTTGATTTTGCCTATCAGTTAATCTCTTAAGTATTCTTTCTTGATCTCTCAGCAGTCGTTCATTGTCAGCCCTTATGTTGCCCATTTTTGCTCTTAATTGTTATATTGTTTCAAACAATGTTGCAGACGTGGACTAAGGTTCCTCACCTAATTGCACGCACATTTCTGGAATAGGTCTTGGGAAGGGTACAAAACTTGGTCTTGTAAGCAATGATTTCATGTTACTGTCTCCTCTTTCTTCCATTCTCTTTGTGAAACATAAAACACATTTTTGTTATTTTTCTAGGTTTTCCCTTAACTAGGCCAAGTGTTGTAACCATGCTCTGATACCACTTGTAACGTACCTCTCTAAAAAAAAAACTTCCTTCTGTGCAACATACAATTCCTCACTGATGAATTTAGTCAATACTAATATCCACCACAAGATTATAAGTTAACCAACTCATTTTCCCACGTTTTCACTTAGTGAATTAATAATCCTGTGAACTATTGTTTTCTCTTGGTTTTTATTTATTATTAATAGCATTCACATGTTTGTTACATTTCCAATAGCCTCAAGTATTCGCCTTGAGAATTCTTTTGTTAATATATACATACATAGACTACATGAAAATTCCTTTCCTTGCGTTAACTCATGGCTTAGTATATTGATCTAGGAATATCAATCCTATCACGAGTATCCATAAAGAATTATTTCCAAGATCATAATGGTACATTCCTTTCATTATGTAACTATAATAGTTTATGTCCATACTAATGTTTGGAGGTCTGAGGGACCAAATGCTATATGATAATCGACTTAATAATGGTGAAATGTTACATCCCTTCTGAAGACTCTAGAACCAGCCAATTGTACAAGGCTGAGGTCCTCGAAGTTAGCTCCAACTTGGAAATCGCAAGATGTCTCAGATCAACGACTCCCTTGTGTTAGGGTTAGTATCTACGATGGAAGATAGAGTTTTCGGTTATGGGAGTAACTACCCCCACCCCCACGACGCCACACCTTCTCAATTGTGCTCTTTTTCTTGGAAGGGCTAGCTCTGCAACAATTGACCTTCACCTGCCACCTATTACCTTAGACCACCGCAATTCTGCCATTGCAAAGTAATATATTTTGGTTCAAGAAATCTTTCTTTCCTCCGGTTATGGTTTCACACTCTTAGCACAGGTTTTTACACCATTGATGTCCAGGTGTGAACTCTTCGAGACTTAATGACTTAATACTATGTCTATTTTCTAGTTACAATATGAATTGGGATATCCAGAAGATTTCTTTGAAGATTTTAGGACTTAGTAGCAAACCCTACTGTCTCAGTCGACATGCACAGCCTCTTGTTCCGTTGGGTAATTTTCATATCAAATGCATATTGTTAGCTTTGAATACTTTTTCTTTACTGCAAATTAATTTTCCTGACGATTCTAAAACCGGTTATGTTTTGTGCTAGGTTACAAGAGTTACGACCAGCCTCGGATGTTATGCATACAGGTGAATTTGTAATTTTATTTCCCTTTTTCTTTGATTATTTCTTCTATTGTTTAACCCAAATTTCTAACAGGTCCTCTTTTTGGGAAATTTATAGGTTAGCCTCTCCCCTCTGAGAGTGAAGGGTTCACTAAGGATGTGACTAAGGTTGCATCATTCTACCGCACTATTTTCCCTAAGTTCTTTACAAATCCTTCTTTTAATTTTCTATGTTGTTCCAGGTTCTTGACTGAGGGGTCGTGACCAGATATGAAGATAGGGTTTTATGTCATATTTACCAGCACTGTTCTTTTACAATTCTCTGTATGAAATAATTATGATAGGACTCATGTTATCGGCCATTCGGCCATAAATTACCCAACATCGAGGGTTCTGGTTAACTGTGTAATGCATCCATTCTGCCAGTTCATATTGTATACATAACTTTAATTACTATGCAATTTCCTGAGGCATATGTTATTAGCTTATGGTTGCATATGCCTATTCTAAGTCTAGCTCCATTTTGTAAGGAAAAATGGTTAATTTAACAAGGTGTCTTACGGTCTACTGCAATTTCACCAGTGTTTGTTATAGCAAATGAATGAGGAAAGAAATATTATGATATTCTTGACTTAGTCATATGTGGGTGTGCTTTGGAATTGAAATGAACATTTTCTTGCACTTCATTAACAATAAACATTATCTCTTGGAAAAGTTTGTTCTAGATGTATATTTCGTGACAATTATAACCCTTTTTGTTTCATAATATGGTTACCAATCTTGTTAATCCTGTAAGTAGCTAAACATTACTTTGATCTTTTGATCCAGGAGGAAAAGTACAAAGGCTCATAAATCAAAGTGTTAGAAATGTGACAAACTTAGTGTCAAGTTGAAGATCTCATCTTTCTAATTCCAATGGCGTAGACGGCACTCAATTCCGAGTCTGTATGGAGAAGTTAGAAGCAATCAAAGTTCTGGGTTGACTTGATGAGGTGGCAGCCTTAAGGAGGCAGCATTTTTTCCAAAGTTCAGTGGCCAGGCTTCGACCAGCTCCGGCCGGAATCCGAGTGAAATTGTGGGATACTTAGTTTGTCTCCTTCGGTCAAAAATCGAGAAATTTAAAAAAAAACAGGTTGTTATTATAAAAACAAAAAAAAATTTAAAAAAGGCAAGGGCGGGCCATGACCCCCACCCTTGCTCCAACTATATAACAAAAATGTTATTAAAAGATGAGTGGGTCGACGGCCATGACCCCACTGCCCACCATCGTAACCATAAACAGCAAAATGGGTGGGGCGCGGGCTATCAACCCCACCACTCCCATTCCATGATACCACATGGCGTTCAATTAATGGATGGGCCGCCCGATACGGGTCCAGCCCCCCAAGCTCCTTAACTGCACCTGCATTTAAAAAGATATGCCGCGGGGTTAAAATAATATGTCACCATTTATGGAGGGGGCGGGGTTTGACCACCCGACCCCCTCCCTCAAACTTTGGATCCATAACCATCTTGCCAAGCGGGCTCCTTGGGGAGTCTGTCCACCTTTATTATTTAAACATTCACTTCAGAAGTGCGCCCAGGTAGACCTGGAGCGGCGCATTTACAGAGGCAGAGTGGAACCTTGAGCACCTTGCAGGAAGGGGCCAGAATCATTAACTAAGCTCATTTCCAGAGGGCCCAGATTTGTCCGGCATTAGAATCAGGAAAAGTTTATATGGATTATGCACTTCTCGGCGACACAAGTTCAACGGTGATGTCTGTTTCTTCATCAAAGGTCTCCAATTTTCGAGCACTTTCAGCTATGGAGGTATAAGGGTGTAATTTTGCATTAATGGTTGTACTTTCATTTTTTTTGCCACTTAATGAAAGAGGGCCTCCCCACTTACTGAGCAGGGCGCAAAGACGTAGTCCCTCCTGGACGAAGTCCGATATCAAGTTCTTGTCTTCTTTGCATCATTTTATGTGCTTCTCTCTTCTTCTTTCACGCCTTTTAAGTTACATGGTTAAGATGCAATTTCACATGTAATTATTTATTCCATCTCGAAGTTAAAGATCTTGGATCATCTTTGTTCAAGAGTGCATAGTTTAGAAATTCATCTTTTACCTTCTACAATGTCATACTTTATTTTATTAGAACCATCAACATGAGTTATGAAAAGAATTTACGGATTTTCCGCAGGCCTTATTGTGTTTTCCCTTTTTTTAATTACTATCCATATACACGGATATATAGATATATATATATATATATATAGTCTTGAAGACTTGGCAAGGCCTATCTCTAGGGCCTTCCATATACTTTCCAGACCTATTTACTCATAGATTAGGATTTTTACTTTTACAGGTTCATGGACTTCTACTTCAACCTATTGTAACCAGGGTAACTAACCTAACACAAACCTTAATATTTATTTTTGTCCATAGTAATGTAGACACAAAAAGAAAAACATAAACTTCTTTCTCAACAACTTACATAAAATTCACTCCAATACACCACTTATCTGATTATTTGAATATGGCCTACCATTAAACCACAATGGGCAAAAGGATGCTCCACTCGACAAATGAGAACTGGTACCCTCTATGAGGCCCTGAGCCATTTTCACATCCAGAACATTTTTTCTTGATAGGGACCACACTGTGTCTAACATAGGATTCCTCCTGGCAGTGGCCTGCCTCCCCTAAACAACGTCTTGTTCTGAGAGATTTTAAGGTCAACAGTTATTTTATCTTGCTTGGGCCTCCTCCACCCAGGCTCAAAAACCACAAGTTTGCTCGGAGGCTTTTCCCCTCTCACCCTCTTGGCCAACCTTTTCCCTAACTGAGATAATCTATCTCCAGGGAGAGGAATCTGGGCAGACAACTACCTTTGCCCATAGCACTTCTTAGGCCTTCCCTAACTATTGGAATGTGAAATTCTCCTAGCATCTTTCCCCACCATAATTTTACATGGCTGACCAGATGTAACATTTTTATTGATGTAAAATTAGAAAAACATTTATGTGCATCATATGTTCATACCTAGCCCTTAGCATGGGCCCATAGTTTGTAAAACTAAAATCAACAGGGAAGTTAATAAAATATTTACAATTTACCGGGGGTATTACATCGTCCTAACGCATTCATATTTTTAGTTCAAAATGTTGGCAGTGGGCACCATTATGGTGAATCATCAATGGCACTCTAGGTGACATTGGATTGAAGTCTATGAAGAAAGCATATTCACAGAATTTTTCTTTTTCATTTTTTTTAACTTGAACATATTGTTAATAAGTAAATTGATGTGAAAAGAAAATAATTAAAAATAATTACACATATCGCAACAACACACATGATTTACCTGGAAAATGAAAAAAATGTTGATTGGAATAGAGCAGTAAGGGTTATGATTTCCTAAGTGCTAAGGTTGGCAGAGGGACCCACATGACAACCATTTAGCATAATATTAATTTATTTAACTATTTCCTAAAGTTAGACTCAGGAAAAATTTAAAACCATAAGTTAACTTATGATTTAATCTCATCCCTTCATCAAGATCTAATCTTAGTTGTTGAAAGTGAAGGAAGGGCTTAGGTCAAAATTATAAGAGGCTCTAGAGTGAGTAAGTGGCCAGTCAGTTCAGCACAAGCAATGTGTGAGATCAGCAAAGGGAGAGACTAGGGTTTCAACAGATTGTAGAGCTTCAGCAATCAAGAAGGAGATCAAGTGAGGGCCAAGCTGCTCTTACAGCGTTAGTGCAATTATTCCACTCGCACGTGTGCGCAGGAAGAGAGATTTCCACATCTGTACAACTCACGTGTGTGCACAGATAGGCAGATATGCACACTTGTACAACAGATCGAGTGCGCAGTAGAGAGATTGATTTATCCTAGGAGTTGGTCAGTTTTTTCCTGTCGAGAAAGGGAAATTTTCCCATGCTGAAATTTTTGAAGATTACCCTTTTTTTAAAGATAATAAAAGACACAAAGTTGTAGGTTTTCCCTGGAGTTGGGGTTTCCTGGGTATATCTTGCGTTCTATGTGTTGAATGTATTTGTCTTATGATTTATTATTAATTTCCGTTGTGCATGCTAAGTTAGAAAACTCCATGTATTTGCAATTTAAGTTGCTAGAACAATTGTTGTTTGTATTTATGGTTTTACACTCAGAAAATTGTGAATCAATCACTGGGTTTTAAGAAAAACTAATATGGTATCAGAGCATAGCCTCTAAGTGAAGATTGAACACAGTTTTTATCTTCAGGCGCAAGTTCCACAATTCCGAGGGAGCGAGTTCATTGGATCGATTTGGCCATTATTGTTTCCGGGCAGTGCAATTTGTTTTGAGCAATGCAAATTGGCAGTATGGCATATCAAGGTCTCAGATTTGAAGGCAAATTGGACAATGCATCCAAATTTTGTTCATGGCATGAGAGGATAGCAGTGTTGGTAGAGGAGCAAGGGGTATGGGAGTTTGTTGATAATGTCCCAGCTTCACCCACTGACCCTTAGCAATGGACTCAACATAACAAGAAGGATTCCAAGGTAAGAAGAATCATCTTGGAGGGAGTCAAAGGCCACATTATTCCTCACCTAAATGGGAAGAAGATAGCCAAAGCCATGTGGAAAACCATCACTGGTCTTTATCAAGGTTCGAGCAAGGCCAAGAAGTTGGTATTAAAGGACAAGCTCGGGAACATTAAATTTCCAAATCAGATTCTATGGTGTCTTACCTCACCAAATTTACCCAAGAAAGGGAAGAGTTGGTTGGTGTGGGAGAGATATAAATTTGATGAATTTTTCCCTTATGGGTTTCACCAAATTGTGGCAAATCTTCACGAATGGGATACATGCCAGAGAAAAGCTTCCAGATTAGGAGCGATTATGGGGAGACTGTGTCCACAAGGAGATTTGAAAACAAGCTCATTCTGGGTCACATGTTAAGATCGAGAAAGTTGAAGAAAAATTTTCCCTAGCCAGAAAAGGGGGTAATTCAAAGGGTGAAAGAGCAGTGGTGGTGAAGATTCGAGATAAGGGCGAGAAGAAGAAAAAGGATCTCAACAAGATCAAGTGTTTTTCGTGCCACCAGTTTGGGCATTGTGATACTAAACGCCCTTAACAGAAAGAAAGGGTCCAAGAAGGACCAAGTAACATCCTCTGCAGAGATAGATGAGTTCTCTTCTCATTTTGAGGAGTTTTCACTCATTGCTTGCATGGCAAGCTCAGTGGCTACTAGTTTATGGTATGTGGACAGTGGTGTGTCCTGTCATATGACGGCAAATAAGAAGTATTTCAGCCTAACTTGCATGAAACGGGGAAATGGAAACGAGTTTCTGAAACGGGAAGCGATACGAAACGCGACCTCGCCAAATTTTTGAAAAGCATCCAAGAGATAAAAAAAAAAAAACAATTAAAATAATATTAAAAGGAATCGATCTTTGCTTTGATGTTGCTAAAGGAATCCTTCAACGGTGGAACTGCTTCGGCACACTGCTTTTCAAAATCTTGGACCTCGCTCGCTTGAGCCACGCTCTCCTAAGGCCCACTCGCTTGACTCACGCTCGCCTGTACCTGCAACTCATTTATAGTCTTATACCCTCTATCAGTTGCGAGGCGCATTAAGACTCTACGCCAACCATATTGTCATTGAGAACTTCCAGGGACGAAATCGTCTTTGTACAAATTTAGTCGGCTTCCATTAATACGACTAGAGAACAATTCTCCATTCAGCTTCGCGAGTTGAACTACGCCTCCCTCTGACACAATCTTGACGATGTAAGGACCCAACCAGTGCATTTGCAGCTTTCCCGAGAACTTCGCAAACTTGCTATCATATAAAAGAACTAGGTCTTCGTCCTTGAACGTCTTTTTCTTAATATGTCGGTCATTCCAAGCCTTCTCCCTCTCCTTCTGAGCCTGTTGATGAAACTCGGCGATGAACCGATCTTCTTCCAACTCAAGCAGTTGTGCTAATCTTTGCTCCATAATGTCGTTGTCCGCCATATTCGTTACTGTTGCGATGCGAAGACTAGGTACAATATATTCCATCGACATCACTACTTCCTGGCCATACACTAATCGGAACGAGGTCTGACCTATCAACTTCTTACAGGTAGTTCTATAGGCCCATAAGATGGCAAGAATGCATAGATTCCAGTCATTTATGTTAACGTTGCACACCTTTGTCAGTGCATTCTCCAATATTTTGTCGAAGGCTTCAACCGTGCCATTCGCCTGGGGGTGATATGGTATGCTCTTTTGGTGAGGCACTTGGAATTCTGCAGTCAAGGCTTCGATAGTGCTATTTAGAAAATAACACCCCTATCGCTCATCAAGATTTTCAAACATCCAAACCATGACACAATATGCTCGAAAATGAACTTTGTCGTTGTGTCTGCAGTACAATTCTTCACTGGTTGTGCCTCGGCCCACCAAGTGAGGTAATCAATCGCAGTAATAATGTACCGCGCACCTATTTTCTTTCCTGGCGGATCGATTGGTCCCACAAATTCAATCGCCCATTTATCGAAAACTTGCAACATAACTTGGGGGTGCAGTGCCCTTTCATCACTTCGCGACTGTCTTCCAGATCTCTAACAAACATCGCATGTACTACAATACTCCTTTGAATATTTATGTACCATAGGCCACCATAATCCAGCGCACAATAAATTTTCTTGCCTAGTGACCTCTAGCCACTCCGCCATGTGCTTCAACCAGTATGTTGTGTCATTCATGCTCAGGAACATATCTTCGCAGAATCTCATCAACCCCCATTTTATACAGATGTGCTGCAATTAGAGTAAAATCTGCCGCCCTCACAACCAACTCTTTCTTCTGCTATGTAGTGTACTCTGCAGGTGCGATTCCCATCGAGAGAAACTGAATTATATCTAGTAAATGCTCATCTGCAACCTTGATAGCGAACAACTTTGCATCAAGTAATCCTTCCTCAACATTTGTTGGTTCCTCGCCTGTCTCGATCCTGGACAGATGATCTAGTCCGACATTTAAACGCCCTGGTTTGACAATTACTTCGAAATCGTACTCTTGGAACAACAGTAACCATCGGAAAATCTCCCCCCCCCCCACAACACAGGCTTGTTGACCAAGTACTTCAAAGCATAATGATCCGTGAACATTTTGAAGTGCGCACCTAATAGATAGTGTCTGAATTTTTGTAGCGCATATACCATTGCCAACCCTTCGCACTCTGTGGTGGAGTAGTTCCTCTCCGCTTTAGATAACTTCCTGCTTGCAAAAGCGACAGGGTGATCAATATCTCCTTCCCTCGGCTACGCTAACACAGCTCCCAAAGCTATGCAAGACGCGTCGACGTGTACATGAAATTCCTTCTTCCAATCTGGGAAGATGAGAATAGGTACAGTCACCATTTTTCTTTCAGTACATCGAAGCTCTTCTGATAATCGTCGTCCGAGCATAACTTGACATCTTTCTTTAATAATTTCTCCATTGGCGCAGTGATTTACGCATACACCTTAATGAACTTCCTGTAATAGCCAATATGTCCAAGCGTCGTGCGTAGCTTCTTTACACTTGTTGATGGTTCCAAATTGATAATCATGGCAATCTTCGCAGGGTCTACCATCAATCCCTGTTTCTACACAATATGTCCCAACAAAATACCATACGGTAGGAGATCTGATACTTCCTGTAGGTATCCAACATCAAGCACAGACCAGAAACATGCTTCTTTAACAGGCTGAACACTGTCATGTCGTCAAAATATACTTCCAGGAACTTGTGGATATATTCTTTGAAAGTTGCAACAACAACTCTAGAAAATATGGTTGGAGCGTTCTTTAATCCAGATGGCACGAGTTTACTGAAATGACCCCCACTCAGTAGCGAAGGTGGTCTTGCTCCTGTCCTCCGGCACAATCCTAATCTGATGGTACCCTAAGAATCCATCAGTAAATGAGTAGGCTTCTTGCCTGCCAACATTCTCCAATACTTCGTCTGTGAATGGTGTCGGAAACGCATCATGGACACATGCATCGTTTAGCTTGCGGAGATCAACACAAATCCTTATCTCGCCCTTAGTCTTCTTTTCTTAGACCACCATGGGGCTGACCCACTCAGACTCCTTGACTGGTTCAATGATGCCAGCACTAAGCATTTTGTCGATTTCTTCCCTCGCTTTCTCCTTATACGAGTTTAGTCGATATGGATGCTACTTGACTGGCTTCGCCTCAGGCTTCAAAGTGATGTGCATAACTCCTATATCACCCACAATGCCTTTCAATTCCGAGAATTTCGTTGGGAATAGGTCCTAGTATTCATGCAGCAGTTCAGTGACCTTGCTTACTATGTCAACATCCCAATAGTCCCCAATATTTGCAAATTTGGGCTCCGCCTCTGAGCCTATGTTGACTTGTCGAGTCCTAATAGGTTGTGTTACGTCCGGCATCGCTACCTCAAGCCCTGCAACCTCACGTTGTCCTTTTGACACAAGAATATTATCGTCGCGCAGATCCTCCTCACCTTCCTCTACAGTCAAATTCACAAGCTTGTTCCAGCTGCGCAGCCTAATCAGGCTGTCCCAACGTCCAGGGCTTCTTGGTAATGCAGAACACCCCTGCTTTGACTTCTTGAAGAACCTCATTAATACACTCACATCCATCAACGAAGCTATAAGTTAACAAGAATCCTTCCATCATCTCATTCCAATCCATAGTGCCATGGCGCAACTCTATTTCAAGATACCATTGTTGAGGTATCGTATCCAAGGAATGAAAGAACATGTGCACCCAATCTGGTTGAGGTTTTCGACCCCAAGCTGCAGTGCAGTGAGATAAATGCTCACGAGGATCTTTCTAACCATGATACTTCTCTGCGATCTTCATGTCTACCTGACCAAATCTCAGCCTTATCAATTTGCTAAACTCCTTCCATCCTCCCAAACTCTCTCTGTGCACGCCCCACCATCGGGTTGGAGTGGACCTCAATGCGAAGTCCAAAGTTTCGTATCTATGATCCTTAGGCACCCTTTGCTCAAATTCTTCCTGAAACAAGACAACATTCCCCGTTCCATCATAAAAAGGAAAATCACACACTTCCGACCTGACACAGCAAAGAGATATGGGAACTTTGTTACATCGCTTAGTAGTTACTTCATGCAAGTAATTCTGCCAATATTCCAGCTCTTCATCAGAATATGAAATGCACAAACTATCGCGCTCCCAACATATTCTTCCATCCGCAGTGGGATTAATCCAATCTTCATCATGCACAGTAAGCTTATAGATCTAATCAATCTCAGCATCCCCAAACTCATGATGGACAAGCTCTGTATAGCGAGCACCTTCGGAAGGATCTAGTGGCACAACAACTCGGGTACCATTCTTTTCAAATATCATCTGGCTATTCTTTAGTTTGATTATAGCATCCATGTCGTAAGCCCAATCAAATCCAAGCAATGCAGGATAAGGATTGCTATCATCAACAATCTCAATAACTTCAAAGTCAACTAACACGCTTGCTCCATCAATATCTACGTTGATTCCCTGCAATCGACCCATAGGAATGATCTTATACTGGTTTGCCATCCTCAACTGAATTGGTGACCATTGAAGCTTAGGCCTTCCCATCCGCTCCCATGTTTGTTTCAGAAAAACGTTGGCATCTGATTCTAGATCTAGAATGACTCGATCCATCTCATAATCCCCGATTTGCGCAGTCAACCGCATCTCCCAACCAGTTTTTCTTCTTATTTTAGTACACTTTATTTACCATGTGTTACTCCACTCATGGCTTTGCCTTGCCAACACAGTTATTAATCAGCTCATGTAACCCTTCTACGGCCTTCTGATCCCTTAACAATTTCATGCACATCTACAAAAATAACGCTAAGATAGACAGATCAATTTCCTTCACTTCAGTTTTCGCCTCAGGCTTATTCTTCAGAGGAAATAGTTGTCTCTATGCGGTTGGTTTCGAAGCTTCAGGATTCATAAATGTCTTCTTCGCTTCAATGAATGTCTCCTTCTCGTGTTGTACATTAAACCCAACATTCTTATCTTCAGCCTTCCATACCCATGTCTTCGTCACATGCTTCTTTCCCTTTGTGCGGTCTTCTCTAGTATGCACATTGTTGCGCGTTACTATGTTAATGCTTGGATCTTCCCTATGTGGTTTAGCCCTCATCATTTGTATGTTCTGAGCCGTCTACTAGTTGCGCTACTCCTGCATTTTAGCTAATAAAATGGGACAATCTTCAATTTCATGACCAAATTCTTGACAATACTTACAGGAAGCTACAGTAAGATTCTGACAATCCCTGGAAAAATGTCCAAACCGTCTGCAATTGTAACATATGATCTGCCCTCGTCCACGACCAGCACCTCCTCCTCGGCTATGCCCTCGGCCTTGGAAACCTCCTCGTGCTATTGGCGAGCCCGAGGCTTCATGCCCTTCTACTTGCATTCTATATGCACCAGGACTGTGCTACATCATTAGATCGTACCTTCGACAATGATGTTCATCATGTCCTACCAAACTGCAGTAGTTACAGAATAACTGCTTCGGCGATCTAACATATTTTTGCAGCAGATGACAATAGTCTGTGGAATGTTGGCCTGCCACTTCGCATATGCTACACCAGACATTAGGCCCTACACTTGACCCAACACTCAATCCAGGCTTCAATGGACTCGGCATCCTAGCGCCCAAATAGTCTCTATAAACAGGGCACTGCTCCTTATAGTGACCCTCCACTTTGCACTTGATACATCAGACTTCCGACCGCATCTCAGATCTTACCTCCTTTCCCTTCTTTAGATCTTGGAGCTCCATATCAAAACTTGCCAACTAAGTTTGAATATGTTTAACCCCTACACTTGTATCGGCGATCGGCGAAGCTTCAAACTTCATTGCTATCTCCAATGCTTCAACCTAGTTTGCAATCTTCTGTTGTGACAACAACAATCTAAGGTGAGGCAACAGCGTAACAATGAACCATTCTTTATGTTGTTCATCTGGGACCTTGAAGCTACCCTAGCTTAGCAACGTCTTAAACCTCTATTCTACCTCCCACACAGTCTCATTACCCAACTATTTAATCTATTTGATCTTTGTGATACACTGGGACTGCGACTTTGGTTTCCTGAATTCAGTGTTCAACACAGTCTTCACCTCAGCCAATGTAGCATTTGCATTCATCGTAGTATATTTCATATACCAGGACAACGCTCTATCATGCAGCGTTGTAACCAGCTGTGCTTTTATCATATTCTCATCTATAGTGCTCTACGAACTCCATATTGCCTCTACAATAAACCAGAACTATTCAAGATCATTCGATCCCTTGAACACAGGGACCTTTGGTGGTTGCGTCATGGTGAATGGGGGAGGTGGAGGTGGAGGTGGAGGAATAGTAAGGTGATGGGTGGTGACTGGGGTGGAAGATTGGGGAATCTCTGCAGCGCTCTGTTGACCTTCAGATCTCAGCGACGCAGTTCTCAGGGTAGCGGGGTTGTTTTCCCTTCCTTCAAATCCAAGCAATGGACTATATTTAGTTTCAACATAAGTACCCCAATTTGTTCTGAATCTTTTACCGCTTCGCATAGCACCAGGTTCTCTTTCTCTGAACATCAATCTGAGCGCATCTGTAGTACACACTTTTCACACAATAGCATTTTTAATACAGAACTTCAGTGAATTTAGGTACTTACCTCTCAGACCTTTGAAAAAGTTGCGCTCTACTTCGCTATAGGATGTCGAGGTATCGATCGCGAACTCCGTAATAAACCCTCCAAGAATACTATCGATCCAATAATCAACATCTCTCACAATCTCGTTATCAGTCCTCTTCATCTGCTTAATTAGATTTGGAATCCACGCAGTAGGCTTACTATTGAAACAACTTGTCTGCGTAGCTAGTCTTGATATCCACTTGTGCAGCTCACTAACAAACGACGAGAAAAAGATCTCATACTGATCTGTATAAATATAATTATGTAACCAATGTTCAGTAGAGATGCGCAGATTTCTATTTTCTTGCACAACAAACTCACGTTCTTTTAGATCTACCCAATCTTCAATCTCTTTCTTAGACGGATGCCACATCCAACTATCCCTCAATCAAATCCTGGTCCCAGCAACGGAGCCATTTGTTGGCTTGATAGGGCCTATACCCGGGTTCAAATGTGGTTACACGAACCAACAAAACCCACTATTACCAGCCCATTCGACAACGATTTGCTTGCGCAAACCAAAGTCTCACTCGAGGCAATATAGCGAGATGCTAGAAACAGGTTTCTGCATCCAGAGGGACAGTGGACTGTGCCTTTAGGGCTTTTCTTCCTTGGTAGAGCTTAGCAGAACAAATCTATTAATTATACAAGCATTGTTCAACACATCTATTGAACTTACTAACAGACTGTGCGATCTTACTTAATCATGCATAAAACACGGCAAAGAACCATAAGCAGAACTACGCTATACAATTAGAGATCAAAACCCTTACTTAGCACAGATATTCATAAACAACAAGTAAAGTAAAAAACATCAACAGAAACATGGATCTATCTCAACAAGTCTTTCATTAATGCTTTGATCTTTCTCATACATTCACTTCCACCCTACGCACTCAGCTACAGGGGTCTGTGCACTCAGCTGCAGACTTCTTAAGGTCTCTGCGCACTAAGTTACAAGAGCCTTTCCTCTAACCCAAAACCACAGACTCTGACTCAAAACAGTCTTACATCCAAATACATCTCATCAATTCTTAGACTTAGACTGCCTATGACTTCTATCTAGACTCCTTATATAGATTTTTCATTTACAATACCATGGTCTGATAACCATGAGCAGAGTTCAACGTTCACAAAATAATCTCATCCCATTACATAACAAGGGGCTTTGACCCACCCCAAAGCCCCTAAGACTCAAAATGGACTCCACGCTGCGTGCTCCGCCCCTTGATCTGCGGAGTCTTCTCTAACTTCTTTCATCGAGGAGTCCTATGTCCAACAACAAACCCATTAACAAAAATCTCTCTCGGTTTTCTAATAGCTATCATGGTTTTGGAGTTTCGAAGGGATCACTAGACCCTATTTTTAAGGAATTCGTGAGGGAAAAGCTCATGGACAGTTCTTCACTTGGATGCCACCTCATCAAATTCGACTTGGTAATCCTCATCTCTAGCCATGGCTCCAGCAACAGCATGATCTTTAGATGCAGATAGGATTGGAAAGTTTTATATGCATGTATTTGAAATGTAGGCTGTGATTTCTAGACTATGTAACTAAAGCTGTGCTAGAAACTGTTTTTAGTTAGTTTGTATTTTCTATAAAGACAAGTTCTGTAAAGTGAAACGAGGTTGGTTTTTATTGTAAAAATTAGCATTCTAGTGTATTTGAGCAGCTCTTAAATATATTACAGTTTTGATAAGCATTTGCAAAAAAATTATGTGTTGTAGTTCCCTGTCTGTTATTTCTCTGTTATGAAATCTTCTTCATGTCTGGAAACATTAGTATTTAATATTGAGATTCATTTGTGCTCCTTTCTCGCATTTCTTAGTCATTAGTACTTGTTTCTTCTTTTAGCTCTAATTATGTTTTCTTTTCATTTTTCTTCTTCTAAATCTCTCAACTTGTCAAAGGAGTTATTACTACCTTGCTTTTTGTGTCATGCTCATTAAATCTATTGCATCATTTGATAAAATTGGACTCCATGCCCAATGGTGTGTTTTATATACAGCCCAACCAAATTTCATTATGTTTCAGACAAATCTGGCCATAGAGCTTAAAGTGTAAAACCTACTACTACGGTGACCTAGGGTAGTTGTGTTTTTAGGGAGAGATCCCTCTCTAGGTTGAAGGGCCGGATTTCAACCTAAAAGAGGTTTGAGGTTACCTTAGAGTTTTTCCCTAACACCCAGGGTTTCTCTAAGAGATAACATTTTGGCGTCATTGTCGGGGAACGAAATGTGTATTTTTTCCCCAAACGGTTTTCTTGTTCAAGATCAGACCTCTGAGGGCAAACAGAGATTTGGATATCGATATTGGCTGCAAGGTGTTTTCTCTGGCAAATACATTTTCAAAGGAATCCAAAGGTTTAGAACATTCATGGCAACTCCATTGTTAAAAGGATCTGTAGCTTCTTTAGTTACATTGAGAAACAACAAATTTTGGGTTTATCGTTGACTATGTGCCTAGCAGTGTTATACATACAAAAAAGCAAGGAAGAGTTGACGTCTCCACTGTCAGGATTTTGAGGAGCAGATCTGACATCTCCATTGTCAGTAATTTTTGAAGGAAAGCGTTGACATCACCGTTGTCAGCTAGTCTTAAAAAAGAAAAGTTGACATTCCCATTATCAGCAAATTCTGAAAACAGACAGAAAGGAAATGTTGACAATCAGTTTGTCAACGAAATGACTGCACCACACTAATGAAGGATTTAGATGTTGCTACAAGCATTTCAAGGTATGCATGTTTGGATTTTTGAAAAACACATGGTTTCCCTAATCCTTTACCCAAGGATGAATATTTTTTGAGAAATGGTCCAAAATTTAGTGGAGAGAATTTGAGCTTGACTTTGAAGCATATTTCAAATTTCCGTGACTTTATTGATCTTCTTAGAGTCAAATATGAAGATTTCTTTATCAAACTTCTTTATGGTTCATTCCAAGGAAAGTGCAGAAGTTGCATTGAAGGTTTACCTACATAATCTATAAGATTTTTTTCAGCTTTTTGGCTCATCTTTTTGGAAACATGGATGGAGAGAACAGATTTTGTGGCAGACCTTGTTTCCATTCAAGGTTTTAGAGAGTGGAATGATGGTTATACGGATGGTGAAGTGGATAAAAAAATTCTGCATTTTTGTCCTCTTATTCAAAGTCATGCAAATTTAGCTCAGAAGAAAAGATTCATTTCTTCGAAGAGTTTTCCAAGGAAATTCAGATAGAGCTTGTAATCTTAGAGGATCAACAAATTTTTCCGTATCAAGATCATTCTTTTGGAATTTCTTCTCAACAACAACGAAAAGACAAATTGCTTGCCTCTGTTATAGAGAGTGGGGAATTTTTTTTTTCGGATTATGAATTTGAAAATTGAAATAGAAAACATGCATGAAAAGTTCAACCATGATAATCAAATTACATAATACATTGGAGATCAAGCAAGATATTGTATCTATGACTTTGATGATCTTGTAGCCAATTATATTGAAGAGTTTTTTAGTTCAAATTTTCAACCATGGTTTCACTATGAAGATCAAGTTTGTTTTGAGTTATCATTATATTGTCAAGTTTTTATTTTAATCAACTATAATGAAGGAGTTTGGTTTTCAAATCGGATGTTAGATTGGTTACATTGGAAGTTTCATATAACTTGAAGAAAGATAAAGTCAATTGATTAGAATAGGAACAGTGTACATAAATAAGCTCACAAGACAGAGCATCCTTTCATTTTGGCATTTCAGTTTTTAGTTTTGAGCAATTGGTGTTCAGGTTGAAACCAAAGTTTGAGTGTGGATTCAATTGTAGTAAACAATTTTCAGCTTTCACATTGCAGTATAGTTCTCAATTGGTTTGGTACAGTATCAGTTGAGGATTGCACTAATTTACAGAGCAGGTCACGAAGCAGGATACTGGTTTCAGAGTTTGATTGGGAGTCGCCCAATGGATTAGGCATCCGGTCTATAGGGGTTCTTGCTTCCATCTATGATGGAGAGCATCCCCATGAAGCCATCTGTTATCACATTGTTAATCTGAAATTTTTTAAAAGCACTGAGAACGGGAGTGTCAATGCAAATTTGTAATAAACTGGTTTAAAACGCTAAAAACAGGACTGTCAACATCATTGAAGTTTTGAAATTTTTAAAACTGCGCTGACAACGAGAGAGTCAGCGTTATCATGTGTTTGAAAATAAAAAATGGAAATTGCTAATAACCAGAGTAGCAGTGCATTTTTGTAAAAATTGTCAATTTAAAACTATGTTTTTTTCTGTACAACACAATAATTTCAGGTGCATATTCCAAACAGTTGGAAACGAAATTTTAAAACCAAAGGAGGTTTTTCTTTGTAACACACTTATTTTAAAAATCCTCTTTCAGTTTTTATACAAGTGCAATGATTTGAGAGATTCGAAGGAATCTTTGAGACAAAGTTTTCAGGATTTTCACATTTTTTTCTTGTTTTATCCATTATTTTAAAAATCCCTTTCCGAACAACTGAAGATGAATTTTAAAAAACCCAAAGAGGTTTTTGTTGACAACATAACCATTAACAAAAACCTCTCTCGGTTTTCTAACAGCTATCACAGTTGTGGAGTTTCAAAAGGATCATTGGACCCTATTTTTCAGGCATTCGTGAGGGAAAAGCTCATGGACAGTTGTTGACTTGGATGCCGCCTCATCAACTTCGACTAGGTGATCCTCATCTCCAACCATGACTCCAGCAACAACATGATCTTTAGATGTCAATAGGATTGGAAAGTTTTATATGCATGTATTTTAAATGTATGCTGCAATTTTTAGACTATGTAATTAAAACTTTGCTAGAAACTAGTTTTTAGTTAGTTTGTCTTTTCTATAAAGAAAAGTTATGTAAAATGAAACGAGGTTGGTTTTTATTGTAAACATTAGCATTTTGGTGTATTTGAGCAGATCTTAAATATATTACAATTTGGATGAGCATTTGCAGAAAATTCATGTGTTGTATTTCTCTGTCCATTATTTCTCTGTTATGAAATCTTCTTCATGTCTGGAAACTTGTCTCTGAGATTGGGATTCATTTGTGCTCCTTTCTCGCATTTCTCAGTCATTAGTACTTGTTGCTTCTGCCAACTATAATTATGTTTTCTTTTCAATTTTCTTCTAAATCTCTCAAATTGTCAAAGGAGTTATTACTACCTTACTTTTTGTGTCCTGCTCATTACATTTGTAGCATCGTTTGATAAAACTGGACTCCATGCCCAATGGTGTGTTTTGTATATAGCCCAACCAAATTTCATTATATTTCTAACAAATATGTCCATAGAGCTTAAAGTATAAAACCTACTACTACAGTGACCTAGAGTAGTTGTATTTTTAGGGAGAGATCACTCTCCAGGTTGAAGGGCCAGCTTTTAGCCTAAAAGAGGTTTGAGGTTACCTTCGAGTTTTTCCCTTTACAGCTAGGGTTTCTCTAAAGATAACCCAAAGGTTGTGCACTTGGCAAGTATGCCAAGTCCTCTTTTCCTAGCAGAGATAACAGGGCCAAGGGTATTTTGGACCTTGTTCATTGTTGACACCTAATCCTAAGGAATCAGGTGAGATTGTATATTATTTTAAATTAGTAAATAAGGAAGGCCAAGAGACATTGGGAAGTGAATCCCAATAGTCTCACCTCCATGTATAAGTACACACACAATCTCCATCTAATGCATCTTCAGTTTTGTGGAGTTACCTCTTGGCCTAACATGGTATCAGAGCCAGTCCTTTTTTTGGCACTCCTGCCCTTGGTGTAACAACCTCCTGTCTATGTTCTGCATATTTGCAGACTGTCACTGTGCATTCAGTTTTTCTGCTGCATTCAGTTTTTTCTGCTGCATTCTGGTTTCTCCTGGCAGAAGTGCTCCTTCTGCAATTATGAAAATTTTGCCTCAATTTTTTTGCACACCACTGTGCAAATTCAGCTCAATTTTTTTTTTTTTTACAGTTCTCTCATTCCCTCACGCAGCCTCTTGGCTCCATTCTCTCACGCACTCTACTCACTCCGTTCGCTCTCCCCGTCGCCTGCACTTTCCTCCCCCTCGCGGCTCTCCACACCCCCCTCCCTCACAATCGCACCCCCTCGCGGCTCTCCCCAGCCCTCCCTCACACCCGCACCCCCGTCCCACTCTCCCCACCCCTTCGTCCCTCCCCCATCCCTCCCTCACACCCGCACCCCTGTCCCACTCTCCGCACCCCTTCGCCCCTCCCCCATCCCTCCCTCACACCCGCACCCCTGTCCCACTCTCCCCACCCCTTCGTCCCTCCCCCATCCCTCCCACGCAAGACCCTCACCTCACGTCCACTCCCCAACCCCCCTCCCTCCTGTCGCTCTCCCCATCCCACTCCCCTCACATCCCCTCCCCTCCCACGCAAATTTCCTTACACTCCCGTCGCTCTCCCCAACCCATCTCCCTTACGCTCGTTCCTCCCCCTCCCCTCCCACGCAGATTTCCTCTCTACGTTTTTTACAATTCGGCCTCCCCCCAAAACGCATTTTTTTTACAGTTCGGCCTTACCTAGAAAATACCTCCCCCCAGAAAATGCCTCCCCAGTAAATACCTCCCCCCAAAAACACCTCCCCCAGAAAATACCTTCCCCAAATAAACCCTCCCTCAGATAATACCTTTGTTTTTTTCCCCAAAATTTTTTTGGATAAAGAAAATTTGATGCGATTTAGCTTCGGTGGTTTTTTTAGGCAACAACAAAGTGATTTTAAAAATGGGTCTCTCATATCCATTAGCAGGGTTGTTCTCTCAAGCAAGAAGAACTATCACGAATAGTCCTCGGAAAATCAAGCACACTCTCATTTTTAACGAGTTGTGAAGGAATTTGACAAGGTGAAGGAGACCGAGGAGACCATCACATAACAAAGCCCGCCAGGACAAGGAGATCGCCATTTGGAAAGCAAGTGAGGCCTGTACCTTGATTAGAAGCTTAAAGCCAAATGAAGAGGTGAGTCACCATATTACACCGCTTTCAAATGCCTATGAAGCCTTGAGCAAACTAAAAGAACTTTATGATTCACATTCAAAACTTGAAATTGTTCAATTAATGATTAAGTTGTTCAGTCGTGAATTGAAAAATGATGACCCACTTGCTTTAGCTTCAGAAGTAAGATTTATCACGCATGACATTAAGAATATTGGTGTAGACGTTGACGCACACACACTCTCATAGCATGTGTTGAGCATTGTATCACCTTACTCCATTACACGCGGAAGTCATTGCAAACAAAGTTGAACCCTCATGAAAATTACCTTTGATTCCTTTGAAAAAGTTTCGAGAAAAAGAGAGAAAGGCTTTTGGCAAGAGGAATCGCCTCTATCTTTTGGAAAAGTTTGTATGTTTTACATAAGAAAAGTGTCATACTCAAGATTCTTCCGGAAGGAAGAGGTGGTAAGAGGAAGAAGGAAGAAGAAATTTCGAGGAGGAAGGGTGGCAGGACAAACTATTTGAAAAATCTAATCTTCATTTGCTCTGTTGCCAATAAGGCAACGCAATCGTCTACATGTACGCGCCTTGGGGTAAAATTAGGCGACAAAGAAATCAAGAAAAAGGTAAAACTCATGACAAAGACAAAGGTAAAGCACCTGAATCCACTCTTTATGTTGTAGCACATTGTAACATTGGAGTAACTGAAGACTTGTTTGATGCTTCACTTACTTCTTGGAGAAATGATTGGCTTTTATATTCAGGAGAAACATGTCACATGACTTTTAGAAAAATTTCTTTTGAAGAATTTACTAACAAGGTCGATAGAGCAGTATACTTTGCAGATAAATCTAAACTCAAGCCATCAAGGCTTGGCATAATCAAGCTTAAGTTGCCTGGTCTTCCAAAACATCTTCTACATGAGGTTCTATACCTCCCTAAGTTGAGAAGAAACTTGTTGTCCTTGGTCCACATCCGCCATCAAGTGACTCCATTCACATGTTTGATGGAAAGGTTGAGGTTAGAAAAGCATCAAATCGCTCACTTGTCATGAAAGCAATAGAAGAGGGAAGACTCCTAAAGCTGCAAGGTACTTCTGCTCATGCACAAAACTTTGCATTCAATTCTCATCATGATGAAGGTACATTCCCATCAAGTCTTTATGGCATGCTAGATTTGGAAACTTAAACTATGACAGCCTTCGATTTTTGAAGAAAAATGGTGTTACTGGATTGCCTATAATTCCTAGGAAACTTAAGCAATGCGATGCTTGTATTCTAGTAAAGCATAGCAAACATTCATTTCATGATTCACATTCCAGAGCACATAGAAAACTTGAGCTTATTCATTCAGATTTATGTGGCCCTATGCCTATTGCTTCTGCAAATGGAAATAAATATATGATGACATTTATTGATGATTACACCAAAATGTGTTGAGTTTAATTATTGAAGAACAAATCTAATGCTTTTCAAACATTCAATAATTTTCATGCATGGATTGAAAATGATGCACAAACTCATATTGGTTCGTTGCGCACTGATAATGGGAAAAAAAAACACCTCAAACAAATTTGAAAACTATCTTCGTCAACATGAAATCAAACATCAAGCAATCGTGCCCTATAATCCCCAACAGAATGATGTAGCTGAAAGAATGAAAAGGACAATTTTAAATATGGTTTGCTCCATGATGTTTTTTAAGAATGTAAAATTGATGTTTTGGGCTGATGTAGTTCTATGTGTTGTATACATAAAGAATAAGTGTCCTTCAAATTCAATCAGAAACAAAACTCCTTATGAAATGTGGCATGGCTACATTCCTTCGGTAAAGCATTTCAAGGTCTTTGGTTCCACTTGTTATGCTTTGATACCTAAGGTACAAAGGAATAAACTTGGTGCTAGAAGTCAAAAATGTATCTTCTTGGGGTATTCCAATACCTCCAAAGGAAATCGTCTCTATGATGAATTCAATAAGAAGTTTGTAGTAGCAAGAGATGTCATATTCCTTGAATCTTCCAAGACTGACAATGTTGTTGAGCGGCAACTTGATCGCCTGGATAGATTCACACATGCAGAGTCTTTTCAAGAATTTGATAATCAGATTCCACATCTTGAAGGGGGGATTCCTATATTGAATCAATCTGTGGAATCATTTTCCGAAGCACTCTCTCCCCCACATGAAGAACCAACCACGGATGACACCTTGAACGATGTGATTGACAAAATTGAGAGATTTAATCTCGATTCAATTCCAACTCAGTCAAATGAGCACCATGGGCCATCTCAGAAAGGTCCCCCAAAATGGCTGACAAAGACACTAGAAAACGTTCGTCCCGATGAGGTTGGAAAGACAGGATCAAGTAGTTCCACCAAACAAAATGGAGGTGACATAGATAATTCTGATTCACCTATTGATATGGATATTGCTTATAACTGTGAATTGAATTTGTCTACAGATCATGAACCAACTTCCTTCAAAGAAGCTGCTTCTCATGATGAATGAAATGAAGCAATGCAAAAGGAGTATGATGCCTTGATAAAGAATGGCACTTGGAAGCTGGTTGATCCTCCTTTGGGAACCAAACCAATTGGCTGCAAGTGGGTCTACAAGAACAAGTACAAAGCAGATGGCTCACTTGACAAGCACAAAGTCAGGCTTGTGGCAAAAGGTTTTGCACAAAAAGAAGGGGTCGATTATGAAGAAACTTTTGTCCCCGTAGCAAAATGGGCCACCATCCGGACACTCTTTGCCCTAGCAGCTCAGAAGGGATGGAAAGTCCATCAGATGGATGTAAAAACCGCCTTTTTGAATGGAGATCTAAAGGAGAAAGTTTTTATGTCCCAACCAAAAAGATTTGTTGTGAAGGGCCAACAACACAAAGTATGCAAACTCATAAAATCCTTGTATGGCCTCAAGGAAGCACCACGAGCCTTGTATGAGAAATTAACTGAGCATCTTCTGAAACTTGACTTCAAACATTTTGATCTTGATGATGCAACTTTGTTTGTTAAGAAAGTTGGAAAAACAGTTGTATACCTTGTGGTGTATGTAGATGATCTTTTGATGACAGGGAACAATGAGAGTTATATTGCATCCATAAAGAAAGAATTGAAGAAAGGTTTTGAAATGACTGTTTTGGCCTATGTTCACTACTATCTGGGTATTGAAGTAAATCAACATCCTAAATTTATATTCCTTTCTCAAAAGAAGAACATTGGAGATCTTTTAAACAAGTTTGGCATGGATGAATGCAATCCCTTAACCACTCCAATGGAACAAAACTTGAAGCTCACATCCATTGATGGGAAGGAATTCAAGGATGTAACGAAGTATAGACAGCTTGTAGGAAGTCTTATCTACCTGACTACCACCAGACCAAACGTCTCATTTGTTGTTGGAATCCTCTCCAAGTTTATGCAAAAACCTTGTTAAGGACATTGGTCTGTTGCAAAAAGAGTTCTAAAGTACTTGAAGGGGACCCAAGACTTTGGACCCAAATATACACAGGTAGGCAATTTCAGCTTGATCGGATACTCTAATTCAGACTTTGATGGGGACAAAGAAACTGGGGTATCTACTTCAGGTTATACCATGAGTCTTGGATCAGGAGCTGTCTCATGGAGATCATGCAAACAGTCTGTTCCAGCAGATTCCACAACCGAGGCAGAATATGTGGCAGTAGCTAAAGCAACAAAGGAAATTGTGTGGCTCAGGAAAATCCTAGAAGATTTGCAGATGAAACAAATGCATTCAACACCACTCATGATCGACAACACTTCTGCAATAAAGTTGGCCAAGAACCCAAAGTTCCATGATCAAACAATGCACATCAATACAAAATACAATCTAATTCGACATCATGTTGAGGCCAAAACTATCCATCTACATCATTGTTCCAGACATCTTCACCAAAGCGCTTGGAAGATAAAAGTTTGAAAAGTTCAGAACGATGCTTGGACTCACCAACATCCCTTCACATTAAAGGGGGGAATGTTGACACCTAATCCTAAGGGATTGGGTGAGATTGTATATTATTGTAAATTAGTAAATAAGGAAGGCCAAGAGACATTGGGAAGTGAATCCCAATAGTCTCACCTCCATGTATAAGTACACACACAATCTCCATCTAATGCATCTTCAGTTTTGCGGAGTTACCTCTTGGCCTAACATTGTAATATTCCAGATGGGATATTTTAACTAAAAATGTAGAAAAATACTGAACTCCACATTATGCCGTAAAATCAACATTTACTCAACAGAATATTGCCATGTAAAATAAAAATACATGAAACACTACAATCCAATACGACATAGAATAGGAAGAATCTCAGCTTTTGTTATAAATAATAATGAGGGTTACATATAGATCTGACCTAAAAAGCGCTGAGATGGAAAGCTGGTCACAAAGATAATCTGTTGCACTACTACACTGTGATGACCTCCAAAACTGAATTGCTGTACTCTCCCTCCGGCAACAGCTACCACTGAATCCACTGAAGCACCTATTGAAGATTGGAATGATCCTCACTCCAATATCTCTGAAGCTCTGCGAAACTTCTGAATGAAGTCTCCTCAAAGAGAGTTGGGTTTTCGTCCAACAGTCACAAATCACCCGAGGGTTTCCGTCATGGGGCTACAGCTGAAGTAGAGAACCATGTCTCAAACCTCTCACACAATAAAATGATATGATCCCAAAGATATCTTTCAATGGCCTCCTCCCTTTCTTTAATAGATCTCTTGGAGCCTTCTAGAGAATTATTTTATTATTATTTTATTCATGGAGCACTTTTCCCTCTTATTAAAATATTCCTTTTTAATGCAGAAAAGGATAAATCGGCTACCACGCCTCCTCTAGTCACTAAAACCCGTGTCTAAACGTCCCACCCTGTAGGTATCCTCGTCCGGTTCCAATGAGCTATTACACTAAGGTGTTCCATTATGTATTCCTCCCGGAATGCCACCTTGAGCGTAATCAGCTGAGTTAAGCCCAGAAATAACTCAAATTTCCGAAAGTTATCGGAATGCACCGAAACGAAAGCCAAACTGCTTGAATGATGGAATATATCAAGCGAATGTCTCCGAACACCATGGAAACTCCTCAAAACTCCTCCAAAAAGCTCCTGAGCCCACTGATAGCACCAATCTGTATCTGTGACCTGTCTGCTCCTAACTCTGGAAGTCCAACCTAACCCTGTCATAGGTGACACCAAAAAAGGGAATATTACAAACCTTTTGCCCCAAGATTGCTTGCCCTCAAGCAATCCAAATATGTGGGCCACTCTATCGGCCCGATGCAACTAAGACCCAATGCCCGGATCCCATACAAACCTCCTGGTGCTACTATGTGCATGTGTCAAGCCACCCGGAATAGACCCCTCAATGTCGGGATCCCAAACTAATCTCTCACTGTACCTATCATCAAACAATCCTCCCAGATCCCCATGCCACGATGGCCAATCATCGCCCAAGTCCCACGGCTCGAACTGCACATTGCCTCTGGCTATGACTGATGCTCTAAGAGGTGAAGACTGTGTCTCCTGTTGCGCTGTATCTATGACGGTGTAAGTTGCCCCACCAACTGTGTACCAACTCATCACCTCTCTCCAATCCAACCCTTGACTAAATCCAATGTTGATCCTGCTCTCCTGAAACCGGGATGGGATGCTGAAGAAATGACGATCTGTGCCCCACTGCCAACTAGAATCTGTATCATCTATCATGTCTAAGGGCCCCTGCTCCGCTATGCTCGCTATGAAGAATATTGTACCATCAAGAGGGTACCAACTCATGATCTCCCGCCAATCCATCGTGGAAGAAGAATCCAATGTAGCAACAACTGCATATGCAACACGCCTGGAATGTTTTCGCCAGCCTATAATCAGCTCACACTGCTCTACCCTGCCTGCCAACGAAAGTTGCCTGTAGAAGAAAGCCCCTCTCTCTATAATGGGCCAAAGTGGGCAAGATGTGCTGCAAGCCCCATCGATGTACTCCTGGAGAAAGCTACTCACTGAAAGTATTGTAGCTCTGCCGACTGCATGTACATCTATCTGCACCTCATCAATGTGTCCGCCCAAAGATGGATGTTCCACCATCTCCAACAAATCATCCCTCTCACCGGGAATTTAATGCTCCTACTATCCCCTAGCCCCCTGCAGAACTATCCCATCAACCTCCAACATCTCTAGAGGATATGGATCTGCAACTGTTGTCACCGTACTCAGTGTCTGTGCATCTGACTGCTCCTCCTTAGTGGTTGTCTCCAAGGTTAGCCACATATCCATCATAGACTCAATGTGAGCCTCCATCTGGCTCTCCCCCAAAGGACTATCATGCATGATGTGCATAGTATTCTCCTCTGCTGACTCAGGCTCCATCATATGCTGCTATGGCTAAATCGTCACAAGTGACTCATCACCCAGAGTATCTCCTGTAGAGTCCCCTGACTGCTCACCCTGCACACCGGAATGCAGCTCCGGCCTACTGCCATCAACTCCGCATGACTGCTCTCGCTCCCCAGAAGCATCATCATCTGATCCCATGGACTCATCTGGAGAAGAGTCTTCATCCTGACATACAGAAGGAGCGTCTACCCGCTCTACCTCTGCCACCTCATCTGCATCTCTCAAACATGACTGATTAGGCCCCTATGGTCCTTTGCAAATGAAGCAAAGTCCCTTCCTCCTCAGTTCATTTCTGTTGCATGATCCACCAAACTGGAACAACTCCTCCCTAGTCAACTGTCTCCTGAAAAGCTCAATGTTTTGCTCAACCAGCCCTTGGGCTAGTTCATAAGCAGCAGGTGAGACCAACTACTCTCTCCTCCAAATGCTCAGCAACCTAGTCTGCAACTCCCAGCAAATGGCCTCACGGATTCCCATACATGACGATAGGACGGACTGCATGTGTGCTATAACTGTGTCAGAATGATGTCTCCTAATGCTGAAGAAGCATTGGAACATTTGCAGAATCAAGCCATCACACTCAAAGTCAAACATGATCTCATGAGTCCGGGTCATGGCCATGACTTCTAAAACCTTAAGCTTCCTCCCAAATGCAGAGCCTGCACAATTATCCAAATCTCCAAAGGCTCCTACTATCAATCTGAAAATTATTTTCATAATGTCATCATTGTAGGGAGGGAAGGGTGTTGTTATCCTCAAAATATCACTGAGACAAGAAGCAGCTATAAGCTTGACTCTCTCACTTGGATGTTCCAAGAATCTAGCTTGTACCAATGCAAGCATAGATGGCTCCAAAGCCCAATTTAAACTCCAATCAGATTGCTCTACCTTTGAAAGGCAGGATTCCAGTTTCCCTAACATGGGAAAGTCATTTTCTAATCTTCCACTCTTTAAGTCCATCCCAAGTGCATAAAGCCAATTTCCCACTTCTTCCTCCTTTTGTAAATTCCTAGGATGCCTTTGTTGGAGCAAATTATGTACCTTCTTGGAGAAGGGTCTGTTGTTTTGTTTCAAGGAACTAACTTCTACATTGTTTAATATTTTTTGTCTTTGGTTTAGATCGCAACCCACTGAGGCACTGCTATGTTGATTTAGGAGTTGTTTTAAAAACTTCATTGTTTCAACGACATTTATGGAAGTAACAGTGGTTTAGGTGGACTTTCACGAGGCAAGCTACAAGCACCGGGTGATAAGTGCAAGGAAATCCAACCACTCCAATAGCAAGCTCCTCCAGAAACTGCACTGTTGCTCCAAGACTACACTGCTGCCTGACTTCGGCCTCTGATTTACCCACTGAAAACTGCTCAAAAAATTCTAGGAATTTGAAAAGGTGATCCTTGCCTAAAACCCAGAAAAACCCAGAAAGGGTTTCTTCTAATTCTAAACTTCAAAATATGACCCTTTGTAGTTTGGCCCTCTTCCAATTTCGTTTTCTGGCACTGCAGCTACTACTGTCAATCATTGCTCTTCAAAATCCCAACCAACCTCCTCATATGGCTCTCCTATTAATTCCCCAACACCCCAGCTCTAAAATCCCACCAATGTAGCTCCCACAGATGAGCCTCCTCCAATGACTGTGTAGGCCCTTCTAACCAAAATAGCTGCAACTAAAAACTGGAAACTCACAGGCTGATCCAAGATTGAAGCTCTGATACCAATGTAATATCCCGGATGGGATATTTTAACTAAAAATGTAGAAAAATATTGAACTCCACATTATGTCGTAAAATCAACATTTACTCAACAGAATATTTCCATGTAAAATAAAAAGACATGAAACACTGCAATCCAATACGACACAGAACAGGAAGAATCTCAGCTTTTATTATAAATAATAATGAGGGTTACATATAGATCTGACCTAAAAAGAGCTGAGATGGAAAACTGGTCACCAAGGTAATCTGCTGCACTGTTACACTGTGATGACCTCCAAAACTGAACTGCTGCACTCTCCCTCCAGCAACAGCTACCACTGAATCCACCGAAGCACCTGTTGAAGATCAGAATGATCCTCACTCCAATATCTCTGAAGCTCTGCGAAACTTCTGAATGAAGTCTCCTCAAAGAGCATTGGGTTTTCGTCCAACACTCACAAATCACCCAAGGGTTTCCGTACTAGGGCTACGGCTGAAGTAGAGAACCACGTCTCAAACCTCTCACACAAGAAATGATATGATCCCAAAGATATCTCTCAATGGCCTCCTCCCTTTCTTTAATAGATCTCTTGGAGCCTTCTAGAGCATTATTTTATTATTATTTTATTCATGGAGCACTTTTCCCTGTTATGAAAATATTCCTTTTAAATGCAGAAAAGGGTAAATCGGCTACCACACCTCCTCCGGTCACTGAAACCCGTGTTTAAACGTCCCACCCTATAGGTATCTTCGTCCCAGTTCCAATTAGCTATTACACTAAGGTGTTCCATCATGTATTCCTCCCGGAATGCCGCCTTGATCGTAATCAGCTGAGTTAAGCCCGGAAATAACTCAAATTTCCGAAAGTTATCAAAATGCACCGAAACGAAAGCCAAACTGCTCGGATGATGGAATATATCAAGCGAATGCCTCCGGACACCATGGAAACTCCTCAAAACTCCTCCGAAAAGCTCCTGAGCCCACTGATAGCACCAATCTGTACCTGTGACTTGTCTGCTCCTAACTCTGGAAGTCCAACCTAACCCTGTCGTAGGTGACACCAAAAAAGGGAATATTATAGACATTCATTTAGATGTTTGTGATCCTTTCTCTACAGTATCCCTTAGTGGGTACAAGTATTATGTCACCTTCATAAATGATCACACGATAAAGACCTAGATATTCTTCATGAAAAAGAAGGATGAAGTCTTCTTGAAGTTTCTAGAGTTTAAGGCCTTAGTTGAGAACTACACTGGCAAGAAAATCAAGGCATTGAGGCCTGATAATGGTGGGGAGTACACCTCAAACGCATTCAAGGAGTCGTGTGCCAAAGAGGGCCTCAAGAGGGAGATGACTACACCATATAATCCTCGGCAGAACGGGGTGGTAGAGCGCTAGAAGAAGGACATAGTTGAGTGGCCAAAACCATGTTGCATGACCAAGGGCTTCCCAAGTTCCTTTGGGTTGAGGCATGCAAAACAACAATTTTCTTGTAGAATTGGAGCCCACGCAGAGTGTTGGGGAGAGTTACACTAGAGGAGGTGTTTACAAGGAAGAAACCAGATGTGTCGAATTTCTGGATATTCAATAGTCTGGTGTATTTCCATGTACCAATAGAGAAAAGGAGGAAGTTGGAGCCCATAGTAGAGAAGGGCATCTTCGTGAGCTACAACAAGACATCCAAGGCATACAGGGTATATATACCAGCACTCAAGAAGACAGTCATCAGGAGAGATGTAAAGTTTGAGGAGGGAAGGGCTTTGAGCAATTCCTTAGAGCGTGAGTAGGCTACAATGCAAGAGGAGGAGCAGCAGGCTCCCAAGCAAGAGGCTTAGCCAAAACCTCAAACTACAGTTATACATGTTGATGGGCAGGTTCAGCAGCATAAGCACGAGTGGGACACACAGCTAGATGAGTGAGTGGATCCCACTCAAGCAATGACTCATTGCACTAGGAGAAGAAGAGCGAGATAGGCAGAGTAGTTAATCCAGTAGGCACATGAGCAAGTTAGTGCTCCCAGTACATCAATTTGACAAAGCAGACAGTCAGAGAGGTACACAGGATATATGGCACTTATGATGGAGTTCTTAGATGCCAAGCCTTCCACTTACCAAGAGGCAGCCACTCAGCAGATGTGGAGAGATGCCATGTTGGAGGAGTATGCCTCCATCATGAAGAATGATGTTTGGGAAGTGGTGCCGAGGCTAGAAGGAAAATCTATGGTGGGCTCTCATTGGGTCTACAAGATTAAGCATGGGGTTTATGGGAGCATCAAGAAATATAAGGCAAGATTCATGGCAAAGGGGTTCTCGCAGATAGAGGGGATTGACTACAACGAGATCTTTTCCCCAATTGCCAGATATTCATCTGTCAAGACTATCATAGTAATTGCATCTCAGATAGGGTGGAAGATCCACCAAGTGGACATTAAAAAAGCATTCCTCAATGGGGTTGTTGAGGAGGAGAGGGTATGAGACATGCAACAGAGAGACACATGTATGCAGACTCAAGAGAGCCTTGTATGGGCTCAAACAGGCTCCACATGCATGGTATGCTCAGATTGACAGTTAGCTTCAAGGATTGGGATTCACCAAGAGTGAAGCGGACCCCAACCTCTACTACATTGTTGTTGGAGGTGAGCCGCTTATTCTATTGTTACATGTGGATGATCTGATTTTGACAAATGCAAATAAGCTCATCCAAGAGTGCAAGAGAGATCTTGCAAGTGAGTTTGAGATGAAGGATCTGGGGCTAACGCACTATTTCCTTAGGCTGGAGGTTTGGCAGGGTGATGGGGAGATCTTCTTGAGGCAAGGTAAGTACACCCTGAAGATTCTGAGTAGTTCCACATGCAAGATTGTAGGCCCATGACCACGCCTCTAGTCACAAACTAAAGGAAAGGTGGATACATCCAGATTGGAGCGAGTAGATCATTCACTTTACCGACAGTTGATTGGGTCACTAATGTATTTGGTAAACACACAGATAGATATATGTTTTGCAGTTAACTCTTTGAGCCAATTTATGGTCAAACCTACCAAAGCGCATTGGGTTACTTCCAAGCATGTATTGAGATATCTCAAGGGGACCTTAGAGTTTGGAATATGGATTGTGGTATAAACAGGGAGATGAGATGAGGCTTGAGGGCTTCACTGATGCAGATTGGGCAGGGAGCTCCACAAACAGGAAGAGCACATCGAGATGTGCATTCGGTGTTGGAACAATAGTTGTTTCTTGGTTCAGCTGGAAGCAGAGATCAGTTACAATGAGCTCAACTGAGGTTGAGTTGACTGCTAGTTTGGCAGGGTACGAAGCTATTTGGTTGAGGAAGCTTCTCGTGGGTTTGTTTGGACAAGACTTGGAGCCCACCGTGATACACTGTGACAATCAGAATTGTATCAAACTCTTTAAGAATCCAGGATTTCACGATTGCTCAAATCACATCGACATATGTAATCATCACATTAGGGATATTATTCAGAGAGGCATAGTTACACTCCAGTACATAGCAACAAAGGAGCATACAATAGACATTATGACCAAGGATTTGCCAAGCAACAAATTTGTTTACCTTAGACAAAAGTTGGGTGTAGTGTAGAACGCCTTCCCCTCTAAGAGGGAGTGTTGATTAGAGTAGAGCAGCAAAGGTTCTGCTTGTGTAAGTCTTAAGGCTAGTAGAGGGACCCACATGATAGCCATTTGAAAAAAATATTAATTTATTTAACTATTTCCTAAAGTTAAACTTGGGAAAATTTTAAAATCCTACGTTAACTTATGATTTATCTCATCCCTTCATCAAGATCTAATCTCGGCCATTGAAAGTGAATGAGGGGCTTAGGTCGAAATTATAAGAGGATATAAAGCAAGTGGCCAATCAGTTGAGCACAAGCAATGTGTCAGATCAATGAAGGGAGAGACTAGGGTTTCAGGCTTCAGCAGATTGCAGAGCTTCGGCAATCAAGAAGGAGATCGAGTGAGGGCCAAGTTGCTTTTACATCCTCAACGCAGTGTTACACAGTAATTTGTCACCATCCTTGTACTCCCCGTTCTCTGATCCTGGAGGATCCATACAATGACCCTTGTGTAATTTCCAAGCATGGAATACATACCCTTGAACCACATTTTGTCTGCCAAATCATCTCCCTTTACAACTTTTCTGAAATATCACTGTAAAAACCTGGTTTTCAAGGTCGGCGCTTTCACTTAGTGTCTGACCCGCGCCGATAGTGAAATTTGCACTGAGACCTGTGCCGATTAGTGTTCTGTCTTAATGTTGGACCCACGCCGATCCTGTTTTGGAAATTTTTTTAAATAGAAAGGAAGCTTCCGCGACTAGAAGCTTCATGAGGTGGCAAGCTGGAAGTTTGTTTTGAGGATATGGACGAGGGATTCCCCTTTGGGCTTCTTGTTGCCATAAAATAGGAACTACTCTAAAGGATAAGCTCTTTTCCCATCATTTAGGGGCCCATAACCTCCTCCTCCATTGTTATATAAGGAGACCTCCTTCAGCTCTACAGCCTTAGTTAGTGATGATAGAAAGGAGAAGCAATTATAACTTCGGGAGAATAGTGCAGAGTGTGATTGTTTTTGTGTGTTGGGAACATAGTGAGATCTTGGACCTTTGTGTGTGAGAGTGTTACAAACGTGCTTAGATACGGACCTGCCGAAGGAGAGCCTCAACATCAAGGCTTGGTTGTAAACTCCCATTGTCTTTATCATAATAAAATGCAATTGATGTTTATCTTCCACTCTCGTTTACATCTATAATGAGATTTCTAGCATTCCTTGATCAGTTAGATAGGTTGTAATTGTTTTATGTTTGTTGTGATTTTACGCTTGTCGTGGTGTCTTGACTGTCTGTACAGGTAATCGAACATTGGCAACAGATTGTATCGAGCTTGAGAAGAGCGACGGATCAAGAATCTTCAACGGAAAACGACAACATAGCATCAGGATAAGGTAGGTCATCTTCCTTGCTCTGAATTTCACTTACAATCTAGGAAGGTAGATATTAGTATGTTCCCCTAGTTGCTAGACCCACCCTAGGGCTAAGGGGATCACCTCTGTCCGCAGAGGGGATTTACCTGGACAACACACAATTATTCCACTCATATGTGTGTGCAGGAAGAGAGATCTATGCATCCATACAACTCACATGTGTGCACAAATAGGAAGATCTGCGTGGTCGCATGGCAGATGGAATGCATAATAGGGAGATCGATTTATCTTGGGAGTTGATCAGTGTTTTCCTGTAGAGAAAGGGAAATTTCTCTTGCTGTAAATTTTTGAAGATTACCCTTTTGCCAAAGATAATAAAATACACACAAAGTTGCAGGTTTTCCCCAGAGTTGGAATTTCCTAGTTATATTGTGTGTTCTAGGTATTGAATGTGTTTGTCTTCTAATTGATTATTAATTTCCGTTTTGCATGCTAAGTTAGAAAACTCATATTGTGTGTTCTATGTGTTGAATGTGTTTGTCTTCTAATTTATTATTAATTTCCGTTGTGCATGCTAAGTTAGAAAACTCAGTGTATTTGAAATTTAAGTTTCTATAATAGTTGTTGTTTGCATTCCTGATTTTACACTTGGAAAATTGTGAATTAGTTACTGGGTTTTAAAGAAAACTAACAAAACCAACCAACAAAAGATTTATTATCTTATGGCTTTAAAAAAGCCAATCTACTTGACTTAAATGGATCCAAGCCAACCAAAACCCTCGCCCTAGCCAAGTGAGCCTTCTACTTAACTCTGGCCCATTACAATGGATAATCCCCAAGCCTTTTAAAGGTTTTAACTACATGTAATACCATGGGAAACCAATATTAGGTGCCCGAAACTACCACTCTTGACCTAACAGCCTTGAATCTTTCAATGGGTCAAGTTTGCCTAAAAATCCCCCCTTTAAATTTGATTGGGTAAATTTTTCAAATTCAATCTAGAAAATCTGCATGCACTTCTCCCCTACCACCTAGGTCTACATTTAGAATTTACTGGCAATGATAAACATCCGAAAAACCTACATGCTCTCCTCCCGTATCACTTAGGTCTATATCTAGACTTTACTAGCAGGGGTACACATGCCTTACCAAGTCTTACAATAGTATGCCCATATACATGTAGTTTAAACAAAAAATTAAATTCATCTCCAAAGTAATTTTTGTTTTTTTTTTGTTTTTGTCCCAACACTTAAGCCGCTATCTTCTCACCTTTACACTTGCTCACACCAAGCACTCTCCTCAGACCACTTCATTGCCATTAACATTTTGATCTAATTTCCATCTACGTTGGCTTGGTCTTTGCCTCTACATCTCCCTACTAAACTATCAATCTCATGACGTTTCTAGGTGGGTCATCCATGCACTACTCTCAGCCTCTTTGCAGTTTGAAAAAACCATAGTATTAAAAACCTGAACCGGTGACCAGACCGATGGACCTAATGAACCGGTAACCAGACTGGAACCGGTCTAACCGGTACTAGTCAGGCCTAAACGAACCGGTTTTTAAAAAAATACATTAAATAATTATTTTTTAATAAAAAAACTATTTTTAAGATTTGCAACCATGATTCCAAGCCAGTAGAGACAAAATATGCAAAGTTTTTTCATTTATATACCATGCAAAGGTGAATATATCAAAATAGCACCGAGTGCAATACATATCATCGAAAATTACATAAGCAATGAGGCTCCAAATGGCCCATAAAGTACAAAAACAATGCTACAAGCTATGAGGCCATTGGCCTAATACAAGACTACACATGAATCATGATCAATCATCAAATTCATCACCACTACTAGACACAGGATCAACATCGGCAGCTGCATAGACATCATCTAGATCAGAGTCTGAGGATGCCTCAGCCTCAGGCTCAGGCTCATCTGCAACCTGAATACCACTACCACCAATAACAATAGAAGTGGACGTAATGGAAGCACGAATTACTTGAGCTGCATGACTAGTGCCTTCCATTGGTTGTTTTCCTTTCCTTGATGCAGCTACCAATCCTGGGTCTCCGTCTGATGGCGCCACCAAATCTGCTTCAAATTCACCCCTTGCTAATGCTGCATCAAAATCAAAATCTGCCTCAAACACTGGATCTTCAGTCTCCTCCACCCATTCTGATGTTGGATCAATATCATCCAACACAATGAGATCTAGATCAAGTGTTTTGTTCATCAGTTGGTTACGCCTCAAGCGAAGGATGTATTGCACAAACACAAGATCATTTAACCGTTTCTATTCCAAATTGTTTCTCTTCTTTGTGCGTATGTGCTCAAAAACAAACCAATTGCACTCACAACCTAAAGCACTGCAAGTTTGGTTGAGGATTCTAATTGCAAACTTTTGCAATTGAGGACATTGGCTGCCAAATGGCTCCCACCAATGTGCTGCAAATAAAAAGACACTAATTAGTAAAATAGTTCATTTCATTACTTATTTACAAACAATTTAACTTGAAAAGAAAAACAAATTGGAATTGCTTACCTGGTTGATCCACATCTCTTGCCATTTTCGCCAAGTTCTTTCCAAAGGTACCAGCTGCCATACTGAAAAGAGTAAGTTGTTTATGTGTTTCCAAAATGCCTGCACGGATAGGGACCATGCGCTCCAAGCAATCAATCAATCCAGATCTAACCTCCCCATCTTGCCGATCTCCTAGCCGAGCTTTATAATGATACTTTGGGTTCAAAAAATACCTAGTTGCATGTATAGGATGATGGAGTTGATTGTTCCATCTGTTATCAATGATCTCCCATATTCGTCCATATTTCGCTAACCTATTCCTGTAAACTACCTGTATCTGCTCCTTTGCCTGATCCATAGCCTCATAAATGTATCTCATTGCCATCTTTTCCCCATCCACCATCCTTAGCACCTTAACAAGGGGCTCAGTAATTTTTACCAGCTCTGAAGACCTTTTCCAAAAATAATTTTCAAAGACTTTCTTTTTGGTGTCTTTTCCATCTTGTCTACGAGCCCACCAGGATTCAGTCCAATCATCAGAAGAAAACATTTTCTGCAAGTTTTTCTGTTGAGAATTGAGACATTGCAACGTGAGGAAGTGAGTTGCAAATCTCCTAATGGTAGGCCTAACAAGCTCTTTTCCCCCATTGTTTTTCCTCATTAGGCTCAATACCCATGAGTGGTTGTAAATGTATTTTGTAATGCACTTGCCATGCTCTACAGTGTTTTTTACTCACTCCACTTTGCCAATGTCCTCAAGCATGAGGTCTATGCAATGTGCAGCACATGGAGTCCAAAATATGGTATTATACTTGGACTCAAGCACCTTTCCAACAAGAACATAGTTTGAGGCATTATCTGTGCTGACCTGCACAACATTCTGCTCCCCCACTTCCTGAATAATCTCATCCAAAAGCTCAAATAGAAGGGTTGCATCCTTCACCTTATCAGATGCATCAACTGATCTCAAGAACATTGTTCCTTAAGGGCAAGAAACAAGGAAGTTAATGATAGTGCGGTTCTTTCCATCAGTCCATCCATCTGACATGATGGAACAACCTGTTTTGAGCCATGACTCTTATAGTCAGCCAAATACTCATCAATATTACAAATATTTTGTTGCAAAAGAGATCCCCTCAAGTCATGCACAGTAGGGCCTTTGAATCCCTTTCCTGTAGCTAAAACAGAGTCCCACATAGCTTGGTAATAAGGTGACCAAGCAACATTAAATGGGATATTTGCATCATACCACCATCTAGCAATGTATTGATAAGAAGTTTCTTTGCATTGTTTTTTCCAATGTTGATCCAAAGTGGGTTGACGACTTGGCTGGGAGGAAGTGGCTGTGGGATTAGCAGTGGATGAGAAATAACTCTGGATGTTGGGTCTCTTTGTTGGTTTTGATTTTTGGCCAACAGGAGGAACATAGTGAAAGGGATCATTGGTGGAAGGGATAGAAGTCAAGTCTTGAATCTCATTATCATCATACCCACTTTGTCTCATCATATCTATTAGTTCCCTCTTCCTTGCAATTTCATCTTGGATGGCCTTCTCCCTAGCCTTAGTCTCCTCAAACTTTTCGAACTTGGCAAGGTATTCTGCCTTAACCGGACCTATCACTTCATTAGGTGCATCACATGGCTTTACTTGGCCTCTTATCCCAGCCAAGTGTCGTTTCAATCTAAGAATACCCCCACCTCCAATATATTTTTCACAAAATTTGCATATCATCTTTCCATCAACCACATGACAATGGGCCCATGCACTGTCCTTGGTTTTTGGAGCCATCTTGACTTGAAATAATTGAAATTTGGAAATAAATCTGCCATTTAAAAAAAATTGCAGCTAAGAGAAATGGACAACCACGGCTAAATTTACAAAACAAAATGCACATTCAAACATACAAAATTTGATAGCATAGGAGTAGAGATTTGATAGCAATAGCATAGCTAAACACATGAGAAAATAAATACATGAACAACAATGAAATGATGTATTTTTCAAGTGAAATCCTTACCTGGCAATGCAAACTAGCTTCCTTAGCGTCCTCTTTAAGATGCCAACTCTACTGACAGCTCCAAACTATCTCCAAGATAGCTCCAACTCCAAGTCCAAGCCTCCAAGATCACTGCTCCAGCAAACACTCAACACTCTCCAAGCTCTCAATCAAACTCACAAACTGCGAATGAGATGGTGTGAGACAAAGGAGAGGTTGCCCCTGCTTATAAAGGATCGGGGAGGGTGTTTTTGGAGGGAAACAACCCTCCCCTTCCCTCCAAATCAGCCCTAAACATCATTGTTGGCCGTCCGTGGGTCCCTACAGCAACTTAGGCGCTGACTGGCCAGTTAAGGACGGAACCGGTCGGCGGCCAGTTCCGTCCTTAACAGGACGGTCAGCACCGATTAACTGGATTTTCAGGAGAAATGCAGAGGTTGACCGTGTTTTTCAACCAGTTTTGACTGGCCAAGAGTCTGACCAGCCGGTTTGACCAATTTCCGGTTTGACCCGGCCGATTTTTAATACTATGGAAAAACACTATAGTTCTTTCTTCATCAAGTAGCAGTTTCTCCTTTTTAGCCCTTCATTTGGGTCTGATATCACTTATTAATAATTAAAATGATGCAAGAAGAAAAATTATTATAAAGCAAGATGCACATAAACTATGTACACATGATTTACCCTAGAAAACCCTAACCATAGAAAAACCATCTAACAATAGAGCTATTATTATCCTGGACTTAAACTCATCCAAGTCGGCCAACACCCTAGCCTTGACCAAGTGAGACTTCCACACGACTCTGGCACATTACAATGGAAAATCCCCAAGCCTTTTAAAGGCTTTAACTACAAGTAATACCATAGACTCAATACCACAAGTTACCAATACCAGATCCTGAAGCCATCATTGTTAACCTAACAACCTTGACTCTTTTACCCAGTCAAATTTACCTAAACACATTATTGGGTTAAGGTTAATTGAGATGAAAACTATCCACAATATGGTTATGTTCAGTGCATTATTCCAAGTTTCTTGGCTTTTGTGATTGCACAACTGCATTTGTGCGCCTTTGGTGAGCCATCTAAATAAGCCAAGCCAATACAATCTCGAGTCATATGATCGACATAAAATAGTCGTAAGAAAATTTTCATTTAATATCGAATAGACCAATTCTATAATGAGAGATTGAGCTGTCTGAAGGGGAGAAATCAAACTTCATCCCATGTATGGTATTTACACAATGAGTCATATCTTAGTCATACATTTCTTGCTATGAAGGTGAGGTTGGTTCAAACAAAACAAGTCGTTGCATTGCGGATGGCATACCTGCCGAATAAATATGGTATAGCGTGCTTTTGCTGAATTTAATATGGTATCTCTGTCGTTGGCCTAAAAATAAAACTCACCATAAATTTTAACATATGATACTTAGAAGCTGGCTTAAAATTAAAACTTACTGTATGATATGATAGCTGTGGGAACTAAAGTTAATAGGATAATGGAAAAAACTTACGATATGATATGATAGCTGCGGGAACTAAAGTTAATAGGATAATGGAAAAAACTTATGATATGATATGCTAGCTGCTGGAACTAAAATTAATAGGGTAATGGAAAGCGAAGTTGCAATAAGAGCTTTGTTTAGTCGCCCAATCAAATAACAGTAAAACTTTGGTTAAACGTTAACATCCCCATTTGCAATGCTCAATCCATCGAAAACTTTGGTTAAAGTAATGAAAGAAAAAAAAAGTCAACTCAATTAATATGCGGTCAGCAACCTATCGATCGCTATATACCTACCTCAGCAGGTATAATAAGGATACAAAGATATTTTGATATGTCCTATCCTAAATATTTGGGAGTAATTTCCTAGCCTTCAAAGCGTGTACATGAAATTTCACATACCATAAGAGTTTCTCAACACTATCTTTTAAGTCATTTTTTCTATATCGAATTTTGCTATCTGTAAATTGCCTATAAAAGCAAGATTCTTAGCCTGAAAATCAACTAATGACAAGCATGCCTGACATCCAGATGAAGACTAATTTTGTTTCTCAGTCACATCTCTCCTCACACGTCGACTTGGACATTTTTGATTGACTTGCAAGCCCCTTTTATGATTCTTCAAAAGTAAGTTATATCGAAATAATGCAATTCTCATTCTATGTACAAATTGTGTGGCACATTAACTTCTGCTTCCCTTGTTTCCCAGTTGAGGCTTTTTTAAGACAAAAATATAGGCATGGAAAGAAAGTTTTACAAGCATAGAAATAGCAGAAAAATCAAAATAAATATACACACCCTACAAAGATGGGGTGTTTTGACAACCATCTTTGAGTATCAAGATTCCATCATCTTCTTCTCCCTCATCTAGATGACTTAAACAATGACTCAAATCTTAGGAACCAACTATTTCTTCCTCGTGCTAGATGAAAAGGATTCCAGACATCTAGATCAAGAATATTTGACTCTTTTGAAATTGTAGCATCATGCCAAACATTCACTTTCTTGGACATCTCATCCATTCTGTATTGAATATTTTTCTTTCCTGATATCCCTTGAATGAATCAATAACGCCATCTAGTTGAGATTAGAATTTATCTTTGATATTTTTCATATGTTCTAATCAGAAATGCATGAAGAAAATATATCGAAATTTGCAAATTAATCTTCTGTGGCACATAGTTACTCCACAACTGCAGGTAAAGATCTGCATATTCTGAAATTATTTAAGCAAGCCCAACCCAAGATATTCAATATCAAATAGAATAACAAGAGAACTTAATTTTCACTCCAAATCTAAGAAACAAATAAGGCAAAGGTCACTATCAGTAAAAGAGGTAGAACATCTGAATGGCCAGCAATATGTATTAAATATACATGTTACATTGCTAACTAGTATAAAGCTATCTTAAACCTCTATGTAAGGAGCTGATATAATTTTATCTTAAAATCATATGCTCACTGAATTATCTGGCAAAAGAAATCTTAGCTCTGCGATGCGTTGTTGACTTCTCATCATTATCCTAGTGCACTTCTGGATTTACTTGGTTTTGTATGTGGTGTTTCCTTTACATTTTCTTAACCCTTTTGATTTAGTTTTCCCACATCATCTTATGGAGTACTAGTTTATCGAATATGTGCAGTGTGTGATGCGTGTTCTTGCAATGATCGATAACTCATTTGAATCATTTTATGCTTTATGTGCTGAAGTTAAACAAATCTTCTAGGACAAAGTAGTTTAACTGAATAAGGAAAGACTTTTCTGTGTTTTTGTCATCATGAATCTCAAACTTCAAAGTTATCTGCACAAATTATTTTAGATGTAATCATTGTAATGATTTTGAAGAATTTGGCATATCTTATACTTTGTATTCCTTCAAGCATTATGCCTATAATGCTATAATTCAATGAAACATAAACTCATTTAATGAACATGTGCCATTCATCATGAGGCAGACAAACAATTTATTGTCAAAGGACATCACAGTCTGTGATCTATGGATGTGAAGTGCAATCTGTGAAGTAGATGGACTAATTTTCGATAATCCTTCACAGTTAAGGCAGGTTAGTCATATAGCCTGCCCTATATGGTGCATAGGTGGGGTAATGGGAAATGCAGAGGTGACTTGATGGTGTTTAACTATTCACACCTTATTTCCAATGGCTTTGCTTGATCATTTTGGAAAAGGGGATTTGGAGGTGATTTGCTTTATCGGGATTACTGTGTGTGTCTAAACTATGACTATTCAAAATTCACAAGTGGGACTACTGCAAGTGGCTAACTATGACTATTCAAAATTCACAAGTGGAACTACTGAAGTGGCTAAACTATGACTTCAAAATTTGCAAGTGGCTGTTGTGGACCTTCAAAAACATGAGTACTCCAGAAGTACGAAGTTAATTTTGAGACCTGAGCTCAAAATCAAAATGAATTGGGAAAACTCAGGTGTCTTAATTGTTGGAATTGTTTCCATGGTGAACCTTTAAATTAAGTTAAGGTTTCATATTGTAAGAGCATCTAAAATAACTTGCTCGTCTCGAGCTGGGGACCAAACCCAAGTTGTCAATTTCATTATCAGAGTATTCTCACCTTGCTCTGAACTGAATGCGTATCGTACTACCCAAATTCAGAAGTAGGCCATTGCAACTTTCTCTTGGCTACTTGTGTTTTGTGACAAAACAATAAATTGAGACAGAGGCGCAGGCCTTGGGTTTGGTCTAGGAACTTGGTGTCGACTGCTAAGCACTGGTCACAAGTTCAAATCACGACACTGCACACTGACCCAGATGGGAAATATGACTTTATAACCAAGCAACACAGGAGGCCAAATACTGACCTCAAAATCCTTGATCTGTTGATCTAAGCGGTTGAGCTCTGCTAATTTGTGATTTATCCCACGTAAGTCTGTAGCTCCGGGAGTTGGTCTCGGCTCCAGCCTTTTCATATCCGGGCTCCTTCGGGCTGTCCCCTGCATCTTTACTGGCTGTTTATTCCAATTTTCTTAATCCAGAAACCACCCAATTATTTTTCATCAAGATTCTTGGGAATTGTTTGGGATTCTCAAGTAAAGCCCATGGAGGTGTGCGCTGACAATCGCACTCCAACTTACCTTCTAATATGTTATCATTAACTGTCTAAATTTGTCCATCAAATAGCTCAGGATGAAGAAATTGAATGCATTCTGATCCAACAGAGTCTGTGCAGTCTCTCCTCTTATTGACTCGAGAGCGAAGAATTATGCGCAGATATCGATGGTGATGACCGAAGAAATGTCATTGTCAAGAACAGCTAAAGCCGACTTTGCCGGTCCTTTGAGCCGGTCTTGTTGGGACCGTGACAAAAATTAAAATGGCACGGCTAATAGAAAGCCAATTGCCATGGAGAACATTAGATTTGGGGCTGCTCTAAATCCGCATCGTTACCGTGGCCAATGAGGTATATCACTGTACTTTTACAACTTTGGCACGGTTAACGTTAGCAATTTCCATCGAGTTCAGGTTGGATTTTCCAACGATTGTCAACATTGCAACCGAAAAGTATGGGATCGCCACTTCTAATTCCTTTTGAATTCGAAGAATCTGAACCCGGTGCTTTTCATCTATTGCGATCAGTTTGGAAAATCCCAATTTGAGAGATTGTCACGGAAAATTGACATGTACATGAACAAGTTTCTACAAGAACAAGTCAATAAATTGCAGGGCTGACACACTCGACTTTCCATGGAAAGATTTAGTCTCGAAAAGTTATGGACAGCACGAGGGAGGCGATGATTCATCCTTGACACGAGGCTGTAGGGTCACTTTCCTAGCTTTTCGCTTCTCATTTTGAGTTGTTTATGGGCTACTGAGGATTGAGTTTTCACAGGGCTTCATAGGGCCTTTACTATTTGTAACTTTTGCTGAGTTGTTCAGAGCGTATTTGCGTTATTTCAGAATACTGACATTTAATGAATATATATGAAGTTTAATTTATTTAGAATTTTTATGGTAAGCTTCGGGGACTGCATTTTCACATAAAGAATAAGGAGTGTTTTAATACACTACTTCATCATTCTGTCTATCCAAGAATTTTAGAAATTTTAGAAATATGTTAATTTATCTAATTAAATTTCTAAAATACTTTAAAAACTACATTCTAAACAAAATTAATATACAGAATTATATAATCCTAAAATAATAATAATAAATTAAAATATTTTAGAAATATTATGAATATTATTCAAGTCAAATAGTTAATTTTTAATTTTTTTTATATTGATTAGATTTCTAAAATACTTCGAAGTCTCATTTAACATAAGAATTTCCCATATAACGCAAGACTAATAATAATAAATATTTTTTTAATTGTTTTTTATTTTTATTTTTTTTTATTTAAATATGATGATATATAATGGGATTGTTTTTATTAATTATTTTAAATATATAAATAGATTCAAAATTTTAAAATATTTCAAAAATAATTAATGTATACAATTTTAATAATTCTAATTTTGAAGATTTGGAGTATGTCCTAAAGCTATTTTTGCTTGGCTAAGAGTTTGTTTTTCTCGGATGTAAGGAAATAGATTAATTGTCCAACACCCAAAGGTATTTGGCATGAGTGAAAGCAGGAGTAAAGCATGCTTGGTTAGCGACCACCTGACGTGTGAGTTATTCCAGGTGGTATAAGGCATCTAGCATGAGTGACAGCATGAGAAAAGCATGCCCTCTTAAGGATTATCGGGGGTTATTCCAAGTGATGTGGTTTTCTTTAAATAGCAGTGATGAGTCAACCTGCATAACATGAGTGAAAGCATGAGAAAAGCCTACCTTCTTAAAAATCACTAAAAAAATTATTTCAAATAAGGTGATTTTCCTTAAATAACAGTGAACTAAAATAAGTTTTCCCACCATATAAAAACAACTCCAACAAAAAATTTCAATAATTTTTAATTAATTTTTTAATAAAAATATCCCCAAATACATTATGAAGGAAAAAAAAATAACTAAAATGGAAACAACACTTTTAAAATTTAACTTATTATTTACTTTTAATATAATTAATTGCTTCTAAACTTCCTATACTCTATAATTTTTTAATAATTTCAATCATATAATCTTGAATTTTCACTTTAAGAGTGTTTTCTAACCTTACATCACATCTATACCATATTTACGCCGAAGGTGTTCCTTAATGGGCTTTGCTGGGATGAACAGTGCTCCCATCCAATCTCATAGCTCCACCTATCGCCCTTCTGCCCTGTCAAAATTTGACACTTGGCGAGCAACCTAGCTCCTGTTGTCCAATCCACCACTGGGCCGTGCTGCTGTCAAGTCGTTCACTCCTCCTTCATGGTGCGGGGTGTTCGCTCCTCCTTCACAGCACGGGGGTTTGACGGGCCACGCCTTTGGCGCCGACGCATTTCAAATGAGCAAGTACTAATATATAAACTTAAACAAATACATAAAAATAATATTCCTATATATATAAACTAACACATAAGTGAATGCAAAAGTATGCTATATATTTATTAATTTATTTTATCTCTTATTTATATGATCATTGCTGTAAAGCATCTTAGTTGTCTATTCTGACTCCTACAAGTGTGTGTTCACATTTCATTCGAAAATAAAAAGCATTGGGCAGTGTTTCCTGTTGTATAGACACCCATATTGTACACGCTCGGATAAAGGACGGGACGTGACCGACACTTCAGTGAGCACACTAATTCCATATAAATAATAATGAATGAAATGACATTTGCTTAATTATTTTTCTATGAATTATATATATATAATTGAACAAAGCATGCAGGAAAGATACAAAGTTATTAAGAAAAAGGTGATTGGTCTGCATTCATATCAAGGACTTATAGGAGATGCCACTCTCATATAAATCTTGACTTTAGAATCTTATTAATGTTTTCTATTCAAGAAAATGTTGAACAAAGATAATAATGACACATTAAAATAAGTTAAAAGTTAATAGTATTGGGATTCAATTGATATTATGAATCCCGGCCATTATCATCGAATCATGAGCCCAAAAAGTTATATTTTTTCCTATTAAGTTGCCTATATAAATGAAGAAAATGATAATCTGTGTATACAAAATTATGTTTTAGTAATATTACTTTTATGTTTTAGTTAATTAGTAAGGTATAATTTATAATAAATATCAAAATATTTATCTAAGAGGTATTTCACATTGTATATATATAGATATAGATATTTATTTATTTTTATATTATTATTATTAATTATAAGAAAAATTAATATATGAGTTAAGTAATATTTTAAATTATAGATTCACTTTATTTTATCATGAAAATTTTTAACTTGTAAATAGTTTTTGCTATAATATTATGGCTTATCAATATGGCATCTAATATGATATGTATTGATATGATATTTTTTTAATTAATTAAATTTAAGATAAATTAATTAAAAAAGCATAAATAAGTTGGAGATAGATCTTAACCCTTAATATGTATATACTAGTATGAAAATTTTCACCATCAACTTATTAATTATTAATAGTTAAATTAAAATTTTGGAATGCCTATTTTGGAATGCCTATTTTGAAATAGGCATGTCTCTTAGCATAATTAAATTATGTATTAAATATTAGATAAAATTTAAAAATATTCTTTAAAAAGCATATAAAAAATATGATTTTTTTATAATACAAAATACATGACAAATTTACATGATAAGCTAGAAGAGTGTTTGGAAGCTGCATGTTGTAATGGCCCCAAGCTCATTGGTATGGTCATTGCTCTTCTCCTTTATGACGACGATATCGTTCTTCTAGCCAGAAGTCATGATGATCTCGACAAGCAACTTAGAATTTTCCATGATTAGTGCTCCAAGATTAGTATGAATGTTAATATCAGCAAGACTAAAGTCTTGATAATTAAATCCAAAAAGACAACTATGATAATTTCATTTATGATAACAATTACTCAAAGAAGGTTTCTTCATACAAATATTTAGGCATTGACATTCATCATCAGCTTAACTCGAATTATAGCATTGAGAAAATGATTATAGGAGGTTGGAAATCTTATTATGAACTTGAAAATAAATGTGAGTCAACAAATCTTTGGATATGGAGTAAAAAATAGTTCCTCTTTGAGACTCTCGTCACCCCTATTATTGTATATGGATGTGAGGTTTGGGGTTGCAATATATCTAGAGAATCATGGAGGAAGATCGAGTTGATCCAAAAGAAATTTATAACCTACAACCTCAAGATTAAAGGAAATACTCTCTACCCTATCCTCTTGATTGAAGCTAGCTTTTCCCCCACTGAAAGCATGGTTATGTTTAGGTATCTGATGTATAAGAAGAAGCTTTACAACATGGAAGCCAATAGGTTCCCCAAAATTGCTTCTAACTCTAGCCAAAACCCCCACCTCCAGCTCAAGTGAGGTTGGCATAAGGATGTACAATCTTGGCTCAACCATAGGGGGATAAAGGAGGAGATCATCTTGGAGAATAAGGATAATATTAAAAATACTATTACTTCCAAATGTAAGGATAAGTTGTGGTATAATAAGGAGTTAGAGGGAAAAAGGACGTTAAGGTATTATAAGGAGGTGATCAACCCCAATCTTGTTGACCAGAATCATCTTTCTATCTTGACTTGTGCTAAAACAAAATGAACATTGTGTAGATAAGAACCAATTCTCATGAGCTTCAAAGTGAAATTAAGTGTTGGTCAATTCCCAAAACACCTTGGGATGAAAGAGTCTATCACCTTTGTGATTGTAAGAGGGTTGAAGATGAAAAACACTTCCTCTTGGATTTTTCGGCTCTTGCTCACATTTGCTCTCATTTCCAAAACCTTTACCACGCTTCTAACCTTTTTGACTTGTTAAGTCAACAAAAACTAAAGTGATCTAGGAATGCTTCTCTCCCCTTTTTTTTATCATAAAAATAAAATATTAAAGAGTCTCAATTAATCTCTTACTTTCTTAAGGTTTGATAGACTATATAGGTCTTAGTGGATGTTAATCATCATCATCATCATTTTTTTTTTATAAAGATTTAAATGGTATTAAAATTTAGATTATGTAAAACAATGTTTTTTCAAATAAGCATTTTTTTTTTAATGAAAAAAAATCATTTATGTCAACATTCAGGTGAATACGATTTCCAAGAGTCGTGTGTTTAAAATATAGTCCCCCACCCCCAATGAAGGGGGGCCAAAAAATGCCTTTATTTTTCCCTCTTCCCTTACTACCTTCTTTAACAAACCCTCAAGCCCTTTTTGGACCACCTTACTCATTCTTGAAGGAAAATAGATTTATTAAAAAAAATCAGCTTATACTAAATAGATGACTAAGAAATGCAATCCCAAAAACCAATATCTATGAACCATAACTTAGTTAGAAAGCCTAAAGCCTAATGAAATCATTTAAAAAGAAGTGAGTACAAGCTAAAGTTTGACATTGAGAAACTCCTAAAGAAACACCATATTTTCAGGGATATAGAGAGCTTCTTTCAAGAGTCTGTCGATGACCTTGTTCAAATCCTAAAAGATATGGGTGAATTGAATTTGGATGAACAAGTTGGAAACATGACACAATTGATTTCCCAATGGATCATGTGTAACATTGTGTAACGAAGCACCACCATTAAAGACATTGATAACAAGACCAGAGTCACCAAATGCATAAAGAGAACCCAAGCCTCAAGAAATTGCGAATTTAGAGAGAAGAAAAAGAGCCATAAACTCCCCATGATTATTGGTATTGGACCCAACCTTTGTCTTGATATGAAAATAAGCATACCATAGCAACAAACATTGTTGCGAGAAGCCCCATCAAAGGAACATTGAGGAATGGCTACATCCACCTAAATAGGACCCATAGATTGTAATGGATTTTGTCCATCTAAGGTCCTATACAAATTGTACAGTACATGAACCCATTAAAATGTTTGAAAGGAAGGAGTAACTTTATCATCAAATGCTATTAAGTTTCTAGCCAGCTAATGCCCCACATCACCATGAAAGGAAGGGGTCTATAAGGCCTTAGAGAAATATTCGAAAACTAATCATTGAAACATGCTTCAATAGATTCATCGTACCATAAATTAGATAATCCTATAAGGCTTTCTAGTTCTTTCCATACTTACTATGAGTCAGTACAAGAGAGAAAGATGTGAGGTTGTCTCTTCAATATTTCTGCAAAACAAACATACACAAAGCCCTTCTTTATGTCGCTTTCGTAGCTCTTCCCAAGTCATGACATTATTATTAAGTGTCAACCACATCAAAACAATAGATTTAGGGGGAGCTCTATGGAAGGTATCTCAACAATCAACCATAATAGTAGTTCGTAATCTAGTGGAATTCAACCAAACTTGAACCCCAATCAAACTCAAACTATAGTTTCATGCCTCTAACTTGAAATATTTTATTCAAATTGATTGAGTTGAACTAGCCCGCCTATATATATAAGTTCAGTGCTTTGTGGTAAAGTTATGTTAAAGGTTATGAACTTTTATTGTTACTTAATTGAAGATTTAATTCCAGTTTAAACTCGGTGAGGTGTGTGTGTATATATATATATATATATACACACACACCTCACCGAGTTTAAACTGGGTGCGTCTTCAATTAATAACGATAATTATATATATATATATATATATATATATATATATATATATATATATATATAAGTCATAGGATACTCCTAAAATGCCCTCGAATCTGGTATAGAATGCACTGCCCGTACGGTTCAACCCAATTAAGATACGGCTAATAAAGTATGAAATCTGTTGTCAATAGTATCCGTAAAACAGGATCTGGCTGGACGCACGTTTAAAAAAGCGTTGTTTTTATAAAGAGGAGGAGCTTTTGCTCATTGTTTTCTGTTCATTGTTTTTCACCAATTGAGGAGGATTTTTCAGGAGAGGGCATCAAGCCTATGGCCCTAGTATTTATATTAATATTCATTTTCATCCTTTTACTTAAATTTTTAACATTACCATGAAATGACTCAGGATGTTTGAGAGTGGTTCCAACCTCATTGGATTTCATATGGAGAAAGTAGAATTTTAGATCTCATTCAAAATCCAGCAGACTTATCAGTTTTTCAGGATTTCAGGATTGGGTTATTGCAATATTTCCATCGAATTTTGTCATGTATTAGGGTATGGAACTCGTATTTAATCAAGAGCACCAATCCCTCTATGTACCTTGATGTTAGTGACATTGGTTGTCAAACTCCTCTATCATGACCCTACTAAAAATGTACCCATCACTCAAACAAAACCTTGGCTATCTAAGATGATAGATAAATCTATGTTTAAATCAATGAATTAAGTATGAATTTGTGTAAAAAATATCTAATTTTTAATATATTAATACATATATATTTTTAAAAAATATATATATTTTTTAATAAAATAATATATAATGTATCGTATCCCAGAAGTATCCTGTTCCGAGGTCACCGTACCCGTATCCCCGTATCAGGTGACTTATATATATATATATATATATACCTCACCGATTTTAAACTGGAATTAAATCTTCAATTAAGTAACAATAAAATTTCATAACCTTTAACATAACTTTACCACAAAACACTCAACTTGTATGAATAAGTACTATTTCAAAACTTCCTGTGAAAATGCAAATCATATTACATTTAATGCAACAAGGATTGTAAGATTGTTAGAGAAGATAAGTGCTCTTTTCAAACTCTTGTAAAAATGAAATTCATATGATTAACCCTTAATACAACAAAGATTGTAAGATTGCTAGAAAAAATTGCAAACAACAAATTTACACCTCTTTAAATTCAAATCTAAAAAATTATAGAACTAAGCTAAGAAAATATATACATTTTTTGAGTGATTGGAAATGGTATCTTAAAAAGCTTCACAAATAATGTTTTAAATGACAATCAAATCCTTATTACAAAGAAACTTGTTTTACTTTGGATGACGTTTAAAGTTAAGTGCCTAGTAAAAAGGAAACTAAGAACCTAGAAAGGTACCAAGTGAAAATTATAAAAGTTGGAGGTTTTGCTCTTATCCCACATATTTATAGACATTTCAATATAGTGATTAAACATGGTTTCCCCAAACCTTAGATTGAAGTCCCATTGTTTTTAATTGTAAAATTGGTGATAAAAATGGAGCTGTCTTTAGTGCAACTTTTTGGAGTTTTCGGTGCCTGAATCCGATGAAAAAATTTGAGGTAAAATCTTGATTTCTGCTATTTAAACTGGTTTTTTTACTATATATATGGATTCATCACCCTAAAAAACCCCTAAGGCACTTCGATTGTGCAAAGTTATCCATCAAACTTATGTTTTCAATAAATTCCGACTGGATTTTAGAGAAAATAAACCAGAAAAATCCACTTGGAAAGCCTTCAAAAATTCGCATAAAGACTAGTCAGATAAAAATAGCCCCTCAAATGACGAAATCATTATGATTAGTTATGTTTTATCCAAGTTGATAAGCTTTATTTTGGAAAGAATATTAGTTTATGATTAGAAAGTCATGGAAAAAAGAGCTAGAGGCTAAGCTAATTTTAGAAGCAATCATTCACTATGGACCACTATCTTATGCAACATACCTAACCCATACCTTTATGAGGGTATGGGGTGTCAAATTTTCCGTTTTTCTTACAATTCAAAACTTTTCTCTGAAATCCACATTAACTTCTTATCATCAAAAGATTTTTGGAGGTATATTAAAATCCAAGTCCAAATCATCTGGATATAACCATTTGAAGTTTTTTTCCCTTAATGTCATGCCAGTGCCACTAAGAAATTGCCACATAGAAAATGTTGTGGCACTCCAAGTCCATGCGTCATAATGGGATGGTGTCATGATAACACCAAGGCCACCTAGCCTACCATGTCATTCACTAGTCCAATTACTTATATATATATATATATATATATGAAATTTTAATTAAAGCACTAATCCATTAATTCCACCAAAATATAAGAACCAAATCCATATGCAAAACTTCAAAATATGATATGAGACCCCTTTGTTTGTGGAACAAGGGACCCATCTCCACATCTACTAAGGCATACATACTTTACCCCCCTCTGGTTGAACCTACGACCTCTTAGGAGAAAACACATGTTCTTAACCTTTAAACCCACTCAAATTGTATCCAAATCATCAAATCTCCAAAATTTAAAATTTTCTTTTAAAAACTTTATCCAAATCATCAAATCTTTAATATTTTGCTTTTGAGAAAAAAAAATTTAAATCATTAATCAGTGGTATTATTGATATTGATTAAAATTGATATTTTTACTTGATAAAAGTTTCATAATTTGTTTTTAGAAACTTTATCCAAATCATCACATCTTTAATATTTGGTTTTTTAGAAATTAAAATTAATAGTTTTACTTGGTAAAAGTTTCATAAATTCTCCTCGAGAATATTTAGCTAGCTCTATAATAAATTTTGGAAAATGTGTATTAACATTAAAAGAGATTATTTCTTATGAAGAAATACTAGTCACACATTGGGAAAAATTATTTCCCAAAATTCTATACTTATTCATGTATGAAAGGTTTAGAGGTTCATGAATGTAAATAAATTATATGCATATAAATATTTTCATATACCCATGCATTAAGGAAAATTTCATTTCCCAAAACTTATCACATTCACTTAATCAAACGAGATTTCTTACCAACATTACTAAATCTGAAGTTTATTTAAACCTTGCTCAAAATTTATATGAGCTTAATTTGATTCCTAGGAATGCATACACTTGGAACATTCTTTATACTAGATATATTTACGAAGAGTTATTTTCCACCATAATTTAAGAAATTCTTTGCACCAAAAATAAGTAGGCTATATGTAATTAAACATATTTACCGAGAGTTATTTACCACCATTATGTATGCATTTATTAGCACATAAATTGGTAGGTGTAAAAATTAAACATGCAAACTTACTAGTGGTTACTACCCACCAAAATTTATGCAAGTCCTTGCACTTGAATAACCAATTAATTTCTCCACTTCAGACATCAATTTTATTACCAAAAAGTTGTTCTAAATTTGGAGTCATATACATTCATGCTAAAATATATATTGAACTCAAACATAATTTAGATCCTTGCATGAATATGTATATATATTTTCCATAATCATATAAACAACTTTTCATCTCTAGTTTTATTAACAAAAATTCAAAGAACAAATGAACAAAGGGAACACTTTTTGAAGTTTCCAGGATTGCAATTGATCTAGAAACGAGTATTTTCCACCCAACCATAGGCTTAGTTGTACATCAACTTTCTACAACTGAGCACCCCTTGCCTGAATTGGGATAGGTGAAAACAATTTTTCTTCACATATACGATAGAGTTGGGGATCTTCTTTCTCGGCAAAGCTTTCCTTTGTGATCTCCATATGCATCTCAACTGGTTACCAAAGAAAATAATGGAATATCTTTACTTCTCTACAGTAGATTTGAACAATTTTCCCACATTTTGCTTATCATGCTCAACCAACACACATCAAATCATAGCCCACTCTTCCCAGCTATAGTACAAAGCTCTTTTGTAGATGTTTGACAAGGGAAATTTGTTTTTGGGTAGCCTGAAACACGCCAATATTATTCCAATCCACGATTAGCACCTTTATGGGATATTTGAGTGCCCAAAACATAGTTTAATCACCCAAAATGCTTCAACCATCATTTCACTTGAGATTGGAAGAATTCCACCTGTGATCCTCACTACTTATGCACCCATGTTTCTTTGCTCTCTATGGGTGTCTCTCTTTATGCGTGAATCGTTGAATTACTATGTGAATGAATGTATCACACTCATTTATCTTTGTTGGTATCTGCCCCCTACAGAATTTTCCATGTTCCATGCACTCTACTGTTGTGCAATCCCACATTTACCTCAATCTCCTAGGAAATCTATGGGTCAACTTCAAAATTTGAGGAATATATTCATCCCAACCCTTCCATTAAATTCTAAAGCATTATTGTAGCTGGAAAATAAACTTCATATTACTTTTATGAGGGTGGTTGGTCCAACTACCCAATAATTCACAATCAATTGGTTTTTTGGCAAGAGGGAAAATACTCATATTTAAATTTTGAATTTCATGGCAAGGCTTTGCAAGATAATTCCCTTGAATGCCCTCATTGTTTTCCTGCTTGTGGTATCATAGTCTATATCAATATTCATATGTTCCCAATAAGCTTTGTCAACATATTCTTTAATCAGTCATTTAGATTACATAGTCATTGTTCCTAGATTCATCCAGTTTATATTTCTCACAATAATGACTCATCTATTTGGCATAGAAAATACAATACCATTAACATAATTATTTACAATTTAACCTGGGGTCAGGATAAGGATGTTACATCCTATGGCAGGTGTTAGAAGATTTAAAGTTTCCTTTAGAATTGAGAGTTATTTCAATAAGGTTTTAGAAGAAAGTAATTGCTATGTTCGTGATTAATAAGAGTTGGTTATAAGAAAATAATTGTAATATAGGTGTTATGTAAGGTTGTCCATTATTCTCTTTCCTTTTTGGCAATTATATTGACAACCTAAAGGCATGTTTGGAAGAAGGAGGTTGCATTGGCACTACTTTCACTAGAATAGTAATCAACATTATTTACATTGATGATAATGCTCTTTTTATGAGGAGCCCCTTTGATCTTGACAAGCAATTAAAGAATTTTCAAATACTAGTGTTCTAGCTCTAGTATGTCAATAATTTAAAATAAGGAAAAGATTATGATCATCAAGAAAATCACTCAACATAATTTTTCATGTGACAATGAAGTGCATTTGTACAAATAACATAGAGTTAACATTCATCACAAACTTGGCTAAACCTATACCATTGTGAAAATTATTAATGGAGAATGGAAAACCTATTTTTTTCTTGAAAACCATTGCAAAGCAACTTATTCTTGACTCCATAAATGAATACATATTCTTCTTTGATATTTTAGCATTTCCAAATCTCTTATATATTTGTGAATTTTGGGTTCTAAATGTTTCTAGAAATACTGCAGAAAATTTGTGCAAACCTATAAAAGTTTTATAGTTTATGATCTTTAAATTAAAAGAAATACACCCTATTTCATCCTCCCCTTAAAGGTTGGGCTTCCATCCACAAAGAATAAGGCTATGATTAGATACCTAATGTACCATCTTAAAATAATTAACATGAATGATAGGGGGTTTCCTAACATCGATAGTAGAGGACTAATAGCACAAAATAGTGCAGATTCGATGTATATCCTTTTTTGAAGGGTTGATTAAAGTTAGAAATAGTCATCTACAAAGAAATATGTATATTCAAATCTTATGAATATAATTTTTTTTCTTAGGGAAAAGAGGCTTCTTAACATTTCTTCAATTTCTAATAAAAGCCTCTTGAGACTTAAGAGAGGGTGGAATAAGGATGTTTATTCTTGATTAAACCATTGAAAGATAGATGGGGAAGCCATTGTACAAAATAGCAATACCTTTAAAAGCATTGTCACAAGTAAATTTAAAGAATATTTGTGGTAAAAATAATTGTGGTGCAACAAATATATGGAGAATAAGAAAAAATTAATGTATTATAAGATATCTTTAACCCAAGTTTGAATAACAATGTATCTTTTTACTATAACTATCTTAAATTAAAGAAATTAGCATTGCTAAAATAAGAATCAACTCTCAATACCTATAAAGCAATGGGACAAGAGAATATGTAATCTCTGTGGCAATGAGAATGTGAAGGATAAAAATTACTCTCTGAAAATGGTCTACCAAAGCACATGTTAGGCCCCAATCTCACAATATCTCTAACACTACCAATATTCATAAATTGATAACTCATAAAATCCAAAGAGAGTTAAGAGAATTTCTCTCCAATTTTTTCGATCACAAAAATAAAATTCTAAAACAAATTAATTAATCCTTTATCAAATTTTCGAAATTTGATAGACCAAAGTTGGTCTCAATGGAGAGTGTTCAAAATATTTTAAATATATAAATATTTTTAAAATCCTAGGAAAATAAAAAAGAATGTTATTTAATTTTAAGTATAAAAGGAGGAAAACTCATATAACTAGTCATCAACAACAAATAGTTTCTTTCTTGCACACCATTGGTTAAGCATGAATTGCATCTTGTTTTGATCTTTTCTTCTATTAGGGGCAAGTTCATGAGTCTAGTTCAAGGAGCTACAATTTCTACCCCATTAGTGGCAAGGATGCCAGTGGCTCATGATGAGTCTCGCAGGTTCCTTCTTATTTTATTTTTATTTTTTCATTTTTTTTAAGTTTAATATCCAAATCTCAGTAACTGGGGTCACATGGAGGAGAGAGAAGGGAAGGTATGCATATTGGGAAAAGGGATACGTGGAGGGAAATGGGTGTAAGATGACACATGTGGAGATGGAAGAGAAACTAGAAGGGGCTTCAAGCCATTATGGCTCAACCACAACACTTTACTCTTGATTGTAGCAAACCAAACCAATGACACTACCCATAAAAATGGAAATCATGGTGAGCAGTGGTTGAAGCATCGAGATATTAATGAAGGTTTTGGATAATACATGGAACATTTGAGAATGGAGATGGAAACAATATTATTTGCAAAGGGTGAGAGAAGATTAGATGAATTATCTAGGTGCACTACTAGCCATTTTATTTGTCAAAGAAGAGATTACAAGGCTCTATGATGGTTGAATTTGTGGTCAAATTTTGGATCTTTGAATTGGGTTCCAACATTGCCAATCATTATCACTCATATTTTCCTTGAAGTTGTTGGAAGAGGAAAGGGGTCTGAGGTAACCACAAACCAACCTTCAGGTACATAATCTAGCCAATTTGTACCCAGAGAGGGCTCTCTCTATAAAATTTAGCTTTGTTTTTGAGAATATTAGGCTAGTTATAAAGTTCAGGGGTTTTGTTTGAATTTGGGTGGTGGAATTCGATAATTGAGGGCAAGATTAAGTATTTCAGGCCATTGGGCTATGGAGTCAAAAAGATAAACTATTGGATTGGATTATCAACAAGATGGCCATCACTGGAGCTGATCGTCAAGAATCAATTTGATTTTAGAAGTGAGATGGATGGTTAGTGGATGAAAGCAATTCAAAGTCTTTTCAATTTTATGTTATGGCAGAGGAAAATTGAGTGATTATTAACAAAGAGAAATTAAGTATTCTTTATTAAATAACCAGAATGCTTAAACTAGAAAAACAAGAGCAATTAAGAAGTCCTTGTTTAAAACCAGTTTAGAAGAAAACATTTAGAAAAATAATGATTAAAATCAGATTACACTTAAGTACCTTCTGATTTACTCCTTTTCATTAATCATTCAGAAATGAAACACAGTGATATAATAAACAAATATAAAGACTTTAAAACACAAGGAAAAGATGACTTATTGATCTGTAGTTTGACACATGAATCCTGTAAAAAGTCTTTCGCTTTAATTCATCATCCAGCTTAGCCACAAAAAATTTCTCCAATAGCACTTTATTCCAAAATAGTCAATGTTACAGCAAAGTCTAAGAATCCACCTTCAATACTCCAATTGAGGGAGTATTTATACAAATTCTAAACTAAAATATCTTGAAAAAATATCAAGATTGGTTCACAAATCTCTCCAACTATTTTACATAAATAGAACTTAAGTAAAATACACTCAAACTAATGCATCTATTTGGCACTATTTTTTATGGATAGGTGATGACAAAGAGGATAATTCGAATTTGATCCAACTCTTAGTTGATGATGATGCATCCAAGTCACTAACTGCTTCCTTTCTTTGTGCATTCTGCTCCAACAATTCTGCAAACTTGGGGTCCAATGATATCTTTTTATTTCTCAATCCGTAATAGCTATGTAAAAAGTGAAAGATTTTATTGTGTATTAATATGTTGGTGACATAAACCGCTTTCAGTTTCCCAAAATTCATCTCCAGCTGTGCACAATAGTCTCTGTAAAAATATGTGTAAAACAGAGTTTTACAGAGTCTGAAAAATAGCCTGTAAAGATGTGCATGTATCTCTCATTCTGAAATCACTGTGAAAAAAGTGAGATAGGTTTTTGTAGATGGGTCTCTTAGGAACAAAAAACTCCTTCATTTTTGTATTATGTATTTTGTATTTACCGCAATCTTCTCTGCAAAATGATGACTTAACTGGTATTTTCTGCAAAAAGGGCTTTCCAACATTATTTAATATTTCCAAAACCATAATAGCTGTTAGAAAAGTGAGAGAGGTTTTTGTATATTGTCCTATTAATAACATAAACCTCCTTCAGTTTTTCAAAATTCATCTTGGATTTATCACAATAGTTTCTGCAAAACTATGACTTAAATAGGAAAATTTTGAAGAATGTACCATTTTTGCTCTAATTTCATCTTTTAACCTTAAACTTCTTTTGACTGTTTTTCACTTTTACTTTGGATAAAATTCATTGTGGCTGGTGAAAGTGTTTTCATCTTTGTTTAACCCTTAATATCTTCATGTTTACTTTCACTGTTTACTGTTTACTTTTTACTTTTTACCGCTCTATTTTTTATCTGTCTTCACTTTGTCATGAACTTGTATGTTCTGTTTTGTAACTGTCTTCCCTATTGTTTATCTTCATGCTAGCTGATTTACTTGACTTGGTCTTCAATCTGATACTCTTTAATCCTGATACTCTTTGACTGTTCTTTACTGTGTCCTTTTACCTTCAATGTGTAGTTTAGGTTTTTACTGTCTGTTTCAACAGTAAATCGTTTAATATCCTATTTCCTTTGCTTGTCTTTCAACTGTATGTTTTATCTTCCATCTCTGTTTGAATAGATTTGATAACACTCTTGGAGTAAACAAGTCTTGTGACTAGTATTAAGACTGTTTATCCAAGGATGTGGTCTTCTGATCACCTGTAAAACAAAACAAATTGTTAAGAAAGCATTGGTTTGCAGGGGAGGTCGAAAAGGTTTCATTTGATTTTGAGATGTCTGTGGAGTGAATCTAGAATGATTTTTGGGAGTTAAACCATGCTCGAATTGGTTAACAGAGGCTTCAGGTGGCGCAGCTGGGTTACAAAGGGTTTTACTGCACAATCAGGTGAAAATGAGCAACACTAGGGTGTTTGTGTTTAAACGGGTAAACGGTTGATATTGGCGGGTAAGCTTTGAATGAACAGTGGACAGATGGCGCTGACTTGACGATGTGAAGTTTTGTCGTTAGTGGGAGGCGGTAAGCGGTATGCGATCGCACCGCTTTTGGGGAAAGGTGGTTTTGGGCGGAGGGCGAGCGATTCCATACGATGAACGACGCATGGCGCGGTACTGTTCAGAAAACCGCTTTGGCCATCGCGCATTATCGTTCGGACGAGGATGGCTAGCGATATTGATATCAACCGTAGATCTTAGATCTGTTGATTGAACGGTGGTCGGGGTTACAAGATGACAGAAAGATAACGAGCAGGTCCAATGTAATTTATTTTGAATTAATCTCATTGGGGGTGATTTGATTAGCGGATTCAAGTTATTAATTAATTATGAGGATTAATCAACCCTTATTGATATGGCGGAGAAATGCGCTCACGATTCAACAAAGATTTGACTAATTAATCATGATTAATACATTAATATGGTTATTTTTCAACCAAAGGGGCGGGATATTATTATTTGGGAATTTTATTATTAAAATAATATGGGAAAAGGGTAATTTACAAGGATTTAAATAATAAAATTAGAAGTTAATATGAAAAAATGAAAGAAGCGCTAAGTGTAAACATTAGGTTAATGTTTTTAACTTATGCTTTTATGAGAAGGGTTTTTATGTGAAATATTACATGATTTTTCCTAAGTAAAATGGGATTTTACTTAGGAAAATATTTTTTAGAGGTGAATGAATGTTATGATAAATGATTTTAAGTACTTAGGCTTTTCCAATTATTGGGCTGAGGGTCCGGTCCCTCCAAAAGTCAAGGAAATGCCTTGAGCCCCTCTAATCTTTAAATGCCTAGTACTTAGGGGAAATTAGTGAAATTTTTAGGGAAAAGATGAGAAGGGAAGTTAATAATCTAACTTTGCATTGCTTGAAATTCTTCAATGTATTGTCTGCCTATGCACTTGTGATGAAAGTAAAAGATTTACCACATCTAAAGCCATCATTCATCACATGTAATTCCGCAACATCATCTACCTACCCTATCTACTTTACCCTACCATTTTTTCTTCTTTATTAGGGTGCACTTAGACTGGCAAACCCTTATCACACTTTTTTTCTTTTACATATGAAAATCTATCTAATTCTAACCTTATTACATCCAAGGGCTCAAATTAAACTGTTGAGCTCCTTTTATTCACTCTACCTATCTACTTATCTTCCAAGATTAAACAGTTTGGTTAGATTTTATTCTCTATCTCTAAAACATGAAATTGAAAGATGAACTAGCCAAGCTTAAATTGTTTGATTGTTCATAAATTGTGGCATAGAATACAAGTTGCACACAATTTTTTTATTGCATCAGAGCAAAAAGTAGTGGCATTTAGACCTGCACACTTTCCTTGGCCTTTCTTTTGGTGGGGTTCATTTCTTTCACTTTTTTGGCCAATTTTTATTCTTTTCACCCTTTGATTTTTCTTTTAGGGTATACCCTCTTTACATTTTTTAAATTTTTTGATTTTTTGAAAATATGGAAAACTTTTGCAACAAGAAAAGGTATGAACATATTACATAGCTCATCAAGTCAATCATGAAATATGACACCTATTGGTATAGGAGTCTAACACATCAACCACTATTAAAGGAAGAAGTTCAAAATATAGAACACACAAGGAGAGGGGCCTAATGGATCCATCATAGCTAGTGTAGAGGAAGGATGAGGTACTATAAAGCTCAATCCAACCCAAATTCAAGGTTTTTAAGGAGTTTATCTATGGACTTGGGGGTGAAAATGGCAACGACAATACAAAAATAGGTTCCTTGTAGAGGTTAAATAATATGTGGAGGAGATAGAGATGGGGTAAGAGAAAAATTTGAGAAATATAGCAACAAAGTGGATGAGAAGGTGATGCCTTAGGTTCTAAATACAAGCTTTTCATGTAATAAAGACATAAAATATTTGCAGCATCTTGATATGTATTAACATATGAAGGCATTCAGAGTCATGACTGTGGATTGTAAGGGTTGGAAACATAAAGAAATTCTTAACAAAGTAGAGCAATTGAACCACAAATGTAATAGTCTAATAAATATTATTTCAAGGTTTAAAGCAAACAATGAAAATCCAAAGGAGGGAGAAAAGATTATCATGGCCAAAAAAAGAGGAGCAAAGCACAGTAAAAAAGAATATAAAATAAGAGGACATTATTGGAGACCATCATTAAAAGGAAGACCCCTCCTACCTTCATCAACATATCCTCAAGGGTAGAGTTGGGAGATTAACCTTAGCTATTTCAAATTTATTACCTTATTATGTTTTTTTTTAATAGGTTAATCTTCCCATAAATCCTATTAATCTAAAAGATAAGCTATTTAACTATGTTATTTTATTTTTGGATCTTAAAATTGGATTATTTTCCTATATGGAAGAGAGGGAAGATCTAAAAACAACTTCATTTCATTTTTCACATAATGTGGTGTTAGTTTGATAATAATTAATTTCTTGTAACTCTTTGTATATTAATAATGATAGTATAAATTAATCATTAAAAAATATTTAATTTTTTAGGTTTTAATTTTGTTTTAAAATGAAGTACTATTTTTTTTTCAACTATCATGTTGGAGAAATTGGGCAAAGTATATGATGTTTCCACTATAACACCAAGATATATCCAATAACCCACAAACCAAATATACTAATAACTTATGACTTAGCGACCCCACTAGAGTGGGATTTATCATATACTAATAACTTGTCACTTAGCTAGAGTGATCCGATCACGGGTCAAGTACTGCTCTAACCATCGTGTACGGTGTGAAGATATTTTAATTGACTATGGCTTATACAGGTTTAAATAAGCATGTTAGTCCATCGATTATAGTGCATAAACACATAAACATAAATAAATTAACTTAACATATCAAGAAGCACAAACATGTAAGTAAGAGAGAGACAACCAATTGGTAACAGAGTTCACCCCTCCATCTCCCTGGGGCTACATCTCCGGATCTGCTTCAATTGGAATACAGATCTTCTATATTCCTTCTTCAAAGTAAGCTCTCCAAGCTTTATTACATTCAAGCTCTATGGCCAAGCATTAGCTAAGCACTATGGCTCTTAATAGCTAAGCATTCTCTCCTTTCTTCTCCCCTTCTCATGGCTCACATAAGGAATATATATAGTTTTCCCTCACCCACTCTCCAACAAAGAGAATTAATTACAAGAACCACAAATGTAGGGCCTAATTACAAGGAAGGAAAAACAAGATCCTTGAAAGTAGGATCTCCAACAATCTCAGGCTCATAATTGGGAAAAGTCTCAAGACCACCAAAGACTCTTCAATCATGCCCTTGATTCTCTCAACCTACAATTGAGAAAAATAGAGAATTGGTGTGAGGTGGTTTCTCACATAAAAAATTTTTTCCCTAATTACATTAAATGAATAATATGTGAGACAAATCTTCTCTCACAAATATTAATCATTTATATCAAAAGTGAATAATAATGCATGGGATTAATAAAGGCTCATAAAATGCATATTTAAATGCATGAGAAAAATTTCACCCACTTAAATACATTGTCACCAACTTCAAATCAACATGGCACAAAGTTCTTTCACAGGCGAAGATCCTTTTGTATCACACCTCCCCACAAAGAAACTTTTGGTCTCCAAAAGTATCAACTTCAATCCATCATCATTTGTATGCAAATGTCTCTGAAAGGCACATTTCCCCACGACTCCTTCACCTGACGTACTTTGGAATCGGAATGCAATGCCAACACCTGCAACTGTTGCAACGCAAATGTCTAGACAGGCACATCCATTGAAGACTCCTTCACCCAACGTACTTCATAATCGAGTTGCAAATCCAACACCTGCAACTGTTGCAACGCAAATGCCTGAAAAGGCACATCCCTTCAAGACTCCCTCACCTGACGTACTTCGGAATCGGGATGCAAAGCCAACATCTGCCTAAAGTTGCAACGCAAACGTCTGAAAAGGCACATCCCTTCAAGATTCTTTCACCTCGGTCCTTCAGAATTGGAATATAAAAGCCCACATCTGCATATAGCTACAACTTGTAGCTAATCATACATGTTTACATCTTTTGAAACACTTTCCAATAGTTCATTAGTCAAGTTTACATGCCAAAATGGCTTAGGAAAATCGCCTCATTCAACTTGATTACAAAGAAGCCAACAAGGCTTAATGCGCAAAAATACGCCTCTCACTCTCCCTCACATAAGAGTGGCTAAAACAAGCCTTTTACAATGCTTCATAATCAACTTTACATCATGACTTTCATGGTGGAAACTATGGCCTTTTACAAGGCATTCAAAAATTTACATTCCAAATTTTCGATGCCAAAATATGATGGCAACTATGGCCCTTTTGCATGGAAATTCCAAGCAATTTAATGTGCCAAACATGTGCACAAAGGGAAAAGTACAAAGTTCTCAAACCCTTTTTAATATGTGTACATAAACAAAGAGAAGTAATGGTGGGAAAAATAAAAATTCCACCCTTTGACATAATATGTGTCAAATAACATGTGCACTTGGAAGGTGAAAATAAGTTAAATCCCCCCATTATAAAACATGTGCATCAAAGGACTATGGGTTTAAAAATAGAATAAAACCCACTTCAAACCTTCAGAAATTGATAAATGGAACAGGAAAAAGGGCTACCATATTTGGAATATTCAACATCTCTCATTTCTAGTTGAATAGGGCTTTCCCTGTCCCAACCAGCATCAGAACTATTTGTGTTGACCCATTTTCAAACCATACATTATTTCTTCTTAGTGGCTTTTCATCCAGCCTTTCTGCAAGCATTTATGCATCTTCATTTGTCTGCTAAATTGTCCATTTCCTGAACTTCTTGTTTTGGAGCTCAGGTCTTACATCTTCGCCATTCTGGCATATCTCTTACGACATCCTTGAAGTATCTGGTCTTTACAGGGTATCCATCAACAACCTCACACATTTGTACCATGACCTGAAGATGAAATCAATCTATACATTGAAGTAGTTGTTTCTGGCAACACCAATTGCCTTCCCACCATGCACTGATAGAGCCTGCAAACCAAAAGCAACATTCACAGATGAAACAAGCTCCTTTTGAAATTGATGACACCTCTCTGGACATGTTGCTATTTTATAGCTAGATGCCTCCTGTAGCAAGACTATCAGCATAAAACGTTTTTAGCAAATTTTTTAAAAAGTCACGTAGTAAAGAAAAAAAACGCAGCAGGTGGCCACTCCTCAAAATCTCGTTGGACCTTTGTTTTCAAAGTCTGAGAAAAAAATATAGGCATTTCTAAATTGTTGTTTGCATCGTGAAGAAGACCGTCTGACACCTCCCACATGGAAGGATGCCTTGAATAGCCGTAACCCGTGTCCTTTTGTCACTGATGACGATGTAGCAAATTAGGAGGGGGATTCCAGTTGACCTCATCCGGCTTCAATTGCATCACCGCAGCGTCGAGAAAATCCCAGGCGGCGTCTGTGTGGCTTTCCATGGGAGTGGCGGGGAGCGAGGAGCCACAGAACTCGAACCCTGGCTCTCATAAGGCAGTGTCAACTCGGACTGAAAAGAGATGAGGTCTACCATGTTCTCCAATTTGGCATATTGGATTTGATCCAAAACACGCATGAACGCATAGGTCGACTCAAAGCTCCTCTTGTTTTAGCAAGAAATGCACGACCTAACTGAGCACACTCGGATTTGGTGCCACAAAATCAGAATTCTGGTGATAAAATTGTGGAACGATGCCACCAAATCTGTCGCACAATATTCACCTTGTTTCCATGTGTCTTTGCAGACATTATCGGATCCTAAACTGTTGTAAATCATTGCAATAATTGATGCTTCCTTGCCAACATGAGCAGTTTTTCACAACTCGATTCTGGTGCTAAAGTATAATTTTGTGGGCGTTCTACCAGTTTAAGATTGCCCATGGTAGCTAATTCTAGGCAAATATTCTGCAGCGTATCCTTTGTGTGGTTTATTACTGTCCATCAAGGACGATATCATATTGACAAACTGTAACATATGCTTCTGCATATACCGGATCACTGAAGCCCGTAAGTTGTAGAATTCAATTCAATTTATTCATCATGACAAGTACTGAGCATTATCAACTATGGCCCCATTTGCGCCAGTAGAAGGCCATCCACTTTCAGTAACAACGATCGAGACATTGGGATATCCCAAGGCTTCAATTGCGGAGAAAATAGAATCCAGAATGGCATTGAATAAGTTATTGTAGTTGTGATATCCATCTTTCACCACTGGAGACTTGGACTTGAAGAGAGCGTAGTCTAGAGAAATGTCTTCTCAGTCGCCGATGTAGGCTATGTACAGATAGAGATTGATCAGGAAGGGAGCTCTTTTAGCTAACGACGATTTGAGTATAGACCTCATGCTTTCCATCAAATTATCTCTGAATACTCCTTGTGAAGGCGGGTTGCTATTCCCTAGAACAGTTAGGGCGTGAGAGGTGGAGACCATGACCCTATTCTGCAGATTGGCATTTTTAACCACAGTTTGAATGTTTCTAATGGCACTAACAAGAAATGACACATCTGGCGTATCTGGAAAAACCTCGTTTCTCACTGCAATGTATTTGATATTGTAATAAGGGTGAATGTTGTCATTAACCCAGTGGTTTGCTGCGACCTGGTTGGTGGATATTGACTGCAACCTGGAATTTTCGACACCCACGATTATATCGAGCCTGACATTCACCAAAGCTTTCAATACATCCATGTTTGCCGTGAAAATCCTCGCCTTCCCGATCTTGTTATTCTTGATCAAAATTGTCGCTTGCGTTGGAGGTGGCTGATTGTCTCCAAGCAAGCCATTGTTCACTCCTATACGATTGAACAACAGAAGATGATAATAAACGCAATTAGGATACTCTTTGTATGTTCATTACACGCTACCATATTTCTCTGCACTGTACAATTTTGATGCATTCCTATAACCGTGAGCACATGGCGAGGTGCACTGATCCTTCAGGTCATAATAACTTTTCTATCCAGAGGTCATTTGACATGATTCAAGCGTCAGTGGATTCCTCTTGTCGAGCTATTCACAATGGTGCCATTATTTTTTGATTCTGAGTCAGAAAAATTTTGAGCATTTTCCATCAAAAGAGGGATACATGCCCCCATAAAACTTGAAATTTTGCAAAAGAGCATAAATAGAACTTATAGAAACACCATGAACTGCTTACCAAATGGGCACCAAGAACTTTCTTCTTGTAAGTGTGCTTTTCGAATGGTGGATGGAGCCTCCTTCTTCACGGTCTCTTTTACAAGCTACCTGCTTGATTTATGGAAAATTTCGGGGTGCAGCTTCCAACACTTCTTGTGGACACATCTGTCTTCTTGACCCACACTTTCTTTGTGTGATGCTTAACTATATCACGGTTAGAAGATATATGGAAGGAATCATTTCTCTTATATGTAAAAGAAGAATTTGAATGACTGTTATACCTTCCTAACTTGTCCTTGAACTGATGGGGACTAAGTGGCTTAAATCCCTTCTTAGAATCGAGTAATGAAGAGACGGCTTTTTCTTCAACTACCTTCGATAATTCTCCTTTCTCTTCCTGTCCATAACCCAAAACTACAAATGGTTGTCTTGGTACAACCTCCAATGGTTGGGTGACTCCTTGGCCATTTATGCCAAGTCCACCTCCTCTATACCCCATCTTCGTGAGGATTTTCATGCCAACATTAGTTTCATATTGAGATAGAACAGAACATGAAGTAGCATCATATACCTCGGTTTGAAATGCAGCATCCATTTTCTCAACCTTCTGCAACTTAGAAAATGACTCCTCTTTGGCTCGTAGCATCTCTTGAAGCTCTTGCTTATCCTTTTCAACTACCTACAACAGTCTTCGAAATTTTGCATTGTCGGCTTGAATGTTGTCATTTATCTCTTGCAACTCTTGCAATCTTTCAACGTGCTTCACTCCTTTGCCCATCCTGCAAAGCAGTCACCTGCTCTGATACCACTTGATCCGATCACAGGTCGAATACTACTCTAACCATCGTGTATGGTGTGAAGATATTTTAATTGACTATGGCTTATACAGGTTTAAATGAGCATGTTAGTCCATCGATTATAGTGCATAAACACATAAACATAAATAAATAAACTTAACATATCAAGAAGCACAAACACGTAAGTAAGAGAGAGACAACCAATTGGTAACAGAGTTCACCCCTCCATCTCCCTGGGGCTACATCTCTAGATCTGCTTCAATTGGAATGCAAATCTTCTCTATTCCTTCTTCAAAGTAAGCTCTCCAATCTTTCTTACATTCAAGTTCTATGGCCGAGCATTAGCTAAGCACTATGGCTCTCAATAGTTAAGCATTCTCTCCTTTCTTCTCCCCTTCTCATGGCTCACATAAGGAATATATATATTTTTCCCTCACCCACTCTCCAACAAAGAGAATTAATTACAAGAACCACAAATGTAGGGCCTAATTACAAGGAAGGAAAAACAAGATCCTTGAAAGTAGGATCTCCAACAATATCAAGCTCATAATTGGGAAAAGTCTCAAAACCACCTAAGGAATCTTCAACCATGCCCTTGATTCTATCAACCTACAATTGAGAAAAATTGAGAATTGGTGTGAGGTGGTTTGATGCAAGGGCATTGGACACTAGCCAGCAATGTGAGAGAATTGTCCACATGTTGTGGCTAGAAGAGTTCGAGATTGTTCAAGAAAATGCAACAGCAAAGGTGGCCACACCTTAGCTGTCAGATACACTTAGAGTAGATAGGATGAGTCTAATAAGTGAAGAAGTCGAATAGCTTATTCGTGTCAGTCTAATTGGCTTATGTTGATAGAATTAGAACAATATTATGTAATTAGGCTTCTATTGTAAATAAGAATAAAACGGTCCTCGAGAAGGAACCGAACAGTCGTGTAATGGAATATAAAGTGTAACCCCTGATATAGAGGAAGGGGGGGGGGGGGATTTTGCAAAGAAGACTGATTCGAGAGGTTTTTGCTCTTTGTTTTTAATAAAAGTGTGGAATTGTTGATCTCTATGTGTTATTGGTAAATTCCCAAAGGATTCACTCCTTTAACTTTGGGATTCTGAGCATAAGTTAGAAGAAGTCAGTTTCTGTGTGAAAATCTCCTATTCACCGTCCGAATATATTGAACCATGTTCTTGGTGTGTGAATTGAATGTATGGATTCCGTGTACAAGAGTCGATTATGTTCATTAAGCATAGTAGAAGAACCTCTCTGTTTATATAAAGTGTATTGAACTATGTCTAAGCGTTGGAACCTCTGTTTCTTAGAGCATGTCGATTGTGATAGAACCTCTGTCTATTGAAGCAATCTCAGTTGGGATTGAATGCCTTGTTTTGTTGTTCGGTTGAACGATATCAGTGAGGTCGTTCACAAAGTCAAGCAAAGAAGGTGAGTTGAAGGAATAAATTAAAATCACATGGAAATTCGGGCTAACACTGTTCAAATACCAGATTTGCGAGTAAGCGGGTTTGTGAGTAGATACCATTGGCTTCGCATTTTATTTTGGCCATGAGCGGTTTGTGGAAAAAAAAAACCCGATCCAGTTAGGACGTGCCATGTCGCCAACACAAAACCGCCCATTTCACGTTTTTTTTAGCGCTAACATTTAGCCCTTGAAAAAACGCGATATCTGTCTGAACCGTTCGATCTGGAGGACGACAGATCCGAAGGCAATCACGCAGTGAGTTGCACGGGAGATAATGTGAGGTATGGCAAGTGGTTTTACAATATTAAATGTTTATTTAATTCATAAAAATCGAATAATGGATGCGTGGGGCCCGTGGAATGTATAATAAAATGTCGCGTTGTTAGAGTTAATGGGGTTAATGATATAAGTCCGAAGTTTGGTGTTTGTTAAAGGGGTCGAACCATTTGTTATAATAGTATAATACTATGACCCAGAAGAGTTAAGGGCTGATTGAAGTGTTTTATGTCAGGAGTAATGGGTTTATTATCTTAAGTTAAGACTTAGATAATTGTTCTAAAAAGAGTTGAAATGACAGTTCAAATACCTTGGAATACCATATTCCAAAAGGGCTTCAAGCGATAGTCAGAGTGATTTTAGAGTGAGATATAGTCACGGTGCTTTATTTAAAAAAAAGAAGCCAAAGGTCATAATATTTAGGAGGTTATATAAAATTTGACTATGGTATTTCATTAATCAAATTTTGCAAATTTGATGAATGAAATTGAAATAAGAAATTTGAGTAGACTCCCTAGATGAAAAAAAATACAGAGAGAAGAGAGACAACTCTCCTTAGTGCCAGCACACCAATTTTGCTATCATTTGTGGTATCAGAGCAGATTTCAGGAAATTTTACAGAGACTGAACCGACTTCCAAAAGACAGAAGAAGAATTCCAACATGGCTGTCAGAGTTGCCAGAGGTGCTGCTGGTAGAAGAAGAGGCAGGTCAGTTGCCAATGCAGAAGTATTGGAGACCTTGCAGCAGGTCCAAGCCAGATTGGAAGCAATGGAATTAGGACATCCAAGAGATCCTGAGGATGTCAGTGAACCTGAAATTGAAGAAGAGGCAGGAGAAAATGTTGAGATTCCTCCTGAGATGAGACTCCTTAAATCAGTTCTGGGGTCTACATCCAAGCCTAGACTTGAAGTGTCAAGCTTTGCAAGAGGATTGAATCCAGAAGAACTGATAGACTGGATTAATGAGATGAACAAGTGTTTTGATTATGAAGAAATGGGTGAAGACAAAAGAGTCAAGTTTGCAGTGACAAAGTTGAAGGGACATGCAGCACTTTAGTGGGATGGAGTGCAAGCAGAGAGAAGGAGAGCTGGTAAACAACCAATCAAAAGTTGGACCAGAATGGTGGCAACGCTGAGAGATAATTTTTTGCCTAGTGATTATCAGCTTCCATTGTTTAGACAAATGCAGAACCTTAGACAGAGATTGATGACAGTAAAATAATACACAGAAGAGTTTTATAAAATAAGTATAAGATCCAGACAAATCCAGGACACAACAGAGAAGGTTGCCAGGTATGTGAATGGTCTCAAGTTGGAGATCCAAGATGAGATAGGTATTTTGTCTCCTAAGACAGTAGAAGAGGCTTATCAAATGGCCTTGAAAGCTGAAGAAAAACTCCTGAGAAAGCAGTCTGCCAAAGGAAGAAGTACTTTCCGAGGAAAGGGAAGTCAAGGTGGTAGAGGAAGGTCTACAGCACCAAGGGATGGAGCTAGCAGCAGCTCACCCCAGAATGAATCCACAGAGGGTGATGCAAGGGGCAGAAGGAGTTCCTACAGAGGAAGAGGAGGCAGAGGCAGAGGAAGAGAAGTAAGGTGTTACAGATGTCACCAATTGGGGCATATACATTATGAATGCCCAAAGAATATGGGTACTGGTCAAAGAAATACAATTGTTGCTCAAGTTGGAGAAGAGGCAGCAAGGCTGTCTGAAACAGAAGAAGCAATTCTGCCAGAGAAGGGAGAATCTTTGGTGGTCAATAAGGTTTTGTTGAAGCAAACAAAGGAAGCTGCTGAACCAGCACAGAGGAAGACCTTGTTCAGGAGTGTGTGCAAGGTCCAAGGGAAATGCTGTCAGTTGGTCATTGATAGTGGCAGCACAGAAAATTTGGTCTCTACAGAGGTGGTAGAGAAACTAAAATTGAATATAAGGGAACATCCAACTCCCTACAAGGTGTCATGGCTTCATAAAGGACACCAGCTGATTGTGAAGGAGCAATGTGAGATAGAATTGCAGATGGGTAGCTACAAAGACAAGGTCATGTGTGATGTGATGCCTATGGATGTGTGTCACATACTGCTGGGCAGACCTTGGCAGTATGACAGAGCAGCAGTACATGATGGTAAAAAGAACACTTACAAGTTCTTTAAGGATGGAGTGCATCACACATTGATACCTATGGAGGAAGGAGAACCATCAAGCAGGAAGTCTGATCCAAAGACTTTATTGTTGAGTGGAAAAGAGTACTTACAACAGATTGAAGAGGAAGAGGTAAATTTTACTTTAGTTTGCAAACCTAAAGTAGCGCTTACTTCTACAAAAATTTCTGATTTGCCAATTGAAATTCAAGAAATGCTGGATAATCATTGTGATATTGTTGTGGATGATTTGCCTGATGAATTTCCACCTGTAAGAAAAATCAGCCATCAGATAGACTTGATTCCAGGATCAAATCTGCCAAACAAAGCAGCCTATAGGATGACTCCCACAGAGAATGAAGAAATCAGAAAACAAGTGCAGGAATTGGTTGACAAAGGTCTGATCAGAGAAAGCTTGAGTCCATGTGCAGTACCTGCAGTGCTGAGCCCAAAGAAAGATGGAGGTTGGAGAATGTGCACTGATTCAAAAACAATCAACAAGATAACAATCAGGTATAGATTTCCTTTACCTAGGATTGAAGATTTAATGGACTGTTTGAGTGGAGCAAAATATTTTTCAAAATTAGATTTGAAAAGTGGATACCATCATATTAGGATAAAGGAGGGTGATGAATGGAAAACAGCCTTTAAAACAAATGAAGGATTGTATGAGTGGTTGGTAATGCCTTTTGGTTTATCAAATGCATCTAGTACTTTTATGAGGCTCATGAATGAAGTGTTAGGGGAATTTATTGGTAAATTTGTAATAGTGTATGTGGATGACATATTAGTTTTAAGCAAAACTAAGAAAGAACATTTAAGGCATCTTAATTATGTCTTGAAGAAGTTACATCAAGAGAAGTTGTTGATTAATTTAAAGAAGTGTTCATTCATGAAAGAAGAGCTGGTATATCTGGATTTTTTTGTTTCTACTGAAGGACTGAAGATGGATCCAGAAAATTTCAAGGCAATTTTGGAGTGGCCTTCACCAAAAAGTGTTTTTGAGGTAAGAAGTTTCCATGGACTTGCCAGTTTTTATAGAAAATTCATAAGGAATTTCAGCAAGATTAATGCACCCATCATTGAAACAATAAATAAGGACAAACAACCATTCAAATGGACTGCTGAAGCTGAAAGGAATTTTAATCTTTTGAAACAGAAGATAACTGAAAAGCCTGTTCTAGTTTTTCCTGATTTTAACAAACCATTTCAAGTGAAGTGTGATGCCAGTGGAGAAGCTATTGGAGCTGTGTTGAGTCAAGATGATAGGCCTGTAGCATATTTCAGTGAGAAGCTGAATGAGACAAGAAGAAAGTATTCCTCTTATGAAAAATAATTTTATGAAATTGTGTAGGCATTGAAGAAGTGGAGGCATTATTTAATGTCTAAGGAATTTGTGTTATACTCAGATAATCCTGCTTTACAATATATTATGCAACAGCCTAAATTGAATCATAAACATGCCAAATGGATTGAATATCTCCAGAGTTTTAATTTTGTTTTGAAGCATATAAGTGGCCAAGAAAATAAGGTAGCTGATACCTTGAGTAGGAGAAACATGCTTGTTCAAGAAAACCAACTTGAAGTGGTAGGATTTGAATTTCTTAAGGAACTTTACAAGACATATTCAGATTTCAAGGAAGCATTTGAAGCATGCTGTAACCCTGTTTTGACAGATAGAAGCCAGTGGTTGGATTATTTCTTGCAAGAGGGCTTATTGTTAAGAAGAAATCAATTGTGTGTACCAAATTGTTCCATGAGGGAGAATTTAATCAAAGAAAAGCATAGTGGTGGACTTGTTGGACATTTTGGTACTGATAAAACTTATGAGCAACTGAGTCATTTTTATTATTGGCCAAGGATGAGATCTGAAGTGGAAAAGTTTGTGAAGAATTGCAAAATTTGTCAATATGCAAAAGGGAGAAGCCAGAATGCAGGATTGTACATTCCATTGCCTATTCCAGACAAGCCTTGGGATATGGTGAGTATGGATTTTGTTTTAGGATTGCCCAAGACACAGAGAGGGAATGATGCAATTTTTTTTTGTGGTTGACAGATTTTCCAAGATGGCACATTTTATCCCATGTTATAAAACCAGTGATGCTACTCATGTTGCCAATTTGTTTTTCAGAGAAGTTGTTAGATTACATGGGTTGCCCAAGAGTATTGTTTCTGATAGAGACACTAGATTTGTGGACCATTTTTGGAGGACATTGTGGAAGAAACTTGGTACTAAAATGAGTTTCAGCTCAGCTTATCATGCTTAGACTGATGGGAAAACTGAGGTAGTAAATAGAAGTCTGGGTAATCTTTTGAGAAGCCTTGTTGGAGAACATCCCAAACAGTGGGATCATATTTTTCCATAGGCAGAGTATGCATACAATGATTCACCAAACATAAGTATAGGATAGAGTCCATTCCATATTGTTTATGGAATGCACCCCAGAGGAATATCTGAACTGAGAAACTTGGGAAAGGAAAAATGAGGAGAGTTGATGGAGAAGAATTTGCTTCAGAGATCCAAGCCATACATGAGCAGGTAAAACAGCAGCTTCAAGGCAGCAGCATCAAGTACAAAGGCAGAGCAGATCTGAGCAGAAGAGAAGTTAATTTTGAAGTTGGAGATTTGGTTCTGGCACACTTGAGGAAAGAAAGATTCCCAAAGAAGTAGTATAACAAATTGAAGTTCAAGAATATAGGACCATGCAAGATATTGAGGAAATTTTCTGCCAATGCATATGAAATTGAATTACCTCCTGATGTTAAGATATCTCCAATATTTAATGTTGCAGATTTATACAAGTATGAAGATGATGGCACAGATGAAAGACCAGCAGATAAAGAACAAATTGAATGGGTAAAACAGTTACCTCCAGCACAGCCATTACAGCCAGAGAAGATCTTGGACAAGAAGGTGTTCAAAAGGACTAGAGGACAAGAATATTTCCAGTATTTGATCAAGTCGAAGGACCAGCCAGATGAAGATGCTACTTGGATGACAAAAGTTATGTTGCAGAAACTAGGCAGTTCAGTGAAAGAGCTCATGGACATGAGCCCATGAGGAAAATGGCCCTTAGGAGTCTGATGCAAGGGCATTGGACACTAGCCAGCAATGTGAGAGAATTTTCCACATTTTGTGGCTAGAAGAGTTCAAGATTGTTCAAGAAAATGTAACAACAAAGCTGGCCACACCTTAGCTGTCAGTTACACTTAGAGTAGATAGGATGAGTCTAATAAGTGAAGAAGTCGAATAGCTTATTCGTGTCAGTCTAATTGGCTTCTGTTGATAGAATTAGAACAATATTATGTAATTAGGCTTTTGTTGTAAATAATAATAAAACGGTCCTCGAGAAGGAACTGAACAGTCATGTAATGGATTATAAAGTGTAACCCCTGATACAGAGGAAAGGGGGGGGGGGGAATTTTGCAGAGAAGACTGAGTCGAGAGGTTTTTGCTCTCTTTTTTTAATAAAAGTGTGGAATTGTTGATCTCTATGTGTTATTGGTAAATTCCTGAAGGATTAACTCCTTCGACTTTGGGATTCTGAGCATAAGTTAGAATAAGTCAGTTTTTGTGTGAAAATCTCCTATTCACCCTCTGAATATATCGAAACCATGTTCTTGGTGTGTGAATTGAATGTATGGATTCCGTGTACAAGAGTCGATTCTATTCATTAAGCATAGTAGAAGAACCTCTCTGTTTATATAAAGTGTATTGAACTCTGTCTAAGCGTTGGAACCTCTGTTGCTTAGAGCATATCGATTGTGATAGAACCTCTGTCTATTGAAGCAATCTCAGTTGGGATTGAATGCATTATTTTGTTGTTCGGTTGAACGATATCAGTGAGGTCGTTCACAAAGTCAAGCAGAGAAGGCGAGTTGAAGGAATAAATTAAAATCGCGTGGAAATTCGAGCTAACACTGTTCAAATACCAGATTTGCGAGTAAGCGAGTTTGTGAGGAGATACCATTGGTTTCACATTTTATTTTGGCCAGGAGCGGTTTGTGGGAAAAAAACCCGATCCAGTTAGGACGTGCCACGTCGCCAACACAAAACCGCCCATATCGCGTTTTTTTTAGCGCTAACATTCAGCCCTTGAAAAAATGCGATATCTATCTGAACCGTTCGATCTGGAGGACGAAAAATCCAAATTCAATCGCGTAGTGAGCTGCACGGGAGATAATGTGAGGTATGGCCAGTGGTTTTAAAATATTAAATGTTTATTTAATTCATAAAAATCGAATAATGGATGCATGGGCCCCGTGGAATGTATAATAAAATGTCGCATTGTTAGAGTTAATGGGGTTAATGATATAAGTCCGAAGTTTGGTGTTTGTTAAAGGGGTCAAACCATTTGTTATAATATTATAATACTATGACCCGGAAGAGTTAAGGGTTGATTGAAGTGTTTTATGTCGGGAGTAATGGGTTTATTATCTTAAGTTAAGACTTAGATAATTGTTCTAAAAATAGTTGAAACGACGGTTCAAATACCTTGGAATACCATATTCCAAAAGGGCTTCAAGCGATAGTGAGAGTGCTTTTAGAGTGAGATATAGTTACGACGCTTTATTTTAAAAAAAAAGCCAAAGGTCATAATATTTGGGAGGTTATATAACATTTGACTATGGTATTTCATTAATAAAATTTTGCAAATTTGATGAATGAAATTGAAATAAGAAATTTGAGTAGACTCCATAGATGAAAAAAATACAGAGAGAAGAGAGACCAGCTCTCCTTAGCGCCAACACACCAATTTTGCTATCATGGTTTCTCACATAAAAACCAATTTCCCTAATTACATTAAATGAATAATATGCGAGACAAATTTTCTCTCACAAATATTAATCATTTATATCAAAAGTGAATAATAATGCATGGGATTAATAAAGACTCATAAAATGCATAATTAAATGCATGAGCATAATTTCCCCCTCTTAAATACTTTGTCACCAACTTCAAATCAACATGGTGCAGAGTTCTTTCATGTGCGAAGATCCTTTCCGATCATAGAGCAAGGATGTCCTAGCCCCACTGAAGTGGGATCTATCCATATACCAATAGTTTATAACTTAGCAAGACATGAGATGTCCCAACCCCACCGGAGTGAAATCTATCCCAGGGACCTCCTACTCTTCGAGCCTTATGATATTAGGCCAAATATATCCGTTAAAATTGAACTGGGATAAATGGAAAAATAAACCACACTCCCAACCATTTAAGTTAATAACAAGAAACAATCACAATTTAATGATTTTTTATTTTTTTTAAATAATGGTTTGTCATTGTTACAATCGCAATGTAATTAGTGGATTTTTTAACGTGTGTGTGTGTGTGTGCGTGTGTGTGTGGCAATGTTTATTAAGGTCAAATTTAGTTTAGTTTAGTTTATTAGAATTTTAAAAAGATAAGAAATTACATAATCATTTAAGTTTTGATGAGTTGAAATATATAGAAAATTAACATTGTAACAAATAAGGAAATTGTGATTTAACCTTGGTGTATACAAGATATTATAAGATAAAATGGTTTTCATCTTCAACCTTTTAGTAATGACAATCATGACAAATTCTTTCAACCCATGATGTTTTAGGAATTTCCCACAACCCTATTTAGCTATGGATCACGTGAGGGTTTGTTCTTATTTTAGTAATGCTGATTTTATTTTTTACAAGAGATATTTTTAATATTCTAGATTAAGGTTTTATTTCCTTATTGTATTATAATGATTTTTTGTTGTCCTCTAATTATTTATTGTACCACAATTTCTCCTTAAATTTAGATAAATAATATTTTTAAATCGTTATTTTGCATAGTAGGATCTTCCTTTATTCCTCAATCATTTAGCCAAGACTTGACATATTTGTGCTAGTCTCGCGTGGTTTTGGATGGAGTTTGAAACAATCTTAGGACATCTCTAGAATTCCATGTTGCTTATCTTGTTCTTGTATATGAGGTACATAATCATAGACATATGCTTTGATTACAATGTAGAAATTTGATAACCCAACCCTGGTTTTCAGTTTCTCCTTATTTCTCCCATAAATTTAAATGCCCATTCCCATAGCCATATATTCAACAAGCTGGGAAAATAAATATTTTCTGAAAACACTAATTCTGGAAATTTCACAATGCTGAAATGCAGAAATAAAAACTCAGAAAAGTAAATTAGCCACACAGAATTTTGACATGTTGATTTTTGGTCAATGTGACCCTGGAAAAACCCCCTACAACTCTTGGGGAAAACCAGTTCGAAAGCTTCTTCTTATTTTTGGAAAATGCTTTTACAGAGAAGTGAAATGTACAGGAAAAATTCCAGCGAACAAAGTATAGACTTATCTTGTTTTCCGTGCTTGCCTCTGCCTTGGAAAACATGCCAAAACAGCAAAAAACTCAAAACAAAAATTTATTACAGCAAATGACAGTCTTGGAAATCGTGCCCAGTACTTAGCTATATGGACTGTACGGAAAAAATATTGCAAGCTGCCTCCTCGAAATCTGTGCTAGCTCCCTCGAAAACGTGCACAGCCACCTTTGAATCTGTGCCTTTAGTTGTTGTACCTTTGCCTCGATTTTTGTGCTATCCCTCTCCTTGAAAAATGTGCCTCAAGCTATTGTAGAGACTGCTGCCTCGAAATCTGTGATGTTGTACGACCTTGCTGCCTCGAAATTTGTGCAACCTCTTGCTGCCTCGAAAAGCGTGCCTCCCCTTGCTGCTGTACAAACTGCTGAATCTGCCTCTCGCTCACTTTCTCAAACTCAAACCAGAAAAATATCTCCAACTCTCTTCCTCCTCCTCTCTCGATCTACTCATGAAAGAATGAATGACCTTTTCTCTCATTTTCCTCCTTTAACCTAACCCTAAGTGACTTTTGGGGAATCCCTAAATCCAATGACTGAGATAGCTTTAGATCTAGGACTGAGATTAAATGCTCATTTAAATCTCACTTTCTTTTTTTTAATTCACCCCACTTTAATAAAGACCCACTTAATCATGTATTTCCAAAGTCACTTTTCCTTTCTAATTTCACATTGACTTTATTAAAGTCACTTTAAAATTAGACTTTAGTAACTTTATCACTTAAAGTCACTTTTAAATTATATTTGACTTTATAACTTTATAAAGTCACTTTAGGAGAAAAATTAAATTCTTTTGGACACTTTTCCCTAGGCCAAAGATCAAAGCCTTAGGGAACCACCTGTCCTCCGATAACCAAATTTCAACACTCCCTCATACCGAGGAAGGTGTTCCTCACCATACCCATCTTATCTCTGAAGTAGACATGCTTTCCCCGTGTTAAGGCTTTGGTAAGAATATCTGCAACCTGCTCATCAATGGGAATATACTCAAGCTTCACAGCTCCCTTCTGAACACAGTCTTTGATGAAATGATATTTGATCCTGATATGCTTTGAACTGTCATGAAATACCGGATTCTCCGTGAGTTTAATGTAACTCTGATTATCACAATAAATCGCTAAAGGTCTCAACGGTTGACCAAATAAGCCAAACAACATCTTGCAAAGCCAGATGGCCTCACAACTAGCTAGACTGGCTGCCATGTACTCTGCTTCTGCTGAACTCAATGCTACTGACTGTTGCTTCCGGCTGAACCATGACACCACTACCAAACCCAACCCGAAACAACACCCTGAAGTGCTCTTCCTATCAGAAGCACAACCTGCCTAATTAGAATCAGTGTAACCTACCAATCTCACTCCATCCCCCTGCCTATAATCCAGACCATAATCCACTGTCCCCTGCAAGTGCCGCAAAATGTGTTTTGCAGCAACCCAGTGCACCCTCCTGGGCTCACACATGAACTGGCTCATCGTGTTGACTGCAAAACATATATCTGGTCTAGTGTTGACCAAATACATCAAGGAACCAATCAGCTGTCTATATAATGTGGGGTCCACCAACTCGGAATCTGAAGCGTGAAGATTCTTCCCATTGGTGATCATTGGTGTTGACATGGGTCTACAATCCTCCATGTGGAATCTGCCAAGGATGTCCACAATATACTTCCCCTACCCCAGGAAGAAATGCCCCTCCTCTTGCCACACCTCCAAACCCAAAAATTAATGCATCAAGCCAATGTCCTTCATCTCAAACTCCGATGCAAGATCTCTCTTGCAGTGCTCTATGAGTCTCTCTGCACCCGTAATGACCAAGTCATCCACATATAGCACCAAAATGAGAGGCTACTCACATATCACAATGAAGTATAGGTTCGGATCTACATCACTCTTTGTGAAACCCATCTCCTGCAAGTATGTATCTATCCTGGAGTACCAAGCTCTAGGAGCTTGCTTCAGGCCATAAAGGGCCTTCTTCAGTGTGCACACATGGGATTTCTTCCCATGCACCTCAAAGCCTTGTGGCTGCTCAACGTAAACCTCCTCCTGTATGAAGCCATTGAGAAATGCAGTCTTCACATCCATCTAGTGGATCTTCCAACCCATCTATATTACTATCGAAATGATGGAGTGAATCGAAGTATATCGAGCCATGGGAGTGAAGGTCTCCTCATAATCAACTCCCTCTACCTGGGAGAACCCTCTAGCCACAACCTTGCTTTGAATTTCTCAATGCTGCCATCTGCAGCATGCTTTACCTTGTAAAGCCATCTGGAAGTAACCACGGATTTTCCCTCAGGCCTCGACACCACCTCCCAATAATCATTCTTCATGATAGAAGAATACTCCTCTTGCATGGCCTCTCTCTAGACCTGCTGGCTAGCTGCCTCCTCATAACTAGAAGGCTTAGAGTCAACAATGTTGGCCACCATTTCCATATAGCTACAAAACCTATTAGGTGGTTTCCTCTCTCTAATCGGCCTCTTTGGCCCAGCAACAGATGTGGCCTCTCTCAAGGTATCCTGAAGCCACTTGGGCTTCCTCTTCCCTGAGCACACTTCTCCCACTGGAGAATGAAACTCCTCCTCCTCATCAGGAGCCTGAACTCCTGATTGTCTGTCTGTTGTCCTCCTGCCTGAACCTGAACCTGTAGACGCTGAAGTACCATGTGAACTGTCCATCAGTGGACTCCCTAGTGAATTGCTCTACGTGCTACCTGAAGCACCACCTCTTTGACTCTATGAGCCACTGCTCACTGATGGACCTGACACTGTAATTGATGTACCTTCGAATCCTCCTGATCCCTGCCCACTGGATCCCTACGACTGACTCAACTGCTCCTGAGGGTCTGGCGGATCCAGATACTCTAACTCCCGTGACCTCCTGAAAACCCTATCCTCCTGGAACTTCACATCCCGCCTGGCAACAACTCTCCTCTGTGCGGGAATATAAATCCGAAAGGCCTTCAAGGTCTCACTGCAGCCCACATAGACACCCTTCTCTATGGTGGGCCCTAGTTTGGTCCTCTTCTCCTTGGGTACTTAGGAGTATGCAACACACCCAAAGATACAAATATGACCAACATCATGCTTCTTCCCAGAAAAAAGCCTCCTCTGGAGTCACATGCCCCAAGGCACGATGCAGACTCCTGTTCTGCAAATATATAGCAGTGTTGCAAGCCTCTGCCCACAAAAACAATGGTAACCCCTGATCATGTAGCATGGCTTTGGCAGCTCCTCCGATGGATCTGTTCTTCCTCTCCGCAACCTCGTTCTGCTGGGGGTTATAAGCAACTGTGAACTCCCTCCTAATTCCTGCCTCCGCAGAATAATCAACAAACTCACCAAGGGTGTACTCTCCTCCATTTTCCGACCTCAGGGACTTGATCTTCCGACCTGTCTGAGTCTCCACAAGAGCTCTAAACTCCTGAAACCACTTGAAGACCTCACTCTTGGTCTTCAAGAAATAAATCCAGGTCCTCCTGGAGTGATCATCAATGAATAACACATAGTACTCATATCCACTCAAGGAAACATGAGACATCCGACCGCTCACATCGGAATGAATCAAATCAAGTATCCTAGTCGCTCTGCTGTCACTGTTGGGAAAAGGGGATTTGGCAAACTTGCCCATCGCACATCATTTTCAGGTGCGCATCTGTATCGAAGTGATGGATCTTGAAATTTGACTTGGTAGCTGTGATCTCCGCAATGTCCTCCAGGCCCCACGATACATGTCCCCATCTGCGGTCACCAATCTCTGACTCACAGGCACTAGCTTTCTGGGGTACTACTACTCTCGTGCCAAAGAAATTTGGAATGCAAACCTGTACACCTTTTCATGGCGTACACCTATCACTCTAGCTGAATTAGCTGGAGTGCCCCTGGGATACATCAACACCTATCCTCCCCTAAACAGTACCTCATATCCTCTGTCCTCCAAATCTGAGACAGATATGAGGTTCTTCCTCATCCCTGGCACATAAAGAACATGCAGCGCTGAGAATTTGGGTTCCCTATCAAATGTCAATGTCCCCACACCGACTGCTCTAACAACGCTGTCATCTCCGAGTACTACCTCTATATCAGTGCCACTCTCTAAAAGCTCTGAGAAGTACTCACGGACACCTGTCATATGACGTGAAGCCCCACTGTCAACATACCAGATACCTGAAGATGTTCCATTAGTGGAGGGAAATGCACATTCCCTCTCAACCTCCGTGGCAGGTGATCCTGCACTAGTGGACTCACAAGCAATGAACCCAAACTCCCGGTCAAAGCTATCTGTGAAGTCCTCTATCGCTGCTGATGCTACCATGCTCTGGTTCTTCCCCTTCTTCTTCTTCTTTGGACACACAACTGCATAGTGTCCCATATTCTGACAATTCCTACACTTCACCTTGGAATAGTCTTTCTGCATGTTCCCCTATTTACCTTTACCTTTGCCTTTGCCCCCACCAACACTTGTGGAAGCTTGCTTCTTTCCCTTGCCTTTCTTTCCTCCTGCCAACAGTGCTACATCCTCATCTTGCTCAACTGGTTTGGCTGCCCCAAGCTGGATCTTTCTGATTTCTTTCTGTATGCAATCATCCCAGAACCTCTCCCAAGAGGGAAGGGTCTCATGTGCACAAACCCCATCAGCAAAGTTCAGCCATGAACTGGGAAGGCCATTCACTGCAATCCGTACCAACTCAGTGGGTGGAATGACCTCTCCAACTGCTGCCAATGCATATCTCACATTAGTAATCTTTGTGAGATATCCAACTGCACTATCAGTCTTAGCCATCTTAATGGTCTTCAGCTTCTCCCTTAGGACCATTTTCCTGTTCTCATTGGTACTCTGGTAGAGATTGGTCAATATTGTCCACATCTCATGAACATATCTCTTTCCTCTCACATAAGGAATGCAATGGTATTTGATTCCATCTAGAATTAGTCTCTTACCTTTGTTATTCATTTTATTAAAGGTTGCCAACTGAACAGCATCAATAGACACATTAACAGGGTTCTGTGCAGTATGCACCATGATATCCCAGACTTCTGCCTCCTCAAAGATGCTCTGCATTCTCTCCTTCCATACACTGTAGTTACTATGCCCATCCAACCTATCCTCCACCCTCAAGCCCAAAGACATGCTTGTTGTTCTAAATAAACTGAAAATAACACTTTTGTAGTAAAGGTACTATTTTCTGTGTGAAAAATCAGCTCGCTGTGATTTTTCTTTTTGTTGTCCCAAACTACACTTTCAGCAAAATAACTCTGATACCAAGTAGAAATTTAATAACCCAACCCCGGTTTTCAGTTTCTCCTTATTTCTCCCATAAAGTTAAATGCTCATTCCCATAGCCATACATTCAACAAGCTGGAAAAATATATATTTTCTGAAAACACTAATTCTGGAAATTTCACAATGTTGAAATGCAGAAATAAAAACTCAGAAAAATAAATCAACCACATACAGAATTTTGACACGCTGATTTTTGGTCAATGTGACCCTGGAAAAACTCCCTACAACTCTTGAGGAAAACCAGTTCGAAAGCTTCTTCTTATTTATGGAAAATGCTTTTACAGAGAAGTGAAATGTACAAGAAAAATTCCAGCGAACAAAGTACAGACTTATCTTGTTTTCCGTGCTTGCCTTTTCCTTGGAAAATGTGCCAAAACAACAAAAAACTCAAAACAGAAATTTGTTACAACAAATGACAGTCTTGGAAATCGTGCCCAGTACTTAGCTGTACGGTCGTACAGACTGTACGGAAAACATACAACAAGCTGCCTCCTCGAAATCTGTGCTAGCTGCCTCGAAAAACATGCACATCCACCTTGGAATCCGTGCCTTTAGTTGATATACCTTTGCCTCGATTTATGTGTTGTCCCTCTCCTCGAAAAATGTGTCTAAAGCTGTTGTATGAATTTTTGCCTCGAAATATGTGTTGTTGTATGGCCTTGTTGCCTCGAAATTCGTGTAGCCTCTTGCTGCCTCCAAAAGCGTGCCTCCCCTTGCTGCTGTACGGACTGCTGAATCTGCCTCTCCTTCACCTTCTCAAGCTCAAACCAGAAAAATATCTCCAGCTCTCTTCCTCCTCCTCTCTAAATCTGCTCATGAAAGAATGAATGACCTTTTCCCTCCTTTTCCTCCTTTAACCTAACCCTAAGTGACTTTTGGGGAATCCCTAAATCTAATGGCTGAGATAGCTTTAGATCTAGGGCTGAGATTAAATGCTCATTTCAATCTCACTTTCTATTTTTTAATTCACCCCACTTTAATAAAGACCCACTTAGTCATTTATTTCCAAAGTCACTTTTCACTTTCTAATTTCACATTGACTTTATTAAAGTCACTTTAAAATTAGACTTTAGTAACTTTATCACTTAAAGTCACTTTTAAATTAGATTTGAATTTATAACTTTATAAAGTCACTTTAGGAGAAAAAATAAATTCTTTTGGACACTTTTCCCTAGGCAAATCGTACGAGATAAAAAGAGTGACACGAGTCTTAAATGTGAGTTTCTTCTTATTACATGGCAAAATGTCCAATCCCATAATAAATTTCAATCAATCCCATAATAAATTTTCCACCCTCCATTTATTCTTCTCCCAATGTTGCAATCCCAGTTAAGCTTCTTGAAAATCAATCCCAAAATATTTGTATGAAGTTATTTCCTCCAAGTTGTTGTTACCATATGTGAAATTAGAATAAGTGATTTTTTTTTTTTAATTATCATAAATTTTCATTTGTCAGTGTTAATAGTCATAACCATATTAGAATAAAAAACCTCGAGGAATTTTAGTTGCTTGTGAGAGCATAGGGACTCTTGGCCATAAGAAGTATCATTAGCATAACGTATAAGGATTATGAAAATACCCATGAGAGTTAGATCGATACAATCTACTTCTTCCAAACAACCCTTTCGCTTGTCAATTTATATTCCATAAAGTGTAAGGGATAGGGGATTATCTTGCTTAACTTTTATATCATAATTAATTTCTTTTGACTAACCCTTAGTGTTCATAAACATTGGAATAATGGTCTCATACAAACTCATCACAACAACACTTGACTCAAGCATAACTTTTAGCTCTTCTAACATATTCCAAAGGTAGTACTAGGCACAATGTCAAAAGATTAACAAGGTGGTTCACAATTTATTGATAGCTCCTAAATATAACTAAACCTTTAGCATTTTTTCTCTAACTTTCTATCCATACATTGATTTTTTTTCCAAATAATTCCATATAACTTGGCTAAAAGGGGGCTAATAATAATGGTCTAAGTTAGAGGGATTAATTTTTATCCCACTTTTTAAAATAGGTACAATAAGGATTTGAGTCCAAGGTTTAAGGAAGCCCTATTCGACTGCTCAATTGAATATAGTGGTTGTGAGGGATTTGGATAGCTTACTTGGTTGCTTTTTATGTCCTTAGTTTTCTTTTTTGCGAACCATTTAACCCCAAACTCTACGATATGTATTGAAAAATATTCTTCCTTTGTAAAAATGACTTGAATGTTTTTTATGATATTAGGGGATTTATAAAGATTCTAAAAGTAGGAATTCCAAATTCTCGAGAGAACCATATTGTTTTCTTTAGTTTTATGAATCAAAATTTGACTCTAAAACTACTTAGATCTAGTTCAGATACATGTACAATCTTTTATTTCTTTCTATCTATATAATATGTTTCCCAAATTTTAATTAGGGCTTTATACATATAATGTTTCAAATACGTTATAAACTCTCATTACACACACACACACACACACACATCTTAGTATGAGGGAGATGTGTAATTCCTTCTATAGTCACTATGAAGATGGAAAGCGGAATTTAAAAAAGTAGGTAATACAAAAAGATATTTTAACAATCTCCACCTTGACTAAATGTAATATCCCATTCTAAAACGCATAAGTAAAGGGAGAATGAGTCTTAGCCTATCTAGATGCCATAGGCCATAATAATTAAATAAAAAGGGTAAAAGTGACCCATGGTATTGATTATGCTATACGTGATGAACTTATTATAAAATGGGAGAAGGAGATTGAAGGGATATGTGAGGAAAATTATTGAGAAATTATTAAGGAGCTCTAAGAGCTGCCAAGTAAAATATTTACCAACTTCGATATTGAGAGACATATCCTAGCTGAAGGTTGATTACTTTTGGAGTTGGAAGACACAACCAATTATTTCATTCTTTTAATTATGTAGGAAAATTAGTGGCATAATGGGCAAGTGAATGCCAACATCTAGAGGTTCGGTATTCAGGGTTGTATTTAATCGTAACAACACATAATCGAAGACTAAGCACATACCAAGTCAATTTTCTTTCATTCAAGGGTCGAATCGAGAAAGTTGATCTTAGGTTGAAATTAATTAATCCACAAGGAGGGATGATTCCCTAAATTCCATGGGGGCGAGTTGTTTATCGAAGTTAGGGGTATGAATGAGTCGAAATAGCAGAATTAACGAAGCTGAGATTATCTCACTCCTAGATTTGAGCTCACCCAATTGTTATGGTTGAATATCCACATCCAGAAGACTATATGTTCTAACACGTATTTCCATTTCACGGGCCCAATGATGTAGGTTGATTTCCATCATTAATCTAATGAGGGTCATATTACACTTGTGGGAGGATGTATTTTATTTAAAAACAAGGGTCGAGTTTACTACCAAATACTAAGGCAAGTCTCTATCTATTGAGGATAGAATTTATCAATTGTTGGTTCGAACTGCCCTCTCCAAACCAAGACTGGATTAGTAGGAACTAGGGCCGAAATACATGAATTGCCTGGAGTGAATAAACTATTGCTTGCAGTGAATAAACTATTATGGGTCGATTTATTAAAGAGCCCATGCAAGCATGAGCACTACACCAGAGAGGTTGAGTGGACAAGAATACAATCATGTTCCTCTATCAAATTTATTAATGAAGGGGGGCGCATGAATTTTATTACTCTGGTGTGAGTGACAGTGAAACTAGGGATCATGTGACCAAATACGGCTTCTGCATTTTGTTCTCATATGCAAGAAAGACATTTGAAGTCACAGCGGTTTGAAGACTATTAACCATCTCTTGTGTTGATATTTGTAGCTTGGGAGGTACTCAAAACCCTATGCTAGTGGGTTTTGGAGGAATGGGCACACAAATATGGTTTGTGGGTTTAGCACCCAAGGTTGGGGTTTTTTACCCAAAGGTGTGGGGCCAAAATCATGAGGAGGTTGAGTGAATTGATGCCTGGAGGTGTTAGAGGGCCCCTAGAGGAGCAAGGGGCAGCGAAAATAACTAAAATTCGTGGTCAACATCATGAGACATGAATTTATTTATGTGCTAGTGGTTTAATTTGTCAAAAAGTCAAGTCGAATTGAGTTAAAGTAAGCACACAAGGGTAGTTTGTTGACACCACATGAAAGCATACAAATAAAGGTCATATGGGAGGCTATACACACACATCCTAAGAGAAAACACATCAAGAAATCACTCTAAAATATCGCAAGTTTGAGGCAGCCTAGCGAAGGCTAGATTGGACGAGTTTTTTGGAGCATGTTCTTATTGGTTGGTGTGAGTTTCCTCGGAGGATAGGGCCATAGATTTTAGAGGTAAGAGGGTTATTTTTGTGCATGGATTAAGGTAGTATTTGCTTCTATTCTGGTTGTAAGGATTGTTGTAGTTACAATAGTGTGGAGACACTTGTTTGGAGGGACGAGAGACCTAGTGAAGGCCCTCTCTCCTAGCCACAATCACTAAGGGAAGGCCACAACCTAGATAAAGGTGTTTCCCTTTGCTATTAGGCATATCCCTCTTGTAGTTCTGGACAGAATGTTGAAGGGTGCCTTATGAAGCATTCCAAGGCCCAAAACAGTGTTGAGGAAGGGCTAGAAGGGTAGCGAAGGATGACAACCAGATTGGACAAGGGAATACAGGATTGGAGCAGTGTTTTAGGTGTTGTAGTAGTGTGACTTCAACCCTAACTAGAGCTCAAGAGGCACAAAACCTGAGGACAAGAGGAGAGCAATAGGTGTTACAAAAAACTAGGTGAGTTGACCTCTTGTTGATGTTGATTTGCCAGTGGATGTAGTGTCCTAGTTTGGACAAAGGTGAAGAAGCCAAAAGAAATTTTTTTTGGGAGAGTTGTAGTGGCTTGCTTCAAGCCCTAAGTGCAAGTCATTGAAGGACAAATAGTCTGCTAGGAGAGGACGAAGTTGGTTGGCTCAAGATTAAACCTTAAAGGACGAAGAAAGGAGGTCAAGGGAGCCGATCACACTATCCCAAGTTCATTTTGCGAGAAGGACATATTGCAGTGATAGGTGGCAACCCTTTGTGCCCTAAGTGTGTCTTCATTGGGAAACACAAGAAGACACTAATGGGAAGAAAGTCCTTGAGAGTTGTGTCCTTGAAGAAATAAGGAGCAGCTAGTTGAGAAAGAAGTCCCAAAAGGAGTTGAGGAGCAACAGTGGGTGTTTGAGAGTTGTTCAAAAATGGAGTTCTGAACAACTTGACAGGAGTCTCGATGTGTTGATGCATTGAAGGACTAACGATCAGCTAGAGAGAAGTTGAAGTCAAGTTCATTGAACTATTGGAGTTGGTTCACTGATAGAGGCAGATTGGATTTATTTCAAATCGAGAGCCGAAGGACCAGGCAAGTGTGTTAAGGGTATGAATGAGGGGAGCTAAGAGAGCTTGCTACATCAACCAGAGGGTCAGTGTATCTTATTCAGGCAGTTTGGTTGTTGTAGTTGTTGACACCAAGTCCTAGTTGTAGTCTTGAATCGGTGGATGTATGAGGGCCATTATCCCTGGTACGAGAGCCCTAGATAGTTGTATTATCATTTTGTTAATATAACAAAGTTGGGTAGCTAAAATTTGTAAAATGTTGTCTATATTTGTGCATGTGTTTATTTACTGTTATTTATTGTTCCGTTGTGCAAAGTAGTTTGTTGTACTGATACTTGGATTGGTAGCATTAGTGGTTCTAATATTCTAACCTAGACTATAGTATCGTGGAAAAGCAACATGGTATCAGAGATACTTTGAAGGGCTAATGAATCAGAGTGTGCACAGTGAAGTAACTCAGAGGGAGCTAAGATTGTCTAGGTCATGGACTAGATGGTTTAGCTGAAGACATGTATATGTGGTCTTGATTGGCTTGGCAGTGAGGTTGGATGGGAGTTCTAGTGGATTGGTGGTGAACCTGGTGAACAAAATTTTATTGTAGGGCAGGTTGTTGATCATGGACTTCTCGTGACTTTTCATGGATCATTGGGATAGCTCGAGGATTTCTTTGGCATGAACGAGGTTGGTTTTATTGAGATTGGTTCATGTGATGGACTCCAGTTTGGCAGGCTAGTTTCTTCATTGGATCATGATGTTGCATATCCGAGATTGTAGGGATGTGCTCAAGTCGTGTTTGATCTTGGAGGATGAGTGCTTGCGGGACTAGGTTGTGGTGGCGATGGCCCATGTTTGACTGCAACTCAGACTGACCTCGTAGGACGTGAGATCAATAAAAAATTGAGTCAGTGGAGATCGTATAGTCTTAGAGGGAGTAGCCCTATGGAATTATTGAGGTATTCAAGTCCAGATGATATGAAACAGAGGAACTACTGAGATTGCAGGGTTAATTCTACAAAGTATGCTATAGTGATGGATGCTAGATGGGCTATTGTTGTCAGTTGAGACTTCCTAGGTTGGAAGTACCTCCCTCGCTAAGAGGGAGTCTTGAAATTTGTAGCTTGGGAGGTACTCCAAACCCTAGGCTAGTGGATTTTGGAGGAATGGGCACACAAATATGGTTTGTGGGCCTAAAACCCAAGGTTGGGGTTTTGTACCCAAAGGTGTGGGGCCAATACCATGTGGAGGTTGAGTGATTTGATGCCTGCGGGTATTAGAGAACCCCTAGAGGAGCAAGGGGTGGTGAAAACCACTCAAATTTGAGGTCTACATCATGAGATATGAATTTATTTACGTTTTGGTGGGTTAATTTGTCAACAAGTCAGGCTAGCTTGAGTTAAAATAAGCCCACAAGGGAAGTTTGTTGACACCACATGAAATCATATACATAAAGGTCATATGGGAGGCTATACACACACATCTTAAGAGAAAACACATCAAGATATCTCTCTAAAATATCGTAGGTCTTAGGAAGCCTAGTGAAGGCTAGAAAGGATGGTTTTTTTTTAGAATATTCTATTTGGTTATTACGAGTTTCTTTCGAGGACAGGGCTATAGATTTTAGAGATAAGACGATTATTTTTGTGCATGAATTAAGGTAGTATTTGCTTTTGTTCTTGCCGCATGGAGTGTTGTAGTTACAACAATGTGGAGACACTTTTTTGGAGGGTTGAGAGGCCTAGTGAAGGCCCTCTCTTCTAGCTGCAGTCACTAAGAGAAGGTCGCAACTTGAACAGAGTTGTTTCCCTATGCTAGTGGGAAAATTTCTCTTGTTTTTCTAGACAGAATGATGTAGGGTGCCTTGTGAAGCATTCCAAGGCCCAAAATAGTGTTGAGGAAGGGCTATAAGGGAAACGAAGAATGAAAAATAGATTAGACAGGGGAATACAATGATTAGAGCAATGTTTTAGGTGTTGTAGCAACATGACTTTATCCCTTAACCAGAGTTCAAGAGGCACATAACTCGAGGAAAGGAGGAGAGTAGCATGTGTTGCAGACAACTAGGTGAGTTGAGCTCTTGTTGATGTTGATTTGCTACTGGATGTAGTGTCCTAGTTTGGATAGAGGTGGAGCAGCCAAGAGAATTTTTTTTTGGAAGGGTTGTAGTGGCTTGATCCAAGCCCTAAGTGCAGGTCATTGAAGGAAATTTGGTTTTCTAGGAGAGGAAAATGTTGGTGAGCTCATGAATGATTCTTGAAGGACGAAGAAATAAGGTCAAGGGAGCATATCACACTAGCCCAAGTTCATTGTGGGAGAAGGAAATCTTGCAGTGATAAGTGGCAGCCCTTTGTGCCCTAAGTGTGTCTTCATCGAGCAACACAAGAAGACACTAGTGGGAAGCAAGTCACTAAGATTTGTGTTCTTGAAGGATTAAGGAGCAGCCAGTTAGGCAAGATGTCTCAAAGGAGCTGAGGAGCAACAATGGGAAGTTGAGAGTTGTTCACAAACGAAGTTGTAAACAACTCGACATGAGTCTCGATGTGTTGATACATTGAAGGACTAACGATCAACTATAGAGCAATTGAAGACAATTTTAGTGACCTAATGGAGATGGTTCGTTGATAGAGGCGGATTGGAGTTGCTACAAATCTAGAGTTGAAGGTCTAGGCAGGTGTGTTCAAGGTAGGACCGAGGGGAGTTGAGAGAGCGTGCTGCATTAGTCAGAGGGTCTGTATATCTTGTTCGAGCAGTTTAGTTGTCAGTTGTTGACACAAAACATTAGAGAAATTTTGAGGTCTGAAATGGACCTCAAAACAAAAATGTACAACAAAAATCAACTTTGTAAGAACCAATAGGATTCAAGATGATGATGTCAACCATGGGAGATGATTCACCATTTTTGGATTAAAAAAGTTAAAATATTAAAAAATAAATAAAAAATAAAAAATAAAATAAAAAAACTACTTTTTCAACTTATCTCCCTATGGTTTTACTCAAATTTCAAGTGGGAGCACTTGTTGGATGCAAACTCTAATTCCTCATCCAAGGAGTACCCAAGTTGCATACTTTCTATGGACCCTGCTACACGAAAAAAGAGAAATACAAGAAAAATGTGATTGCAATCACGTTTTTTCATGTATTTCAGATTTTTCGTGTAGTAAGGTCCATTGAAAGTATGCAACATAGGTACTCCTCGGATGTAAAATTAAATTATGCATCCAACGAGTGCTCTCTCTCGAAATTTGAGTAGAACCATAAGAAGATAACAAAGTGCCATGGGTTAACCACACTAGGGCATTCCAACATCAACTTGTATCTAGACTTTATAGAAATATTAATCCAAAGATTTGATAAGAGGGACCGAGAGCTGCATTTTAAGGACCTTACACAACTGAAATAGAAATATAGGAAATACGAACATATTTATTTCAAAATTCCAAAGGTTAGTCGTGATGGTTATAAATATCTCTCAAGCACAGTTGGTGATGTTTTTCATGAGGGGTCAGCTGAACTATTGCATGGTTGGATCAACGATTTTAAGCCTAGCACATTGTTGGAAGCCATTTCCAAGATAAGGGATATGGAGGACGTGGTGCCTAACTATAAGACATCTCCCAAACCATTACCTCTTTAGCAGGTTGAAAATAAGCTACCTCCCTAGGAGGAGGAGAATGGACGAAGCAAGTTGAACCTAGGAACTTGAGATGAGTTACGAAAAAAGAAGTTATGTTATAACTACAATGAGCCTTGGTAGCTAGGCCATAGATGCAAGGAGAAAGATAAAGTGCAATACATTGAGGTGCTCTTTGAAAGTGAGGGAGAAAAAGAAATTGTACTAGTTCAGAACGATGAACAATCTAATTCAGAGGAGGAGAAGCCACACTTTCAGGAGTCCCTAGATACAACATCTTCAGGGTCAAAGGTTCCATATAGGGACATTGGGTCACTCTCGTAATTGATGGTGGGTCAACCCACAATTTTATTGACTCGACATTAATAGCTAAAAGAGGCATCCCAACAAAGCAATTTGGAGGATCTAATGTGGAGATGGTCAAAGATTACATCATGACATTCAATCAAACATTCCCAAAGGTAGAGTTAAAGATGGAAAACTACACTATGGTTGAAAATTTTTATGTGGTGAAGTTGTCAAATTTTGACATAGTATTGGATGTCCAATGGCTTACCACCATAGGGAAACATTGGAAAAACTATCATAACATGGAGATGGGATTCAAAATGAAGGAAGGTCGGAGGGTAGTCTTGAGAGGTATGACTCAGGATCCTCCAAAGATTGCTACGCTCAAAAAAATGGCAGGCATAAGTGGGTAGAAGCACATGAAATCATCACAATATACTCAACAAATCATGGTATCATAAGGGGGAAATTCACAGTTAAGGCCGAAATAGGAGAAATAAGGAAACTAAGATTATCTCACTCCTGGAATTGAGCTCACCCAAGTTGTGGTTGAATATCCACATCAAGAAGGATAGGTCTTCTAACACGTATTTCCATTTCATGAGGCCAACAATGCAGACTGATTTCAATCAATAATCTGATGAGGGTCATATTACACTTATGGGAGGATGTATTATATTTAAAAACAAGGGTCGAGTTTACTACCAATTACTAAGGCCAAGTCTCTATCTGTTGAAGGTGGAATTTATCCATTATTGGTTCAAATTTCCCTCTCCAAACCAAGATTAGATGAGTAAGAACTAGGGCCAAATTACATGAATTGCCTGGAGCAAATAAACTATTGTTTGGAGCAAATAAAATATTATGGGGCGATTTATTAAAGGGTCCATGCAAGCATGAGCACTACACCAAAGAGGTCGAGTGGACAAGTATACAGTCATGTTCCTCTATCAAATTTATTAATGAAGGGGGGTGCATGAATTTTATTGATCTGGTGTGAGTGACAATGAAACCAGGGATCATGTGACCAAAGATGGCTTCTACACTTTTTTCTCATATGAAAGAAAGACATTTGAAGTCACAACAGTTTGAAGGCTATTAACCATCTCCCATGTTAATATTTGTAGCTTGGGAGGTACTCAAAACCCTAGGCTAGTGGGTTTTGGAGGAATGGGCACACAAATATGGTTTTTGGGTTTAGCACCCAAGGTTGGGGTTTTGTACCCAAAGGTGTGGGGCCAAAAACATGAGGAGGTTGAGTGATTTGATGCCTAGAGGTGTTAGAGGGCCCCTAGAGGAGCAAGGGGCGGCGAAAATCACTCAAATTCGAGGTCAACATCATGAGACATGAATTTATTTATGTGCTAGTGGTTTAATTTGTCAACAAGACAGATCGGCTTGAGTTAAAAAAAGCCCACAAGGGTAGTTTGTTGACACCATATGAAAGCATAGAAATAAAGGTCATATGGGAGGCTATACACACACATCCTAAGAGCAAACACATCAAGATATCTCTTTAAAATGTCACAAGTTTGAGGCAGCCTAGAGAAGGCTAGAAAGGACAAGTTTTTTAGAGCATCTTCTTATTGGTTGGTGTGAGTTTCCTTGGAGGATAGGGCCACAGATTTCAGAGGTAAGAAGGTTATTTTTGCGCCTAGATTAAGTATTTGCTTCTATTATGGCCGTAGGGAGTGTTGTAGTTACAATAGTGTGGAGACACATGTTTGGAGGGATGAGAGGCCTAGTGAAGGCCCTCTCTCCTAGCCACAGTCACTAAGAGAAGGCCATGACATGGATAAGTGTGTTTCCCTTTGCTAGTGGGCATATCTATCTTGTAGTTCTAGACAGAATGTTGAAGGGTGCCTTATGAAGCATTCCAAGGCCCAAAACAATGTTGAGAAAGGGCTAGAAGGGCAGTGAAGGATGACAGCCAGATTGGACAAGGGAATACAGGATTGGAGCAGTGTTTTAGGTGTTGTAGAAGTGTGACTTCAGCCCTAACTAGAGCTCAAGAGGCACAAAACCCGAGGACAAGAGGAGAGAAGTAGGTGTTGCAGACAACTAGGTGAGTTGACCTCTTATTGATGTTGATTTGCTAGTGGATGTAGTGTCCTAGTTTGGAAAAAGGTGAAGCAGCCAAAAGAATAATTTTTTTTTGGGAGGGTTGTAGTGGCTTGCTTCAAGCCCTAACTGCAATTCATTGAAGGACAAATAGTCTTCTAGGAGAGGAAAAATTCGGTGAGCTCAATACTGATCCTTGAAAGATGAAGAAAGGAGTTCAAGGGAGCCGATCACATTAGCCCAAGTTAATTTTGGGAGAAGGACATCTTGCAGTGATAGGTGGCAACCCTTCGTGCCCTACGTGTGTCTTCATTGGGAAACACAAGAAGACACTAATGGGAAACAAGTCCCTAAGAGTTGTGTCCTTGACAGACTAAGGAGTAGCTATTTGAGAAAGAACTCCCAAAGGAGTTGAGGAGCAACAATGGGTAGTTGAGAGATGTTTACAAACGAAGTTGTGAACAACTTGACAGGAGTCTCGATGTGTTGATGCATTGAAGGACTAACGATCAACTAGAGAGAAGTTAAAGTCGAGTTCATTGACCTATTGGATTTGGCTCATTGATAGAGGCAGATTGGAGTTTTTGCATATTTAGAGATGAAGGACCGGGCAAGTGTGTTCAAGGTATGACTAAGGGGAGCTGAGAGAGCTTGCTACATCAACCAGAGGGTCAGTGTATCTTGTTCGGGCAATTTGGTTGTTGTAGTTGTTGACACCAAGTCCTAGTTGTAGTCTTGAATCAATGGATGTATGAGGGCCATTGTCCCTGGTACGAGATCCCTAGATAGTTGTATTATGAGTTTGTTAATATAACAAATTTGGGTAGCTAAAATTTGTAAAATGTTGTCTATATTTGTGCACGTGTTTATTTACTATTATTTATTATTCCGTTGTGTAAAGTAGTTTGTTGTGATACTTGGATTGGTAGCTTTAGAGATTCTAATAATCTAACCTAGAATCCAATATCGTGGAAAAACAGCATGGTATTAGAGATACTTTGAAGGGCCAATGAATCAGAGTGTGCAGAGTGAAGCAACTTAGAGGAAGCTAAGATTGTCTAGGTCATGGCCTAGAGGGTTTAACTAAAGACATGCATATGTGGTCTTGATTGGCTTGGCAATGAGGTTGGTTGGGAGTTCTAGTGGATTGGTTGTGAACCTGGTGAAATTTTTTTTGTTGTAGGGCAAGTTGTTGATCATGGACTTCTCGTGATTTGTCATGGATCGTTGGGATATCTCTAGGATTTATTTGGCATGGACGAGGTTGGTTTGATTGAGATCGGTTCATGTGATGCACTGTAGTTTGGCAGATTAATTTCTTCATTTGATCATGATGTTGCATATTCGAGGTTGTAGGGATCTGCTCGAGTCATGTTTGATCTTGGAGGATGAGTGCTTGTGGGACTGGGTTGTGGTGGGGATGGCCCGTGTTCGACCGCAACTCAGGCTGACCTTGTAGGACATGAGATCAATAGCAAATTGAGTCACTGGAGATCGTATAGACTTAGAGGGAGTAGCCCTATGGAATTATTGAGGTATTCAAGCTCATATGAGATGAATCAGAGGCATTACCGAGATTGTTTGGTTAATTCTACAAAGTATGCTATAGTGATGGATGCTATATGGGCTAGTGTTGTCGGTGATGACGTTGGTGGAAACTTCCTAGTGTTGGAAGTACCTCCCTCGCTAGGAGGGAGTGTTGAGATATGTAGCTTGGGAGGTACTCCAAACCCTAGGCTAGTGGATTTTGGAGGAATGGGCACACAAATATGGTTCGTGGGCCTAAAACCCAAGGTTGGGGTTTTGTACCCATAGGTGTGGGGCCAATACCATGCTGAGGTTGAGCGATTTGATGCCCGTGGGTATTAGAGAATCCCTAGAGGAGCAAGGGGTGGTTAAAATCACTCAAATTTGAGGTCTAAATCATGAGATATGAATTTATTTATGTGTTGGTGAGTTAATTTGTCAACAAGTTAGGTTGGCTTGAGTTAAAATAAGCCCACAAGGGAAGTTTATTGACACCACGTGAAGGCATATAAATAAAGGTCATATGGGAGGCTATAAACACACATCCTAAGAGAAAGCACATCAAGATATCTCTCTAAAATATAGTAGGTCTTAGGAAGCCTAGTGAAGGCTAGAAAAGACAACATTTTTGGAGCATCTTCTTATTGGGTAGTGTGAGTTTCTTTCGAGGAAAAGTCTATAGATTTCAGAGGTAAGACGATTATTTTTGTGCATGAATTAAGGTAGTATTTGCTTTTGTTCAAGCCACATGGAGTGTTGTAGTTACAACAGTGTGGAGACACTTGTTTGGAGGGTCGAGAGGCCTAGTGAAGGCCCTTTCTTCTAGCTACAGTCACTAAGAGAAGGTCACAACCTTAACAAAGGTGTTTCCCTTCACTAGTGGGATAGAATGTTGTAGGGTGCCTTGTGAAGCATTCCAAGGCCTAAAATAGTGTTGAGGAAGGGCTAGAAGGGCAACGAAGAATGACAGCCAGATTGGACAGGGGAATACAATGATTAGAGTAGTGTTTTAGGTGTTGTAGCAACGTGACTTTAGCCCTAAATAGAGCTCAAGAGGCACAAAACTTGAGGATAAGAGGAGAGCAACAAGTGTTGTAGAAAACTAGGTGAGTTGACCTCTTGTTGATGTTGATTTGCTACAGGATGTAGTGTCCTAGTTTGGATAGAGGTGGAGCAGCCAAAAGAACAGTTTTTTGGGAGGGTTGTAGTGGCTTGATCCAAGCCCTAAGTGCAGGTCATTGAAGGAAAAATGGTCTACTAGAAGAGGAAAAAGTTGGTGAGCTTAGGACTGATTCTTGAAGGACAAATAAAGAAGATCAAGGGAGCAAATCACACTAGCCTAATTTCATTGTGGGAGAATGAAATCTTACAGTGATAGGTGGTAGCCCTCTATGCCCTAAGTGTGTCTTCATCGGGCAACACAAGAAGATACTAGTGGGAAGCAAGTCCCTAAGAGCTGTGTCTTTGAAGGATTAAGGAGCATCTAGTTGGGCAAGAAGTCCCAAAGGAGTCGAGGATCAAGAATGGGAAGTTGAGAGTTGTTCAAAAACGAAGTTGTGAACAACTTGACATGAGCCTCGATGTGTTGATACGTTGAAGGACTAATAATCAATTATAAAGCAGTTGAAGACAAGTTTAGTGACCTAATGGAGATGGTTCGTTGATAGAGGCAGATTGGAGTTGTTGCAAATTGACAGTTGAAGTTCCAGGCAGGTGTGTTTAAGATAGAACCGAGGGGAGTTGAGAGAGCATGCTACATTAGTCAGAGGGTTAGTGTATCTTGTTCGGGCAATTTGGTTGTCATAGTTATTGACACCAAACATTAGAGAAATTTTGAGGTGTGAAATGGGCCTCAAAATAAAAATGTACAACAAAAATAAACTTTGTAAGAAACAATAGGATTCAAGATGATGATGTCAACCATGAGAGATGATTCACCATTTTTGGAGTAAAAAAGTAAAAATATCAAAAAATAAAAAATAAAAAAACTACTTTTTCAACTTATCTCCCTATGGTTTTACTCAAATTTCAAGTGGGACCACTTGTTGGATGCATACTTTAATTCCTCATCCAAGGAGTACCCATGTTGCATACTTTCTATGGACCCTACTACACGAAAAAAGAGAAATACAAGAAAAATGTGATTGCAATCATGTTTTTCATGTATTTCAAATTTTTCGAGTAGCAAGGTCCATTGAAAGTATGCAACATAGGTACTCCTTGGATGAAAAATTAAATTATGCATCCAACGAGTGCTCTCTTTCAAAATTTGAGTAGAACCATAAGAATATAAGTTGAGAATATGAATTGAAAAAGTAGTTTTTCTATTTTCCCTCTAAAATTTGATGATGTAATCTAATATTGTTTTAATATTTCTACTATTATTTTATAATATTCCTTAGGAAGCCCATTTTAGACCTCAAAATTTTTCTGATGTCCGAGTTATAGTCTTGTATTAGTGGATGTATGAGGGTTATTATCCCTGGTACAGGAGCCCTAGACAGTTGTATTATCAGTTTGTTAATATAACAAATTTGGTAAGTTAAAATTTCTAAAAAGTTGTCTATATTTGTGCATGTGTTTATTCACAACTATTTATTGTTCTATTGCGCAAAGTAGTTTGTTGGGATACTTGGATTGGTAGTGTCAGTGATTCTAAGATTATAACCTAGACTTCAGTATCATGGAAAAACAACATCTGGTTCCATCCCAACTTATGGAATGATTTGTTCCTAACCGAATGTTTGCAACATTGACCCTTAAAGTCTTTGTGAAGATCAGAGCAACAGTTCGAGGAGCTCATATGTTGCAATTAAGGGCACCGGTCGGGTTCTTTAATCTTTGGGAGGCCAAGATAATTCATAAAGGGTGTGTTGCTAGTCTTACTGAGACCAAGTGAATCGTTGGAATGAAAGGCCAATCCATCTTTTGAAGCTACAATGAAGCAATCCTCTAGAGAAAATTATCGGGAAGCCGAACAACACGTTGAATTGCAAAAGTTGCATTGTCCAAGTTTGAAGTTGAATGAAGAAGCATAATAAGGGTTAAGTAGGTGAATTTCTTGACTAGATTGTTGGGGCAAATTTGAAGGGCGAAAGCGTTCAACATAATTTGGCTAATCATCTCCTAAATCACATTATCAGGTTCCTCTTAAAATCATTTGTGAAATTCCTCCTATTTTTGGCAATAAAAGTCTCTAAGGTCTACATATTTAATTGTTGGTGTTTTTCCTTTCAATAATTGTGTGTGGATTATGGAACTTTTAGAGGTTAAATTCCCATGTTTTTAATAAAACCCTAGAAAATTCTTGCAATTTAAACAAGGGATATTACAATGGTATCAAATTTGGTCATCCTAGTAGGGTTATCAATTGATGTTTCCAAAAGATCAGTGAAACAAAACCTTTAGGAAGAAGAAGAAGGAGCAAGAGGGAGAAAAAGATCAGATTGGGGATCGTGAAATTAATCGTGGGAAAGCTTCTAAAATATCTTGAATGATTTAGATATAGAGCAACAAGAGGTACTCAAAGAATTAGAGCGTGGATGACGGGAAATGGAGCAAATGATAACAAGGGGGTCAACATGAGGTGGCTTCAACTATAAAGGAAGTTACATAAACCATGGTCAGTCTCTGTGATAATAGATCCAATTAGCGGGAAGAAGGATCACATAGAAACCATAATTTATTTGGAGGAGATGATAACCACAATAAGGAGGCTAGTAACTCCACTAATCTAGTATCCCCATCGGTGAAACCAAACTCATTAAGACCACTCCTACCCAAGATTTTGGAAGAACAAGCAGATAACCAACAAAGACAGGGTGAAAATTTCTTAGGTTACTTGAGAGAGTAACAAGCTATGGGAGCAGAATTTTAGGGCCAAATGTTGTTCGAAGACTTTTGTGCCATAAAGCATAGAGTTAGGTCAAGGGACTCTGACAAATGGTGGGTAAATGATGATATTCCACAGAAGGCCAAAAAAATAAATATACCCACTTTCAATGGCACTTTCGAAGGTTTAGCTAGAGCTTGGGTGCAAAAGCTTGACACATACTTTCAACTCAATCCCATGAGGGAATCAAAGGAAATCCAATATATCACTCTGCATCTAGAAGGTGAATTTTACGAGTGATGGTACCATGGGTTAGCCACACTGGGGCATTCCAACATCAACTCGTATCTAGACTTTATAGAAAGATTAATCTAGAGGTTTGATAAGAGGGATCAAGAGCTGCATTTTAGGGACCTTACACAACTGAAATAGATGTATAAGAAATATGAACATATTTATTTCAGAATACCAAAGGTTAGCCGTGATGGTTATAAATATCTCTCAGACACAGTTGGTGATGTTTTTCACGAGGGCTCAGTTGAACTATTGCGTGGTTGGATCAATGATTTTAAGCCTAGCACATTGCAGGAAGCCATTTCCAAGATAAGGGATATGGAGGACGTAGTACCTAAATATAATACATCTCCCAAACCACCACCTCTTTAGAAGGTTGCAAATAAGCTACCTCCTCGGGAGGAGGAGACTGGACGAAGTAAGTTGAACCCGGGAACTTGAGATGAGTTGTGAAGAAAGAAGTTATGCCAATAGCTATAATGAGCCTTGGTAGCTAGGCCACAGATGCAAGGGGAAAGACAAAGTGCACTACATTGAGGTGTTCTTTGAAAGTGAGGGAGAAAAAGAAACTGTACTAGTTCAAAATGATGAACAATCTAATTCACAGGAGGAGAAGCCAAGGGCAAAAGTAGTAGGTGGCACTATAGCCACACTTTCAGGAGTGCCTAGATACAACACCTTCAGGGTCAAAGGTTCCATATAGGAACATTGGGTCACTCTCGTAATTAATGGTGGGTCAACCCACAATTTTATTGACTCGACATTAATAGCTAAAAGAGGCATCCCAACAAAGGAATTTGGAGGATTTAATGTGGAGATGGTCAACAATTACATCATGACATGCAATCATACATTCCCAAAGGTAGAGTTAAAGATGGAAAACTACACTATGGTTGACAATTTTTATGTGGTGAAGTTGTCAAATTTTGACATAGTATTGGGTGTCCAATGGCTTATCACCATAGGGAAACACTGGAAAAACTATATAGGGAAACATTGGAAAAACTATCATAACATGGAGATGGGATTCAAAATGAAGGAAGGTCGGAGGGTAGTCTTGATAGGTATGACAAGATCCTCCAAAGATTGCTACACTCAAACAAATGGCGAGCATAAGTGGGTAGAAGCACATGGAATCATCATAGTATACTCAACAAATCATGGTATAATAAGGGGGAAATTCATAGTTAAGGCTAGGTGTTATGACTCAAAGAGAGACTAATTGTGTTGAGGGGTTTGTAGCAATAAATCAAGAATACTTAGGATGGAGATGCGAGACCAATCAGAAAGGGGATCCACAACCAAAAGGAGTCAAACAACAACAGGAGATCCAAGGGGATCCACAACCAAAAGGAGTCAAACAACAACAGGAGATCCAATGATAATATAGCTAGCAGGGAGGTCGTCATGAAGAGTTAAGCTCTTCAACCTAGCTCGAAGAATTAATGGGAGTTGGGCTACATGGGTTGATTCATGGCACGACAACAAATAACAACACTATTGAATTGAGAAACATTAGAGGGTGCAACAAGTTGTTGCCAAAGCCTTCAACCGACTTGTCTTGGATTCAGGTATTTGATGGAATTTGCTTGAGGACAAATGAAATTTGACACAGTGTGTTCCTTTCGAAACAAAAAAAGAAAGAAAGAAAGTGTTTTAGCCTATCTAAATCCCATAGGCTATTTATGGGAAGAATAGGAAGTCATCATAATAAAATAAAATAATAATTAAATGAAAAAAATAAAATTGACCCACTTTATTACCTATGGTATTAGAAAGGGAATTATTAAAAAAAGGAGAAAGGGATTGAAGAGACACGTGAATAGAATTATTGAGAAATGGTTAAAAAGCTGCCAAGTAAAAAGGAAAAGCCCTAATATCACCTGCGTTAGTATTCAGACAACCTAACATACCCCAGCTGAAGGTTGATTGGCTTCAGTGTTGAACGACACAGCCTAACCAATTATTTCATTCTTTAAATGGAGGCAAATCTGTGGCATAGTGAGAAGTTGGGTTCCAGCATCTAGAGGTTCAGTATTCAGGGCCGAATTTAATCACACAACTCATTACTAAGAGCAAGATCATACCAGGTTGATTTGCTATCGCTCAAGGGTTGAATGGAGATAGATGATCTCAGGTTGAAATTAATTAATCCACAAGGAAGAACGATTCCCTAACTACCCCGGGGCCGAGTCATTTATCGGAAGTTAGGGGTATGAATGAGCCGAAATTGCAGAACTAATGAAGCCAAGTTTATCTCACTCGTGGAATCGAGCTCGCCCTGCTTGCTGTGGCCGAATTTCCACATTTAGAAGGTCGGATCTTCTAACGCGTGTTTTCATTCCGCGGGCTGAGTGATGTAGGCCGATTTCAATCATTAATTCAATGAGGGTCATATTGAACCTTTGGGCAGTTGTATTATCGTTAAAAACAAGGGCCCAGTTCACTGCCAATTATTAAGGCCGAGTCTCTCTTTGTTAAAGGTGGAATTTCTCAATTGTTGGTTCGAACTGCCCTTTCCAAAACCAAGATTGGATGAGCAGGAACTAGGGCCGAATTACACGAATCCTCTGGAGTGTATTATTTGGAGGCCAAACTACATATTGAATTGCAGAATCCAAATTGTTCAAGTTTGAAGTTGAATTAAGATGCATAATAAAGGTTAAGCAGGCATATTTCTTGACTGGATTGTTGGAATGAATTTTAAGAGCGTAAGGGCTCAACATAATGGCTAATCATCTCCTAAAGCACATTATCAGTTTCCTCCCAAAATCATTGGTAAAATTCTTCCTATTTCTAGCAATAAAAGTCTCGGGGGTTTACATATTTAATTGTTGGTGTTTTTCCTTTCCAGAATTATAAGTCTTGGGGTTACATATTTAATTGTTGGTGTTTTTCCTTTCAAGAATTATAAGTCTTGGGTTTACATAATTAATTGTTGGTGTTTTTCCTTTCAAGAATTTTGTAGGTGGATTGTGGAATTTTCGGAGGTTAAATTTTCATGTTTTTAGGTATTTTTCATATTTAAATGTTGGCGTTTTTCTTTTCAAGAGTTTTGTGCGTGGATTACGGAGTTTTTGGAACTTAAATTTTCATGTTTTTAATAAAATTTTAGAAAATTTCTAGCAAATTAAAGAAGGGATATTACATTAAATCCATCTCTCTCCCTCTCATACACAATAGTCAAATTGTTGAGTTGATGAGGGTTCCTTGTCCAACAAACAAGGGATCTCATACAACAAATTGGCATCTAGTTTGGAAGTGATCTTAAAGTTAGATTATATAAGAATGGTAATTGAAAGTAAACAAAATGCTTATTTTGCTTATATATTATATACTTCTACATCCAATTCCGAGAGAGATATGCAATTCCTTTATTGTTTAATATGGATTTGACATGTGATCTCTCTCTCTCTCTCACCATTTCAATGGTATGTTGGTGATGTGTAATCCCTTTCATTCTCAACTTGGAGTTGATACAAACACACACACATATGATCTATTTTTAAGGTCATAGCCAAGTCAAACACCAAATTGGTTGAGACCCTTTGGGACCTACTTTCATGTAATGATTTGATTGCTAAAGTATATACAGGTGTCCTCACCTAGATTACTCCAATGAGTTATAGATTCACTATGGTTAAAAAAAAGGTATACAAAGGTGCACATACTGTACCCCCTCTGGATTTGAACCTATGATCTCTTACAAGAAAAAATAAAGAACTAATATAAATTCATTTTAATTTCAAATTTATCATAAATAAGAGAGGTCGTGTTCTTTAAGGAAACAACTTTTTTTATATTGAAAACAACTTAAAATATTTGATCTCTCTCTTAACATATAATAAATTCAAAATTAAAATGAATTTACCTTAATATTTTATAAATTAACCATCATACTTATTATCAACTCATAGCAACTAGTGCAACCATATAAATTAAATGGTTGGTGAATGCCAATAGATATCAATCCAATGTAAACATCAAAGCAATTACTTCATGATACATCTCACATTATCTCACATTGTTAAGATTAAAAATAACTAAATTATAATTTTATTTTAAATTATTATTATTATTTTTTAATTGTAATGAGAATTTTTGTATTGGTCAAACTCTGTACCTGGATTCTAGCATATACATCAGGGAATTACAGTGAAGCAATATTGAGATCAAACATAATTGAATCCTCATCAAAAAAATTGTTTGTTGTATCTAATTTTCCTAAAGACATGCCTAGTTTTTATTAGGTTTTTGGATTCCTACAAAATTTACAATACAAAATAACATAACAAGTTCAAATCATAACTAACTAGATTCCAAAATTTCTTGTGCTACCAAAGGGGCTTCCATGTCAGGTTTAACTTAATTTCCATTTCTTTCCTCCCAAAGATTGCTGGAAAGATGAAGAGACTGAATTGTTGACGTAGACAATCCACTTCATCCTATGTTTTCCTCTACTAAGTCTTTTCCTCCTCCATTTTCTCAATGGCAAACATGATTGCATCAAAAAACTGATTAATATTCCATTAGAGAAATTTTGATGTCTAAAATGGTTCTCCTAAGAAATATTATAAAATAATAGTGGAAATAATAAAATAAGAATAGATCATCTCATCAAGTTTTGGAGGGAAAAAAGAAAAAAACTATTTTTTCAACTTATCTCCTTGCGATATTACTCAAATTTCGAGCAGGAGCGCTCGTTGGATGCAGAATTTAATTTTGCATCCAAGGAGTACCGATGTTACTATTAGAATAATGTTATTTTAGTGTTTACTGCTCATTTATGATTGTAATTAGCAGTTTCTTGTTAGAAACTTGCTGTTTCTATATTCTTAGTAGAAACTTGTTGTTTCTACTTTCTTAGTAGAAACTTGCTGTTTATGTAAATAAAGTTGTATTATTTATTGAGCTTCACTACTCATTGTAAATCAATTCAATTCATTCATTGATTATGGTATCAAAGCTTAGGTATTTTTTCGAAATAATTCTTCATTATTTGAAAAATTATGTGCTTCATTTCGAAATAGCTCTCTAGAAGTCTGAATTTTTTTTTTGGCATCACAATTTCTGAGCCGCCATTTCGATAAGAATTACAATTTATAATTCAGGCAGGGCCTCTCTTTCTGCCTTCAGATTGACGCAGACAGTGTGACACTATTAAATTGTCGTCTAATCTCTCGTTTACGGGCGTCTGGTGTGTTATCCCCACTGCTAATCCCCTTGACGAGTTATCGCTTTGGATTCCCATATACGATTGATTGCATAGAATCTAGTTTTCTCTGATCCCTTGTGGCTCGACTTATCTTATGAGACATCTCTTCATCAAAAGCTGCCCAGATTTCTTCCAGAATGCTGCTCGTTTCTCCTCACAATTGACGTATTGTAGTTCATGGAATACTGTTTTCGATACACTGATCTTTCAGATTGCAACTTTTCATCATTTGGGTAAATTTTTCTCTGGCAGATCTCTGAGACTGCGTCTTCTATCTTGTTGTTTATGCCATTTTCCTGCATGTCCTGTCATTTTGGTATTGCAGTAGTAATTGCGGTTAGTGAAATGTTGTTTTTGGGCATTGAATTTTAGTTGTATCGGTTTTCTTCTGTTATTCTTTTTTCGATAAGAAAAAGGATTGCTGACGTTTGGCTGATCATCCGTATTTTTGAGCTGAATTGTGGAGTTTATGGGTTTTGATCTGTATGTCGTGAATCTCCCTCTTATTCTGTTCATTTTTGAGGTTTTTGGGGTTTGATCCTGGACTTGTGCATTGGAGGAATCTCTGATAAGTGATCTAAGATATCCGACAATGGCCTCACTAACCAATCTGATGTTGGAAGGCAATCAACACTTTAATGGCAACAATTATAACATCTGGAAACATAGAATGTTGACCATTTTTTAATATAGGCGTCTTGACCAGCTCGTTAGCCTCGTCTTGGTACACCTGGTGCAGATCAAGATAAGTTTGATGATCGAAATCAAGAGGCTGTTATGCTTCTCAAACTCTCTGTAACTGATGATCAGTTACCACAGATCCCTTCCAGCAAGACAGCTGCCAAAATCTGGAAACATTTGAAGGAATTGCACGAGACATCCAACAAGAGCAGAGCTTTCTTTCTAAAGAATCAGTTGTTCTCCATCATGATGGATGAACATATGTCTTTACAGGAACATCTTGACAAGATTAAAGCCATTCGATATCAGCTCGAAGCCATTGGTCGGACCATGGAGGAAGAAGATATGGTAGTCATCACCCTGAAAAGTCTACCAAAATCTTATGAACACTTTATAGAAACTCTCAACATTACCTCCACTAATGTTGATCTGAATTTTCCAGAGCTATGCACCAAAATTTTGCAGCAGGATCGTTGGAAACAACAGTTTGGTAGTGGTGCTTCATCAACCTCCTTAAAAAATGCTTTTGCTGCCAAATATCAGTCCTCTCAGTCATTTTAGAAGACAGGTTCCTCTCAGTCTTATGATCCTGATAAGAAGAAAAATGTGCAGTGTAATTACTGTCACAAGTTTGGTCATTTGAAGAAATATTGCCGACAGAGGATTGCTTCTGAACATAAGAAGCAGGGAGGGTCTCATCAGCAAGCAAATGTCGCAGAACATTCCGAGTAGAAGGAATCTGTCTTTTATGCCTTTATGGCTAAAAGGTACTCAGATCACGCCCCGTCATCTGCCTGGTACATTGGCTCTGGTGCATCATGTCATTTATCTCACAGGCGTGATTGGTTTACTGACTTCTCATCTTTCAATGATTTCGTGGTCTTCGACGGAGGTGAGGAGTACACGGTGGTTGGCAGAGGTACAGTTTAGATCTAGTCTTGTGGGCACACACTCATCTTCCTAAATGTGTACTATGTTCCTGGTATGGAAATTAATCTGCTATTTGTCAGCCAGATTATGAGAAAATCTCCTCAGCTCGATGTGGTGTTCAGTGCGCACAAGTGCTCCATTATTGACAGGGACACTCGGCTTACGGTTGCTGTTGGCCTAGAGGATCATGGTCTATATAGGCTTCTTGACACCGATGATTCCCCAGAAGTGGCTTTAGTAGCTCGTGTTTCTCCTATCAGCACTCTGTGGCATCAGAGATATGGGCATTTAAACATTCAGTATCTCTCTCAGCTATCTCGGGAGGGACTTGCGTCAGGGTTACCTGATATTCAGACACAACATTTGGGAGTGTGCGGCGCCTGTCAAGCTGGCAAGCAACATCGGTCTTCATTCAAGGATGGAGAATCTTGGCGCGCATCTAAGGTACTCCAGTTAATTCATGCTGATATTTGTGGTCCTATGAATACATCTTCAGTTACGGGTTGCAAATATTTTTTGCTCATTGTAGATGATTTCAGTAGAAAAATATGGGTGTACTTTCTAAAACATAAATCTGATGTATTTAGTATCTTTCAGAAGTTTAAGTCCTTAGTTGAAAAAGAGTCTGGCTGTAATATCATAACTCTTAGGACAGATAACGGGGGGGAATTTTGTTCTTCTGCTTTCTCCAACTTCTGTGATACCCATGGCATCAAACGCCAGTTAACCACACCCTACACTCCTCAGCAGAACAGTGTTGTAGCACGTCGCAACCATACGATTGTTGAAATGGCTCGTTCTATGTTACAACACAGGAGTGTTCCGAACAAATTTTGGGCGGAAGCAGTGTTTACTGCAGTCTATCTTCTTAATCGATCACCTACTCAGGTTGTTAAAGGGAAGACTCCAGAAGAGGTTTGGTCTGGTCGAAAGCCTAAGATCAGCCATCTCAAAGTTTTTGGCTCGGTTGCATATGTTTGTATTCTCGGTGCTAAGCGCTCTAAGTTGGATTCCAAAAGCCAGAAACTCATGATGACAGGGTATAGTGATCACCACAAGGCCTATAGGCTGATAGATATAGACACTGATCGTCTTATCTTCAGTCGGGATGTGGTATTTGATGAAGACAGAGGGTTCTTTCAATCCCTCCCTTCTGAGCAGTGTTCTGAGGATCAGCCTCACAGTGTTTTTCTTTCGTTAGGTCCACCTGATGGGAGGGATGATGCAGCATCAGTCTTTGATGATGCACTACCTGAGCTTCCTCCGGAAAATAATCCTCCTCTTGCTGCTCCTATTGTTCCTGAGCCTCCTCCACCTCCTCCAGATATTGGTTCTTCTACTCTCCAACCTAAATGGTGGGCTAAAACTATTGGTGATCTTCGGGATAATGAACTCCTTGAAGGTAGAACTTCCAGAAATAAGAGCAAACAACAACCTACAGTAAATTTTGCTCTTATGGCTAACATACACAGTGTTTTTGAGCCTCAAACCTATTCAAAGGCTAAGGGCATACCTGAGTGGGAACAGGCTATGGAGGCTGAATTCCAGAGTCTTCAGAAGAATCACACTTGGACCCTTTCTAATCTTCCTGCAGGGAAAACATCCATTAGCTGCAAATGGGTGTATAAAGTGAAATACAAAGCTGACGGAACCCTCGACAAGTATAAGGCTCGTCTTGTTGCTCGAGGATTCTCACAAAAAGAAGGCATAGACTATGAGGAGACCTTTGCTCCTACAGCCAAGATGAGTACCATACGGCTTGTCCTTGCCTTAGCAGCTCAGTTCAATTGGACAGTCCATCAGATGGATGTAAAGAGTGCTTTTCTGAATGGTGACTTACAGGAAGAAGTCTACATGATGCAGCCTCCAGGATTCAAGGTTGCCAATCAATCACAGAAAGTTTGTAGATTAGTAAAAGCACTCTATGGTCTGAAACAAGCCCCTCGGGCTTGGTACATGAAAATTGATAAGTACCTAACAGATCATGGTTTTTAGCGGAGTCCATCTGATGCAAACCTGTATATCAAACATACTGGTGATGATATTCTGTTTGTGGTTGTCTATGTGGATGATCTTATTATTACTGGCAATTCAGCACATTTGATCCATGGGATCAAACAGGATTTGTGCAGCACTTTTGATATGACAGATTTGAGGCTTCTTCATTACTGTTTAGGGGTGGAAGTCTCGTAGACTAAGAACAACATCTTTCTCTCTCAGTCCAAGTATGTCAGAAATCTTGTGGAAAGGTTCAGAATGCAGGATTGCAAACCTATCACAACTCCTATGGAACCAGGGCTCAAACTTTCAGCTCAGTCATCCTCACCACTTGTGGATGAAACTTTATTCAAGCAGTTAGTGGGCAGCCTCATCTACCTTACTGCCACTCGACCTGATATCAGTTTTGCAGTGAGCTACATTTCACGCTTCATGTCAGCTCCTAAAACTGATCATTGGATAGCAGCAACGTGTGTGCTGCGTTATGTAAGAGGAACCCTTGATTATGGACTTCTGTACACTCGGAGTTCAGATCCTACACTCAGTGGTTACATAGATTCAGACTGGGTTGGTTCGGTTGATGACCATAAATCTACAGCTGGGTACGTGTTTAGTCTGGGATCCAACGCTATCACATGGGCTAGTAAGAAGCAGCAGGCAGTGGTTCTCTCCTCGATAGAAGCAGAATATCGGGGAGCAGTTAAGGCATCTTGCGAGGCAGTTTGGCTTCGACGTATGCTTGCGGATATGCATTTTTCCTAGGCAGGTCCTGCTTCCTTGTTTTGTGATAATCAGGGAGTGCTCAAACTCTCCAAGAATCCAGTCTTCCATGAACGAACAAAGCATGTGGAAACTCATTGTCACTACATTCACCAGCTTGTTGAAGACAGATCCATTCAGTTACTATATGTTCCCACAACGGAGCAGCCAACATACATCTTCATCAAGCCTCTTGGTCCTGATAAGTTTGTAAAATTCAGAGGGTCTATCGGTGTTGTAAATAGATTGAGCATTAAGGGAGGGTATTAGAATAATGCTATTTTAGTGTTTACTGCTCATCTATGATTGTAATTAGCAGTTTCTTGTTAGAAACTTGTTGTTTCTATATTCTTAGTAGAAACTTGTTGCTTCTACTTTCTTAGTAGAAACTTGTTGTTTCTGTAAATACAGTTGCATTATTTATTGAGCTTCATTGCTCATTGTAAATCAATTCAATTCATTCATTGATTAGTTACATACTTTCGATGGACCCTACTACACAAAAAATGTGAAATACATGAAAATAATATCATTGCAATCACGTTTTTTCATGTATTTTACATTTTTTTGTGTAGTAGGGTCCATCGAAAGTATGCAACATGGGTACTCCTTGGATGCAAACTTAAATTCTACATCCAAAGAGTGCTCTCGCTTGAAATTTGAGCAAAATTTTAGGGAGATAAGTTGAAAAAATAATTTGTTTTTTATTTTTTTATTTTTTTGGTGAATGTTGGACTCCTAATCCGCTAAGGATTGGGGTGGAATGTGAACAGTGATTGGAGTCCAAGAGACTACTTGGTATATGAAGACCACAGGTCGCAAGATTGCACTATAAATGTATATCATTAGAATAGTAAAAGTAATTCATGTTTATCTTATCTATTGTCTTCTCCACGTGTGTGTTTAATACAGTATCAGATATACCGGCAAATTCTTGCCCTGGTCAAACTTGAATCACTAGTTGTGTGGTATTATTTCTCATTGCGTGCTTGTGTGTTAAGTTTTCTGCGAAAAAAGCTGACATGTTGTCATTCCCTACCAGGGAAATATTCAGGGTTCGTCAAGATGTGCCCTATGCATGTAGAGGAGGAGGACATCCCTCATATTTTTTGGAAGTGTTCATTTTCTCTCTCTGTCTGGCGGAAATCCTATGAGAAAATTAACAAAATAGACTCAATTCTGGAAATTTGGATGTAAATGTTTGAAACTTGGGGAAACATTCCCACGGCTCGAGAAAAGCTTCGTCCTTGCCAATGCATTGTTGGATGTCTCTCTCGAAATAGCTCTATTGGGAAATTTTGTTAGCTCGTAACAATGTTTGGCTCATAACATTGTTGTATTTCGGGAAGATCATCCCTCCCCAGTTAAAAAAAAACTAAAGCTTTGAGTCTAATTTTTGAAGCTATAACTTCTAGGGGTTTTAAACTCCCAAATATAGAAGATTTAAATCCAATTGAAAAAAATTGGATGGAAGTTGGGCATCCTTCTCCTCATGTAAATAGCCTCAAGCTCTGCCCAATCCTTAAAGGATCTTATTGCTTAAGGATGGAACTTCCTAAACTCCAAAAATGGAGAAGAACAAAATAACATCCTTTGTTAATTTTTATTGGAGCTTTGAAGGGAAATCTCAGGTTGGTAGGAGTGGGAGGCGTAATCCTTCGCATTGATGAACAATTAGAGATTCAATTTTCTTGGGGCCTGATCATTAAGACAAACAATCAAGTAGAGTATATAAAACTTTGGAAAGGGCTTGAATTTGAGATAAACAAAGAGATCCATCTATTATTAGTGTTTGGAGATCCAATGTTAGTAATTATGTAGCTCCAGAAAATCAAGAAATCCCGAAGAAAGGAAATCTATAACTCTTTTTCAATAATCTATATGCAACTAAGGTTATTTGATGCAGTGAATAAATGTGTACTGCACAAAGCAGAGAATTGTGCGCAAAGGTAGAGTTTATACACTTGTTTTTTTTCTTAAGAAAATGAAACACCGGTTTTTTTTATTTTTTTTTAAAATTTGTTCTGAAATCGCAATTGTGAGCCATTTAAAAAAAAAAAAATATAACATATACAATGCAGACTCTACTGCACTTCCATACAACCACTACAGTAAGCAACGAATTCCTCATATGAGGATCCAACTCCATATTGATTGGAGTAGCAAATCATTTGTGTTCTCCAGGTTTGTTCTCAACGCTAACACTAATTCTCATACTCTGCAACTTCGTTGAAGTGCCATGATCACACGGGTTCCATTAATTCGCATCCACAATACCCACATTCTAGTGTGGAAACCCTTCTCATCTCTCGCATTCAGATTTCGACCTGCACAATCCACTTTCCATCTCGCGTTGACTCCACCTCCTTCATTCATATAACATTCCAGAAATTCAATTGTGCAATACGTAGAGTAATACTGAACCCGTGTTATCAATCCGAACGTGGAAGCAGCTTCCTCCGTGGTCTTTCTGGGATCTACTTTTCTGATCGGAATTGGTTCAAATCGCTCATCTGGTACCTGCAATTCAATGGCACTTGACTATTGCATGGTATAATACGTATGATTGGTAACAAAGGTAAGTAAATAAAAATTGAACATAATAGTGAATGAACCAAATGATTTCATAAATTACAGCAATAATGACTGTATCAAACTCTTATTGGCAAAATATTACATTTGTTGCCCTCTTGGCTCTCGCATTCTTCACACTGGCACACTATCCCTCTCTTTTTTTCCTCTATCCTATTCCACCCTCTATCTATATTTCCATCCTCATACGAAGCTCATATTTATACATAGTTGTGGATTAATTTGAATCCATGATTTCCTCCACAAATGACTCAACCAAATCCTAAAATAGCTTATCCCACCTTTGACTCAACTAATTTCTATTTAAGGAGTTCATAATCCCTAAGATATCTAAACAACTCAACTCCTCTCATATTCTCAATTATAAGAGAATATTTACAATAATCCCCACACTCAGATTTTTCCTCTTAATTTATTTAAAATGTACATAATTTATAAAATAATAAAAAAAACATCACCCCTTAAATCAACCAAATAAATAATGAAATTTGAGCAGGATGCTCCTACATCAGACTCCTCATGTAGAAAAAATTCCATAGACTCCTGTCTATAAGGTCTGTCGCTTTTCTGTAATAATGCGATAGCCACAAGTCTTAATGACTTGCTACCTCCAGGATGCCAAACTCTGTTTTGCTACTGGTCCTCTAAAGTATCAACTCCATTATGTAATTTTGCGCAGAATTCTCAGAATAGTATTTTCAGAACACTATTGAATGTAACTCTCGGTTTTCCATACCACATCATCTTTATTTCTGGAAATACAGACTTGCGTAGTAACGCTGATACCCATTCTTCTAGTCTCCAGGCTTTGAAAGAATCTCGAACTGGCTTTATATCAACATTCATAGGTTTATCAGCTGACTCGGTAGTCTTGAATTTAATAAGAGCTAAATTAGAAAGCTCACTAACACCAACATCACTCACTCTATCAACCGGATTCCATTGGCCTTTACAACAATTACTTCTGTCAATTCCTCAGAGTAATTCCTCTTTGTCAATTACATAAATACGATTGATGTTTTCTGTAGTGCCTTCTCCTCTTTCCGTTACAATTTCTCTAGTCTGATATTCTTCGGCCTCTAGCTCTTTGTCTGCTGCTTCCTTCTCCAATTGCGCTGAACACTCAACTTTCTGAAATGAAGAATAATCAAGGACTTCTCCTTGATCACAACTATAATCATTGATTGTCCCTATAGTAAAAAATTTCTCATCCGGTGTTGTACCTGCATTCATAAGCAAATTATTAGTTTTAAAAATACAAGACCTTTCGGCCTCTTTTGATGCTTCAAGCACCAATCTCCCATCATAGACTTTCAAGATTTCAATAAATCCTCTTTGTTGTGACTCCATTCCTTTGAGTCTTTCCTCCTTTAACAAATCAATATGAATTTGTTCAAGTTCTCTTAACTCGTTCATCAACATGCCATTCCACTTCTGTTGCAATAGCTTCCATTTAACCCGTTTCTTCGTTTCCATCTGTATCTTTGGTCTTCATTTGTATTTCTTTGTAGCCATTTCATTAATATATCCATTTATGCTCTCATTACTGCCAGACTAATCTCACGCTCTTCATTCTGCTGCCAATTTCTATACTTCTACAATCGAATGCCTTCTTCAAATTTAATTTCCTGTTGCTGATCATCTATTTTAAATTGTTGGTTGTTTCATCTATATCATGTTGGATTAATATTTATGTTTCCTTTATGTCTCTAAGGACATAACTTTCTTGCTGCTCCTGATCTTTCATCTCATCTTCAAATAATTACTGTTCAATTCCCCTGATTTCAACATCATATTTATTAATGTTGCCTTCTGTACCTACAACCACATTATTAATTAAAGAGTCAAAACATTCACTTAACTCTATAAACATTAGAGACATTTCATCCCTATCATGCACGGTAACTGCAATCTCTTATTTATCAGGTTCTGCAAGCTTCATTTCTCCTTCAGTTTCCTTGAGCCATATTTCCAAGAACTCTATTTCCATGTGAAATCTTTCCAGCATTTCATCACAACCTCCATTCTCAGTTTCATTCTTCTTCTGGAAATCCTTCTGAGTTATCATGTTTTCTGTATCATCACATTGCAAAATTCTTTCATCAATTTCATTAAACAAATTCATTTGTTTACCTCCTTGGAATATCACTACGACATTTTCCTTATGCTTCTGCTCCATAACAACTTCAACTGGCTGTCTTACACCAAATAGAAATTCATCTATGAATTCTTTTTGCTGCAATAAATCAGTACCTTCCTCCTCTAAAATGCATTCTCCACCATACTTCACCTTAAGATATTTATTCCTCTTGTGACAGTTTCACCAGACTATCCATCATCTTTTGCACATCCTGCAAACACATACAAACTATGAGATTTAAAAATACAAGGCTTCATAGCCTCATCTGCTTCCCTTGTCACCATATCTTAAAATTGTTCTAAACTATTCCAATAGTCCATGAAATATTTCTCATTATCCTCTTCACCCAGAATTTCACCTTGTTCTGGTCCAGAAATGGAAACTTCCAGTTCCAACTCAGCTTCCCTGAGTTCTTCACATCTCAATTGCACACTCATCATCTGCTCCAACTTTCTCAGCTCTTGTGTTAACTGCATATTTACCTGTTGATTCCTCCTTTCTTGTAGTCTCTGCCATTTCACTTTCTTCCTCATGGTTCAACCATGTCTCTGGTCTTTATTATTTCTCTGCAAAAATTCCATCAATAACTCAAGGTGAAATGCTATCTCAGCCTTCTCCCTCTCATATTCTTCATCAGTCAACTGCTTCCATATGCCATTTGCCTTGGCATCTTCCTTCTTCTTTCTTCTGTTGTGGTTTTTCTCAGAACCTATGAAATGACTATCAACAGTCATTTTTTCCTCCTTTGTGAACTTCATCTGTTCACTTGTGGATTGCATTCAATCCTCTTTTTAGCAAGCCTTCATAAATCTAAATCCACTCCTTACAAAAAAACCCCAAAATAATATAAACTCATTTTCGAGCCTACTTAAAAAGGTAAGATTACATTATGAAACTATGCATTCTCAAACCCACACATGGTTTTATGAAACCATATATCACCCACTCAAAACTTTGTGCAATAATTCACCATTTATCCTCTACCATGTTTTACAATTTATTTTCACCTTTACTAATTACCTCACACTTAATCTCTCCATAAATTTAAACCTTTTTAGGAAAAAAATACCTTATTACTCCACAAAACTTCTTATCTCTCCAAATTTCAAAAATAAATAAATAACACACTTTTTTTTTTATCTACTTTTACATGAATCTTAAAAAACTTTATGAAATCACTTAAAAGTGATTTAATCTTTCCTTGAACTTGTACGCATGGAAAAGCATAAAACTATTCACCATAAAGTAATTCTTTGGAGAAAATTTCAACCACTTCTCCGAACCCAAAATTTTTAACATAGGTACTCCATTTAAAGCTGCTTCAGTGCGTTTTCACCCAATAACAAAAAAAATTGATACTTCAAGCTAGTCCTCCATGTTGAACATTTTTATCACAGCAAATAACACATTTATCGTAAAATAAAATCCAATTTGTGAATTCGATGGTAGCATGCTCGAATATTTTGAGAGTGATAGCATGCTCAGACATATTTGCGATGATCTGGGTGTTTCTTTGTTGCAATCGAACTGCAGTCTCCTTTCAAACTTCTTTGAGCATACAATAACGCTCTCCTTTGAAATGCTTGAACTTTTGACTTTATCTCAAGCTAGTTTCTCAACTCTGCGCAAGTAAGGGCCAGCTCCACGTATACTGCATATTAGCCACAGTTCCACATTAATCTTCTGCAAGTCAACCTTCATGCTAATCTCTACAACACGGTCTTGATGTTGCTCTTTTGAATAAGAAGTCTCCACACTCTTACTCTTTCAATTTGAAAATTCAAACAACATTCTTATGCTTTACAAATAACTCAATGCATTCATACAACACTCAACACACACTACTTCCATGGCTAGTGGCTCGATATGCTCAGAGCAATTTAAAGGTGAGTGTCTCAATTATATACATCTCACCATATACAAGATTTTTCCGGCTCTGATACCAAAAATTGATGCAGTGAATAAATAAGTACTGCACAAAGCAGAGCATTGTGCGCAAAGGTAGAGTTTATACACTTGTTTTTTTTCTTAAGAAAATGAAACACCGATTTTTTTTTTTCTCCTGAAATCGCAATTGTGAGCCACTGTTTTAGAAAATATATAACATATACAGTGCAGACACTACAACACTTCCATCCAACCACTACAGTAAGCAATGAATTCCTCATATGAGGATCCAACTCAATATTGATTGGAGTAGCAAATCATTTGCGTTCTCCAGGTTTGTTCTCAACGCTACCACTAATTCTCATACTTTGCAACTTCGTTGAAGTGCCATGATCACATGGGTTCCATTAATTCGCATCCACAATACCCACATTCTAGTGCGGAAACCCTTCTCAGCTCTCGCATTCAGATTTCAACCTGCACAATCCACTTTCCATCTCGCGCTGACTCCACCTCCGTCCTTCACATAACATTCCAGAAATTCAACTGTGCAATACGTAGAGTAATATTGAACCCGTGATATCAATCCGGACGTGGAAGAAACTTCTTCCGTGGTCTTTCTGGGATCTACTTTTCTGATCGGAATTGGTTCCAATCGCTCATCTGGTACCTGCAATTCAATGGCACTTGACTACTGCATGGTATAATACGTATGATGGGTAACAAAGGTAAGTAAATAAAAATTGAACATAATAGTGAATGAATGAAACGATTTCATAAACTACAACAATAACGACTGTATCAAACTCTTATTGGAAAAATATTACATTTGTTGCCCTCTTGGCTCTCGCCATTCTTCACACTGGCAAACTATCCCTCTCTTTTTTTCCTCTGTCCTATTCCACCCTCTATCTATATTTCCATCCTCATACGAAGTTCATATTTATACATAGTTGTGGATTAATTTGAATCCATGATTTCCTCCACAAATGACTCAACCAAATCCTAAAATAGCTTATCCCACCTTTGACTCAACTAATTTCTATTTAAGGAGTTCATAATCCCTAAGATATCTACACAACTCAACTCCTCTCAGATTCTCAATTATAAAAGAATATTTACAATAATCCTCACACTCGGATTTTTCCTCTTAATTTATTTAAAATGTACATAATTAAAAAAAAAAAACCATCACCCCCTAAATCAACCAAATAAATAATGACATTGAGCAGGATGCTCCTGCATCATTATTTGAGGAAGTCAGATTCTTTCATATCCTCTGACATTTGAATATGGAAGCAGATGCTTTAGCCAATAAAGGAGCTAGAATGGAGCAATTTGTCATGGAGATTGATGAAACCCATAAATCTTATATCCCACTACAATGAATCATTGACAAAATTTAGAGGAAAAGAACAAGAGCTTAGGTTTTTGAAATGGTGATTCTCGTTGTGGGAATTCCAACTAGACATTCCATAAACATTTTCATTTATTTATCTTAGACTCAACCTTATGTTAGTCTCAAGGAAAAGTGGATTGGAGGTAGGAATCAACTGAAAATATGGATATGGAGTACGCAAGATATAATGACATCTGCTTGAGGCTCATGTGCATCACCAAGAAGACAGACAAATGACATCCAACTAGGTCTTATAGAGTGCAACTGGGACAATCCCATTTAAATAAGTATGGTTATTCAAGAAAGCATTCAAAGTCCCAGGAATTCCAAAGTTAATGTGAAAATCCTTTGCAAAGAATGTAAATTAATGGTAGTTTTTGGAATGGATCACTTCACTAGTGCCATGGATCGGGCTGCATTTGTATTAATTGTTCACAGTTGGTGTTGTCCTCCTTCAAGAGGAGCTCCATATATTTATCAAGCTTTAGACATTACATGTCTTCAGCTATTGTTAATTCATAGTGAGGCAAGTTTTCTTCTTGCATACTGATTTGTAGGGGTGAAATTTCACAAGTCTGGCTCAATGGCATCCCTGGACCAACTTAGCTTAGACCACTCCTTGGCCTAGATAAATCAAATGACTGATAAGTTTTCAAAAATGGTTGTTTCCCTAATGGAACTCATGAACAGGTGAAGCGACCTGACTGGCAAGGAAAGGGCCCTACAATTGGTCCTATTGGACAAGAAAATGGTGTTGCTCCAGACCAAATTTGACAAATTATAGCCTTTCACGGAGGTGGAGACAACAATATTGAACATTATAGTGATTAGATTGGAAGATGCTCTTAACCAGGGACTAAAAAACAATCAAGAGTATCAAGAGGAAAAAACATGTTAGTCAAAGAAAAGGATTTGTGGTGCTATTGTTCGAGCTCAAGAATTTTCAAGACAAGATGCAAAACTGAGCAAAAACAAACCCGCATGCGAGGCCATCTGATTCAAGCCACTTTTAAAGTCTTATTTGATGGTGTATTGCAAGTATATTTTATCGATGTGTGTTTTATTTATTGCATATGATAGATACCAATGTTGGAATGTAAACAAAATATTTTCTAGGTGTAGGGAAACTCCTTTATGGAAGGGTTTAATTAGTGATTTTTTTGAGATGTCTAAAAATGTAAGGCATTGGCCTAGAATCTAGTTTTCTTCCTTTTTAATATAAAATATTGACATGTTTCATTAAAAAAAAAAAAAAACAAACAATACAATTGAGGCATTCTAACAACTAATTTGCATGGTTCCCAAGGAAAGTTTAAATTATTAGGTGTAAAGATACATCATATCCTATTGTCTAGATTGATTTCACATAAATTTCAAGTCTTCTTTTTTATAAATAACAACAAGTACATTTTATAATTTGGAAGAATTTTTGGCCTCCCAAGTTCATTTTTATTTTTATATTGGATAGGGATTCTCCCTTAGAGTTAGCAAGTACTAACCAAAAGTGCAGAGTGATTGTGCAAGGTTACATTGACACCTTCCCTAGTTACCTTTTAACTCTATGAGTTTCAAATGTTAATTCTTCTTGTTTCAACTGTTAACTCTTATAGAGTTTATATTTGGAATGATGCAATTTTGGTTAAAAAAGTTTCATTAGGGTTAAAATGGGTTTAATTAGGTCTATATTTAATTATTTCTTAACATTTTCATTTCATGCTAGTAGTGACTAACAAAATACAAGAGAAGAAGAAGAATGTTAAGCCTTTTGATCTTGGGTCATTACGTTTATATTGTTATATTTTATTGTCATTATTGGTTGGCTCATTATTAGTAAATTCAGGTCCTTTCTCTCTTGCATATATACACCAAGGAAATCTATATCTCAGGATCATTAAGAGTTAACTAGAAAATATGTTGTAAAGGGGATTGCTCCCTTCAAGTGGCAATGTTATTTATTCCCTTTTATCATTCTCAAAGGTGTGACATTACCTAATCCTTTTATTTTATACTATTTGGATACTATTTGGATCATTTAGTCAATAACATTTGGTATAATAATGAATGATCCTTGGATTGGCTCCTTCAAAAAAGTCATCCTACCATTTTCACTCTAGATTTTTTGGGTATAATGAAATTGGTGGAAATTTCAAGGTTGGCAAAGGAAACAATATAACACATTTGATAAAAAAAAAATAGAATCCAATTTTTCATATTTTTAGAGTTAAGTTGTACTAGTTATGGTTTTTTTCTAGCTATCAAACTAGGCTCAAACAAGTATTTTCGGTGAAATATGTGAACATTGCAATGTCCAAAATGAATGTAACTTATGGGATTCAATAGAAGATGAATTAGGGTATTACAAGTCCAAATTTTGCATCTTCAACTACTACAGGTATGGAGTGACAAACTATACAAGTTTGCTTTCTTGAAATAGGGAAAAACAACATATTCTAATATTTCCAGCATAAATTTCTCCTTAAGGGTCCACATTGTAGAAGATCAACGGGAGTCTAAAGAGAAAATATCTTACTCATGTAAAAATATCATTATAGAAGATTATAATTGGATGATTTGTAACAGATGTTAGGTAAACAAACAAACCATACCCCAAATTAGGGCTTTATGATATGTGTCAACTTAAATTTGGCATTACTTTTGATTGAAAGCTCATTTTCTAGTGATTTAACCGTATTCAGAAGGAATAAATACAAATAACATATAGGTATCTTTTTTCGTGATAAATATTTAGAAAGAACCATTATTATGGAGAGAAACAATATTATATTTCTACAAGAAATAAAAGTGGAAGAACCTTCCAAGTTGAAGAACATGCCAAGAGAAATTATTGAAGTTATCGTCAATTGGAAGAACTAACCAACATACTATGTAACATGGAAGGATGATTCTTTCATATAGAAGCATCTGCAATTGATCAAGCATTGAGGGTAACACTTGTTGAAGGCGAAAAACATGTTAATCCCCTAATTGCGCTTGATAATTACGTTGTTACTGTAACATTATTGTTGTTATTATTGGTTGGCTTATTATTTCTAATTGTATCATTTTTGTGTATGTGGTGTGTATTAGTGTTCTTGTATGTGTGTGCACACACCAATGAGATTTAGTTCTAGAGATCATCAAGAGTTATTTTTAAACATAAAGTGTAAAGAAGTTTCCCCAAAGGCATGACACCGTCATTTATTCACTTTTTATAATTGTCACAACATCATTGCATTAGTTATTATTTCAATATTGTGCTATAAATTGGGTTATTTGATCCACAACAAAGAATGAACACTAATTTAATTTCATTCCATTTGATAATTGTTGCTCTTTATTTACTTGTCCCATCAATAATCCTAAATCAAGTCATCATAATGAATATGAATATGATTATGATTATACCATGATAGAAAAGTAAGGAGCTTGGCCACATTAATAAATTAGTGGTACCCCTCATCCCTATTTATTATCCTAGTTTTTCCCCAAATACTAAGTGACAACTCCACTTCCATTTCAAATAATTAAACTTGGATCTTCCTCCTTAAATTAGCATAGTAGCTCACTCTAACTATAACTTTACAACAAACACAAATGGAGTGCATATAAAAAATTATGCTAAAAAGGTGAAATAGGTTAAATATCATCACCTAAATGATATTACCTTTTCCCACTACAATCTTCAATTGTGGGTGAATTGGTTAAAGAAAATAATTGATTTTGGAGGTGATTTATTTGGATAACATTGATCCCATGTCTAATTGGTTGGTGGACATTAATGGGCTTATTATGGATTTAAATGGTGAGATGAGGAGGATGAGTAGGAATAGCCACAAGAGAGGATGCAATAGACCAATTTACATGCATGAGGAAGAGAATCAACAAAATTAGGCATCAACTTTAGTACCCGTTACTGACCAAAAAGTGGGTAACCCATATCAGAATATTTTTCTCCACTTTGGATAACCAACCAACTAGCATCCCTACATGATCAACACATAATATGATGCCAAGATTTTCCACTTTTTCTTTATGTCACATTTCTCTCCCATCAAACATTCCTTCTTGAAGGAATGTTGGTCATCCATCGATAGGTACTTTAGCCATTTTTGCAATTGTGTTCTTTCACTTAATGTTATGGGCGTATTGATATGGATCAAGGGAAACCTAGATAATTCACTAATCTCATCTATATTCTTGTTCCCTTACTTCGCCCGGGAGGTTAGTTTTTTACTCTAGTCCAATAGGACCTTCGTTGAGGCCTTAAGGTTTCAGGAAGGGAACTATTGGGGAAGCATTGATTGAATTAGTATGTCCAAGGTAATATGTACTTACCACTTTCCATCTTTCCCTTTATTCATCTCCATTCTTCGAGTCGATGGTCATTAATCATTGGGATTGACACCCTTCATCCTCATCCTTGATTTTAGGCCCAAAAACTTAGTCCTTGACGTTGATGTAGCTAAAAGAAATATAAAAGCATAAGAAATCTATAATGAAAGAAAAAAAAACGCAAAATATGTATGGGAAATTTGCTCAATGTGTGGTTAAAATCCTAGCATGAGCTCTACACCATGGTTAGCCATCACCTAGTTCCTCAAGTATGTAATGCTTCATTTAAAGAAAGGAACTCTTGTATTGTCCCACCCCTAATGAGCGATAAATCGACTCCTCCTAAAGGGTAATTAAAATATAAAATGCAACCTTAGGCTCCTGAGCTATGCACCCAAATAAAGATTATACACACACACACACGTAAAAGGTACACGAAAGGGGTGGAAAAAATAGCTCGAGGAAAGGGGTAACTCATGCCTCCATGATTTCTCCCTCCACACTTATATACACTCAGGATGTTGGATTTCCATTAGATGGTCATATGGCTATGGAATTTCATCATGAAGTCCTTGCCACTCTGCAACCATCATTTTCACACACAACTACAGATTGATGGGCTAACTTGGGAAATGTCACTTCCACTAGGGGGTTGGGAACACCTAATAAAGTTTCTGATATAAATATCCCAAATTTAAGGGGTTAACATGTTTACATGAATTGTCTAGTTATTCGTTTGAAGGTGAGCTTTGTGTGAAGTATTATTGTGCCCCTAACATTAGGTATGGTTCACTATGATGCATTTATGGTTAATGTCCATAAATATTGATGATTTCGTTTGATGTTCAGTAAGGGTTTTGTCACGTGGTGTTTTCATAGCAACAAAGGCCTCTTGAGAGATGATTCTCATCCCATTCAACAACATTCTAGAGGTTATTTTATCTAATGAGATTTTCTAACCTTGGTGATGCAACAATGTCCTTTCAAAGCAATGTTGGGCTATGAGTTGGTTCTACATATTACTTGACTCACTTGAGTACCCCCAAATACCAAGACATTGAGCCAAGAAGGCCTGGTGTTGGATTTGTTGATGATGTGCCCATATGGACCCAAGACGCCCCTAGGTTGGCCTTGACACTATTTGATGGGTGTTGCTTGTTTCAGAGTATGAATGATGATGGTTATCCTTGAGATGAAAAGGGATGGATTTCACATCACTAATGGACCCTGACACTTGAGCATAATAGTGCCATCTCACCCACTTTTCCTTTAGAAGGATGACATAGTGCCATGTTTTTTTAGGCATACCCATTGGCTTTGGGATATTTATTGGAGTATGGAACACTCATGACCTATTTGTCACTTTCTTGTGGTAATTTGAGCACTTATGGAGGATGACGTCGTAGTGGAGGAATCTCTTTTCACACGTGTGAGATATTTTGGCATTATTTGTTATTTTTTTGAGCTATTATGAGGCTGGCTTATAACCTCTCACTTGTTTAACAAATTAACACTTAAGTAAACTAGTATTAAGGATTTCTTTTTAAATTAATGGAAATAATGGGGTTAAGCCTTATATAAAAAGAGGCTCCCTTATTTCATATTGGGTCATCATCCATTTTTCACTCTTCTCTTGTAAAATAGTGGAAATTAGTCTTTGTTCACTAGGAAATAATGGGGTTAAGCCTCATATAAATAAAGGCTCCCTTATTTCATATTGGGTCATCATACATTTTTCACTCTTCTCTTGTAAAAGAGTGAAAATTAGTCTTTTTTCACTAATTGGGCCACAACAAGACTTTTCTAGAGTGCAAATTCTCTTGGAGAAGGAACATTGTGTGGAGATGTTTTCCTGGGATTTAATGGAGTGTTTCTTTGGAGAATTTTGTAAGTTGTATGCATTATCTTTTACATTTTTCATATTGTATTTGTGTAATATGATTTCTATCTTGTTCCATAATTAAATGTTGAATTTATGTTGAAATCATGCTCCATTATAGCATGCAAAACACAATCTTCAAAACCAATGACCAATTTATGATAGAATTGGCTCATTTTTCCATAAACTGACCAACCATGTACCACACATAAGTCATTTTTTCGTTTTTTGAAGCGGTTTTTAGGGAAACTAGGGGTTGTTTCCCTCCAAAAGTATCCCCTCCAAGTCTTTAAAAGGATGTCTCCCCCTCATTTTCCACACACATCTCATTTGGATTTTTTGTGAGTTTCATTGTGAGCTTGGAGAGTGTTAAGTTATTGTTGCAGTAGTGGAACAACAAATAGTTTGGGCTGTGTTTTCATATTGGAGCTACTTTGGAGTTGTTAGTGGAGTTGGCATCTTCAAGAGGAGGCTAAGGGAGCTAGTTTTCATTTCCAGGTAAGGATTTTCACTTGAAAAAATCCATATTTCATTATTGTCCATGTATTTAATTTCTTTTTTGTGTGTTCTTTCAAAACTATTAGTCTAAATTTCAACCTGTTTGTAAGCTAAGTATACCCCATTTTTTTCCCAAATTTATCTTAGGTTTTCCATTTTACTTAGCTGTAATTTTATTTATTTATTTATATTTATATTTTTTATTTTTTAATTTAAAATTTTCTTTCCTTTGAAAATTTCAAATATTTCATTAGCCAGTAGCCACCATGCCTCTAAAAATATATATGAGGGGGTATTGTTAGGTTGAAATAACACTTGGTTGGGATAAGAGGCCAAGTAAAACCATGTAAAGCACCAAAGGAAGTGATAGGTGATATTAGGGCATAATACCTTGCAAAGTTTGAGAAGTTTGAGGAGAATAAGGCTAGGGGATAATGCTATGCAAGAAGAAATTGCAAGGAAGAAGGAAATTTTACAAGCCACAAGAGATGGTGGGTATGAAGATTGTGAGATTCAAGACTCCTCTTCTATCCCTTCCACCAATGGCCCCTTTCAATATGCTCCTCTTGTTCTTGGGTCTTATAATCAAGGCCAACAATCTAAAGGAAAAAAAGAGGAGGAGCATCCATAGTTATTTATGAACTTCTTTCACTAGGCCTACCGCTGTCGCTGCTAATCCCACTTCCTCCTAACCAAGTCTAACTCAACGTCAACCCACTTTGGATGAACATTGGAAAAAAAATGCAAGTAATTTTCTTTTCAATACATTGCTAGATGGTTGTATGATGTAGATATCCAATTTAATGTTGCTCGCTCACCTTATTACTAAGCTATGTATGACTATTATAGCTGCAGGAAACAGATTAAAAGGCCCTAGTGTGCATGACTTGCGGGGAACTCTTTTGAAAAATATATTTTTTGCATCGATAAATATTTGACTGAGTATAGAGATTCAAGGGCCAAAACGTGATATTACATCATGTCAGATGGATAGACTGATGGAAAGAACCGCACAATCATTCATTTCCTTGTTTCTTGCCCTTAACGAACCATCTTTTTTAGATTAGTTGATGCATATGATAGGGTGAAGGATGCAAACCTTCTATTTGAGCTTTTGGAAGAGATGATTAAGGCAGTGGGGGAGGAGAATGTTGTGTAGGTCATCACAAATGATGCCTCAAACTATGTTCTTGCTGGAAAGATGCTATAGTCTGAATATAAGACCATATTTTGGAATCCATGTTTTGCACATTGCATAGACTTCATTCTTAAGGACATAGGAAAAGTGGAGTGGGTAAAAAACATTGTAGAGCATGCCAAGTGCATCAAAAAATACATCTACAACCACTCATGGGTATTGAGCCTAATGGGGAAAAACACTAGGGGAAAAGGGCTTGTTAGACCTACAATTACGAGATTTGCAACTCACTTCCTTACATTGCAATCTCTCAATTCTCAACAAAAAAACTTGCAAAAAATGTTTTATTTTGATGAATGGACTTCATTTTGATGGGCTCATAAACAAGATGGGAAAGACACCAAAATGAGTTTTTCACAATTCTATTTGGGAAAAATTTGTAGAGGTTGTGAAAATTGGTGAGCCCCTTGTTAATGTGTTACAAATGGTGGATGGGGAAAATTTGGCCATGGGATACATCTATGAGGCCATGGATCAAGCGAAGGAGCATTTATGAGTAGCCTACAAGGATAAAGTAGCTAAATATGGTCCTATTCGGGAGATCATTGATAACATATGGAACAAACGACTCCATCAACCTATACATGCAGTCAGGTATTTCGTAAACCCAAAGTATCATTATAAAGCTAAACTAGGAGATGTGCACACTAGGGAGGTCATAGATGGGTTGTATGATTGCTTGGAGTGCATGGTCCCTAACCATTTTGAAAAATAGCTTACTCTTTTCAATATGGCAACAGGTACCTTTGGAAAAAATTTGGCAAAGATGCCAAGATCGAAACTAACAATTTCCCTCTCCCTTGATGATGGCCCCTAGATAGACATAAGATGGAATTAACCAAACCATTAGGGTTTTACAATTCCTTGTTGATGGCCTTCATTCAAAAGGGTGGTTTTATCTCTCCTTTCTTAGGGAAATTGAAAGATGTGGGTCAACCAGGTAAGCAATTCCAAATTGTTTTTATTTTAAAGTTCAAGTGTTTACAATTCAAACTGTAAATACTTATAAATAAGTAATGAAATGAACTAACTAATGTATTTTTCTTTGCAGCACATTGCTGGGATTCATTTGGCGGCCAATGCCCTCAACTGAAAAAGTTTGCAGTTAGAGTGCTCATCCAAACTTGCAGTTCTTCTAGTTGTGAGTGTAATTGGCCTATTTTTTAGCACATACATACAAAGAAGAGAAACCATTTTGAACAAAAACAGTTAAATGATCTTGTCTTTGTGCAATACAAGCTTTGTCTAGATGTAACCAATGAACAAAAGACCTGATCTAGATCCCATTGATTTGAATGATATTGATCCAACACCAGAATGGTTGGATGAGACTCAACCAACTGAATTTAATGCTAATTTTGATATTGATGACATGGATTTAGAGGGGTTGATCCCAATGCAGATGTTGTAGTTCCATTGGAACCAAAACTAATAGCCAAATCAAGCAAAGGCAAACAACCAAAGGAAGGCACTATTCATGTAACTTGACCAACTCGTGCTTCCATGTCATCTAGTTTTATTACTACTAGTGCTACCACTGAGGTTGCAAATGATGTTGAGGTGTCCTCAATCTTTGAGCTAGATGATGTTCATGTAGCTCTTGTTGACGATCCCATGTCTAGTAGTAGTGATGGGTTTGATCACGATGAGGAGTGATCATGTTGATCATTGATATGTCGACTTGTCATCTTGCAGTAGGCCAATGGCCCAATAACTTGTAGCATTGTTTTTTGACTTTATAAGCCATTTAGAGCCTCAGTGATTATGTATTTTGTCACTAATATTTATTGCACTCAGTTCCTTTTTGATATATTCACCTTTACATGGTATATGGATGAGCAAAATTTGCATATTTTGTCTCTATTGGTTTCAAATCATGGTTTTTAATCTTAAAATAGTTTTTTCATCAAAAATTAATTATTTCAAGTATATTTTTAAAGAGAAATTCATTGAGATCTGGCTAGTCTTGTTTTTTAAGTTCCGATTAGAAAACCGCTTTGATAGGTGGATTGGTCCAGTCACCGGTTCTAGTTTTGAATACTATAGTGAAAAAAAAACTCTTTGAAACCTATATGGAAACTTTTATTTTTCATTCCATATATTTAAATCCCCCCCTTAGAATTAAAATTATATGCCCTAGTCATCCCCTCTCACTCCATCAAAATTTCTCTTATTGAATTTATCCCTAAAAGATTCTATTAAGCACATTTAGGATGAGGCACTAATCATAAGTTGTGTTAATCATCCATTGAATTAATTACTAATCCCTTTGTATTTACCTTTTCCCTTGACATCTAGGGTTAAAAACTAGGGTTTCATGTGGAAAATTGCATAAAAGTTAATTTGAGTTTGATGTGTATGGTTCATAAAGTAGGAATTGCACCAAAGTATGTTCTATTGGAAGGCCTTGCTTCCTTCTTTGATTATCCCTTAAATGGTCTTTTATTTGGATATTATATGACATTGTGTACTTAATCATTACATATATAACAACCATCTATTTGGTCTAGGGATAGATTACTTGAAACTTGGCATAGAACATATAGGTTTTCTAGGCTTTGTCGATGCTTTGTCCCATCTTGTAGTCCTCTTATATGTCAAATCGAGCCATAATAAATTGAATATCCTTTTGGTGATTTAGAGAATCTTCCCTTGTGGTCAAATACCACTGAAGAGTGGGAGAAAGGTTCTTGAGGTGATATTAACAACCCTTTATCTTGTTATCATAAGGTTTGGTTCTACCAGTGGGGCTTTGCACTAGGCCTATTAGATTTTGTGGCAACAATACATACTCCAACTACTATAGGACAACCTATTATTTTTTCTTGTCAAAGGGATAGAGGAAATTGATAATAGACCAACATATATCGGTCTTAAGTCCAAATCTACCAAGTATCACAAGGGATCAAATCTCTCAAGATGCAAACCCCTTTTTGAGAACAAAACTTGAGGGAAGGTTTGCACTTAGAGAGAGATTTGATTGATTCCTCTCAGCGCTTGGTAGATTTGGACTTAAGACAATTTTATGTTGGTTAAGATTTTTTTTATTCCCAATTGTTTTATATAATATATACATATTTGACATTGAAATATTTGACATCCTCCACATTAAAATGTTAATGCAAACATGGAAAGAATTACAAATTTTGATCATACCTTAGATTAAAAAGAATCTATTAATAGAATAAAATCTCGCTCTCTCTATATATATATGTGATTGTTAAAAAATTTTACTCAAATTTCCATATTGAAATATTTTGAATTAAAATTTTAAATTTGAATTACTTATTGTTAAATTTTTTTACTCAAATTTCCATAGTGAAATATTTTGAATTACTTTATTTGTCTCTCTATAAAGTTTATATATTGTCTTGTACATAAAAATAAATTGAAAGTTTTTACTTTTAATTACTTTATATGTTTATATAAAGTTAATTAAAATTAAAATGCAAATATAAGTAATTTATTTATGACTAATATTGATTTTATTATTATTATTATTATTTAATTTAGTATTATTTTATTATTTTAAATATAATATTATTTGACAATATTTCTCTTTTACTAAGTTGTAGAGCACTTCTTACTGTAACAATAAATGAAATAAGAGATAATTTTGTTCTTTCTAATTATTTTAATTTTTAACTTGAAAACAATATATAATTATATTTATATGATAATGTGATTATTAAAATTATTCTTAATGTATATTTAAACATTAAATTATAATTAAATAATTTTAATTTTTAATAAATCCCGAATTTTCTATGGATTTTACTAATTTTCAAACATGCCATACATAATAAATTAATTTTATATTTCTATTATATTATTAAAAATTATCTCACACATAATTTAACTAAATCTATTTAGACATCAACACAAAACCTACACACATTTCCTAGCTAACATCTCCTCGACACCCGACACCTTGCATTGAGGAAAACCATAGAAGCAAAAATCATATGAATGAAAAAACATTAAAAATGAATACTTCACATTCAGCTTTTAAAAGGTAAAATAAAATATTTCATAGGATCTTGTATGCTTTTTGTACTCTCAATCCTGGATCTTCAAAATATCACTTTTATTTTTCAGGTCAACTTTCTCTTTTTATTTTCTTTACATTCTGATTTCATATTTGTACTTCACAATGACGTCCATGCTAAATTCTTAGTAACACTCACCTTCATTTGTAGGTCAAACAAAATAAGCGAATTTGATACCATCTTCATTCATCCCAATGACATGAAGAAGGCGTAAGATATTCTTCATTTAATACTGGATTACTGATTCCTAAACTAAGAGACTGAACTTTATCAAGGGATAAGTCTCTTTACTTCTGTATGGTCTTTACGCTATACAACTCTTTATAGGTCTATTAAAATAGTATTTCAATATTTAATATCAATTTTGGTTATTTATTTTATATCAGTGTTTATAATTACTAGAATAGACCCATCTTAAATACGGATTTTATTTATTCTATATCATCTTCTATTATTACTACCATAGATTCATCAAAATTGTATTTTAATATTTAATATTAACTTTGATTATTTTTTTTTTTATATCAATTTTTATAATTACTAGAATAAGACTCATCTTAAATATGGATCTAACATGAGTACAGAGGAGTCAAATTTCTTCACCTGCACACTTCTTTAGAGTGTAAAATACAATATGTTATTTTTCATTGTTGAAATTGTATTTTTGAATGCTAAATAGAGTATATATAAGACCAAATAAAAATTTTAACCATAAAAACTTAATTTTTTCATGATATATACACTTTTTTTTAAAAATGATATATAATATATAGGCAATTGACATTAAAATACAAATTAAAATGGGTTTTTATTATTAACATATTTTTAAGTATATGTCAATATTCATTTGTATTAAAATATTTTATCAATAACCAAATTATAAGATCTAAACGTCTTACAACATATTCATTTTTTACTTCTAATTACTTTACAACATATTCATTTTTTCTTTATTATAGCAAATATTATTTTTCTATTTAGAACATCATTTTTAACTTTTATTTTTATTTTAAGGGAACTCACGAACAAACAAACTTACACATCCCTCTCATATTGAGTTGTAAAATGAGCCTCTGGGCTCAATAAAGCTATTTCACTCATTAAAAATGGTTTTCGAAAAATATTTTTTATTTTTTATTTTTACACATCCCTCTCATATTGGATTGTAGAATGAGCCTCTCAACACAATAAAACTATTTCACTCATTAAAAATGGTTTTGGAAAAATATTTTATGTTTTAATTTGAAACATATTTTAATTCGTAAATTTAAATTTGATGTTGATTTACATATATTTTTTATAAACATATCTTAAATATCAATTTTATGTGGACATCTCTTATATTGTGCAACACACGGTTGAAATGTTTTACCCACCATAATTTGTTTACTTAATTATTTTATATATTTAGTTAATTTTTTCAATGGATATTTATATGCCTAGGCTAACTCCATATTGAGCAAGGAAATAATTCCTACATTTTTCGTATTAGGGAGTATTAAAATGCTTAACAAAAATCTACTTTATTATATTTTCCGATATGCAAGTTTATATTGTAATCAATTTTTGGTCAAAGCTTTTTTATATTTTGGGTTTTCAAAAAAATTTATGAAGTTTCATAATGTTGATTAGAAATTATTATATTTGAAATTCAAAAATATTATTTTTTATTAGGGGAGGGACACCATTAGTTGAACACCTCCCATTGGACCCCTCCAAATGCCATGTCCGTAGCCTTATTGGCAGTACGAAAACTCACCATCGCATGCGGCCATATGTTGAGAGGTTACGTTGACCAGTTCGGGCAGTTTTGGGTGGGTTAGGGTTTTGTTCGCAGTTTGTTTGGGAGGGTTCTCAATTACACAATGTTATTTTTCTCAAGTTTTGTTATTAAAATTTTTGTCCCCCTGGTACTTGCGCTACCCTACTACAATGTTGGTTGCAACCATCACCATTCCTAACGCTGCAAAGAGTGAGTTATGGGGAGTGATGATTCCTGGTTTTTGTTGGTGTTTAATTGGTATCTGTTGTTTTGTTTGGTTTACTGGGTTGGTTGTTCTTCCCTGTCACACACCGACAACTGGGGTATTCATTCATTTTCGAACCTGTGGGGGATTTAACTCGGCTTGGTGTTGGATATGGTTGTTTCGTGCTCCAGAGGCTTTATTTGTAGGTAAATAAGAAATTTTCAAGAAAAAATGGAGCATTTCATTTATTTTTTATTGGTTTTCACAAGTTTAACCCCACAATAGTTCACTTGTCTATCTTGCAGGTCACTGTGTGCGAGTTGGAGTTGCAGCTAAGGGTATTGGAGTATCTGGGGTTCTTATGACGTGTGGGCACGGAGGAAGCACAACAAATGACTCGAAGGTAGGATTTTAATCCTACCGACTTCGAAGCCCGTGTTTTTAAACACATTCAGTCAGATGGATTTTGGTTGCCTTTGACTGTTTTGCTTCTTGTTCCTTTGCTCAACTTCTTTTGCCTATGTTTTTAAACACATTCAAATTTATGCACTGAATTCAAGAAAGAGTTCGAATTTTTTCCTGTTCAAATTCATGACAGAGTTTGAATTTTTGCCTATTCGAATTCATGACATATTTCAAATTTTTCCCTGTTTGAATTCATGACAAAGTTCGAATTTTTGCTAGTTTCAATTTTTTGTTGGTTTAGGGTTTCAAATTTGTAGTAGTGATTTAGGGTTTTGTTGGTTTAGGGTTTCAATTTTGTAATTGTGGTTTAGGGTTTTGTTGTTTTAGGGTTTGAAATTTGTAATGGTGGTTTAGGGTTTCAATTTTGTAATCATGGTTAAGAGTTTCTTGGCTGCCATTCTTTCCTGAAAGTGTTTGTGCAATGACATTGTTGGTTTCTAAGACTATCATTTGAATGCCCTTGTATTGTTTGCGTCATCTTTCACGTCCCTTGGCTTGAAAGATGGTTGGAGAAGAAATAATTCCTTAGTGATATCATTGTCCTCTTTCCAATTTATTGAAGTCGATCTGAATTTATTTGGGTGGTCATGTCCTAAATAATAAAGGTGCATTTTCGAGTTTCTATCCCGTTGGGGCCTCTTACTTCTAGCATGAATGGCATCAGATTCCTCAACTCTGTGAAAAATTTCCAAAGATTTTAATCTCCATGAAATCCTTGTCGACGAATTCTTGTAAATTGGTTCCTCGCATATATCACGAATGTTGGAAGAAAGTATATCTATGTTTGTCTCAATCTTATTAGAAGTGTGTTATGTTTCTTCATCTTCCAGACCTTCCATAAGCTCCATGTATTAATAATCTCAGTTTTGTTCTCCTCAGGTTTATTATGTTTCAATTCTCACTCCACATCTTTGCATTTTTCTGATGTTTTCTCTTTCAACAAACTCGTCAATTGTAGATCTAACTTTACTCTAGCATGGGTTTCCACATTCATAAGCCTTTCACCTGGAAATTTTCAGTCGTTAATTTTTATACCTTGACTCAAATTATATTTATGGCAAGATGGAAATGTGAAGATTAAGAATCAAAATCACCAGGGGAACATGTTTTCAAAAATTTAAAATAGAAAGGCCACCCATACACAAAATATGTCTACTATCTGATAGAGTACATCATTTAGAGTTGCTAAGTGAAAAGTAAAAATTATTAAAAGCTGCTAAGCAAAGCATGAGTATGGATCACCCTCTTTATATTTGTTGATGAAAGGAAGTGTATTTCCTAGCTCAGTGGGAACACATTCTTAGCAACATTATTGGTCTTGCAAATCATAGCCTCGTGGTTGTTTGTAAGGAGCAAGTCCTCTATTACGAGAGGAAATGGTCGGTTTAGTTTCTTTTAGAGGATATTTGCTCTAAAAACCTTCTTGGAAGATCCACAACTCATTATGAAAGTATCAACACATGTTTTAGCTAGTCCAAAAGAAGTAACTTTGTAACAGTCAGGCTGAAAGAAATAAATCTGTAACAATTTTTTGTAACTCTTTATCAATGTTGAGTTGGTTTAAGTTTAATCCATTAACATAGGATTCTTTGATCGATTATTTTTTATGTTTCTCATAAAGTCAATGGTCATTGTATAAGATAGTTTCTTTACCAAGGGTATATTGTTGCCATTTCTCAAGTGTTTAGATCAGTGCATGAATATCCTTGTCATAGTTGTTGTAGTTGGATCTTGACATGGGAATAAGGCCTCTAACTGATATGCCATCATGTGTCTTTTATGTTTAAGAACAACATCTATGTTATATAAATTTGTCTTTGGTAGTGTAGCTTCTACTTTGAAACCAATCTAAAAGGTGTGCTCCACAGGCATAACAAGGAAAAGGTCCAATTCTTTCCTTAAATGCAACAATAAACTAAAAATTAATTTAATTTTACCATTCACAGGTACATGTTTGATGTTTTTAATTTGTTAACTCAGGATTCTTTAATTGATTATTTTTTATGTTTCTCATAAAGGCAATGGTCACTATGTAAGATAGTTTCTTTACCAAGGCTATATTGTTGCCATTGCTCAAGTGTTTAGACCAGTGCATGAATACCCTTATCATAGTTGTTGTAGTTGGACCTTGACATGGGAATAAGGTTTGTAACTGATATGCCATCATGTATCTTCTATGCTTAAGAAAAACATCTATGTCATATAGATTGGTCTTTGGTAATGTAGCTTCTACTTTGAAATCAATTTGAAAGGTGTGCTCCATGGACATAACAGAGAAAAGGTTCAATTCCTTCCTTAAATGTAGGAATAGCCTAAAAATTAATCTAATATAGAAAGTGTTTTTAGAATTGCTTACCTAATCCATGAACCATGAACTATTATATTAATCATGTAACATATTAACCATGAAATGGACCATGAACCATGAACTATTATATTAATCATGCAACATATTGCATCCGTACAAAATCCACATTGTGATGTGGTTACAAAAATCAATTCATGCCACCCCTATTCTCGATGGCCTCCATTTCCTGCATTTCCCAAACTTCTTGAGTTGCCTGCCTAACCCAATTATGGTGGCCTAACCAATATTGGTTGCTTAGGATGTGCCTGAGTGTTTCCATATGCTTGAGTCAAATTTTCTCCTTGTAGCCATGGAGGTACTGAGTAGCCCAAGTGTCCACTTGTGTTAATAACCCCAAAACTGAGTAGAGGTATCCTATAAACACACATAGGATTTAAACCTACACTAGTAGGGGTATAAGAGGCGGGCATAACACTTGGCTGATAACGGGGGACTTGGATGTTAATCGGGTCTTGGTATGATGGTGTATGCTCTGCAATGTGGTCCAGAGTGTTGGACATCATCTTGTTTACCTCAAACTAGCTTGGACCATAGTCTTCCCTGTCTGTCAACCCTCCTCCTTTTTCTAGTACTTTTTGAACCTTTCTTGCCTCCCTCTCTCGCCTTTCCATTTTTTTATTTTTATTTATTTATTTGTATATATCTTCCCTTTCTTTTTGTTTTTCCATCCTTTCCTTTGCTCAAGCTTCTGTTGCTGAAATCCTTGCAACTCTCTTTTCCTGGGCCAACTCCTTCTTTCTCTTTTTAAATTTTTGAATTTTAATTTTTTTATGTTCAGATTCAAACAATAAATTAATATATTCTTCAGAGGTGAGCAACTGTGAACTCTTCCCTAAATGAAGACAATCTGATGTTGAGTGCCTTGATGAGGATTTCACTCTCTCTACTATTAGCTTTAGGAACACACCAAGTATTCTCTGCTTTTTTGTCACATGCTCCTCAGGGCCTAACACTTTCCTTTCAACCTTTGGTACAACTAATTTCCTCCCATTTTTGTCTTACTTTGGTACTTAATGTTGAAAATTATCTTCTTCTAGTGGTCCATTCTCCATAAAATAATGGACAAGTTCAATGTTCAACTCTGCTGGTTGTGAAGGCATGTCCATGCTTTCCTCATTGGTGAATGACACATCATGTGTGTTGATATTCATCATGGCCTCTGTCAACCATGATGGTGGGCTTACTTGGGTTGGCACTCAATTTCTCATTGTTTAATCATGTTGAATTATCATTTGAAATCAAGTTTTCATTTCCATTCACATGATCAACTGCCTCATGATGTCAGAGTAGCTTGACTAAACGAACTATACCTTACCAAGAAATCTTCGTGCACTTTTCTGGTTTGTGAAACTATATTAAAAATAGAAGTATGCCAGAATAACAATTTTGTCAAATTTAGGGCCTCCTCAATACTCCACTAAATTTCCCTGGGCAACCAAGTTGACCTTGGTTAACCTCCTCTCCTCAGCGATTGTGCAAATCCGGATTTTAAAGGTCGCAAGAATGGGATTGAGTTTAGATTTTGGGTTCAAATTGGTTTTTAAAACTTGTGCTAATTAGCTCAGTGAAATGGATGAAGACCACTAGATCATCTCTCCTTCGCTCTCCACCGTGGATACACTGACGTCGAAAAAAAATTTCGATTTGTGCATATAATAGGCCTAATGGTTTGGCTCAACTATGTACGCAATGTATTTATGGTTGAACGCAGGGTATCTGCCAGCTCTAGGCTCACTTCACCATGTTAGAATGCCCATGCAATAACCAATTTCAAATTTTTTTTTTAACTAGATTTGTTATGCCGGTGTATTGTCAATACACGCAAGGTATCAATATACCCACTCCAAATTAGGGCAACTCAGACTATTTATTCACAATAGAAACCCGGTTCTTCAAAGTAATGGAAGCAAGAACAAAGACACCAAGAAATCATTCACAAACATTAATCACTCAGAAGAATAGAGTATTCGTAGATTTCTGAGGACAAAGTCACACACAACAATTTCAATGAAAGAAATTAAAATAACTTTGCTTTTATAAATGACAGGTCTACAATGAACTCATCAAAATGTTGAAGAAAACAACCACACAGTTCATCAACTTCATTCACATAGAAAACATTCGATTATGGAGTCCACCAGAAACTTCTATTCATTTCTCTCTACTGCCTTTCTGATCACCTACTATTAACCTCACTCTACTTTTCCACCAAAAACTCTCTACCTTGTTACTCTAGTCTATCCTCCAGTCGTCCAACATAATCCTACTCAAATTGCATATATTTAGGAGTTTACTATTTTTAACTAACTAACTCCTAGAAAGTTGTAACTAACTAAGTGGCTCGACCTCCATGCAGGGTGTCATAAATAGCCCTCCTATACTTATCTAAGCCTCTAAATTGACAGCACATTGTCAATTTCACAAACAAACTTTACAATAAAAACATATCTTCATTGACCCGTAAGGTCTCTTCCTCCATCTCTAGACCACAACATGTGACAACCATGGTCACATTGTTGGCCTCAATCAGATGCTCCTGCATCAGACTTGCAGGGTGAAAAGGTTTGAACCCCTGTTCACAAGATCAACAATAGAAATTCCTTTTGCTTTTAACTCTGTTTCACTCATCTAAGTGGCATCCTCCACAAGATGTGTCTTCCACTTGACCAAATACTCTAGATAATCCTTCTACCTGGTACTCTTTGCCACTTTAGTGTCCAAGATTTCTTCAACTTCTAATGGCTGTGCCACTAGCATTTTCTTCAGCCACTGTAAATCATCATCAGGATCCTTGTCTCCTGCAATTTATCCAGTATCATTTGCTACAATTAGCAACATTAAAAATAGGTGATATGCCAATCCATGTTGGCATTTCCAAGTCATAAGCATTTGCGGAAAAATTTCTAAGGATTTTGCATGGCCCAATCTTCTTCATTTTCATTTTTTTGTACTCTCCTTTAGGAAATCTCTCCTTCCTTAGGTAAGTTAATACCAAGTCTCCTATTTCAAAGTTCTTCTCTCTTCTCTTTGAATCAGCTCTTGCCTTGTAACTTGCATTGCTTTTCTGTAAGCTACCCTTAACTTCCTCTTGGATTTCACTAATTCTAGCTGCAAAATCTTCTCCATCAGCACACCTCTTTTCTAATTGTCCCAAATCTCTTAGTTCATACACCCCTCTACGATGCATACCATACATAATCTGAAATGGACTCATACTTGTACTTCGGTTTGGAGAGTCATTATAAGAAAACTTTGCTTGTGCTAATACTCTGTCCCATTGTCTTAAATTTTCACCAACCAAAATCCTCAACATATTACCTAGGCTTCTATTAACTACTTCAGTCTGCCCATCAGACTGTGGATGATAAGCTGAACTGAAGTTCAACTTAGTACCTAACTTCTTCCACAATGTCCTCCAAAAGTGACCTGTGAACCTCACATCTCTATCAGAGACAATACTTCTGGGCAATCCATGCAACTTCACCACTTCATTAAAGAACAAATTAGCTACATGAGTGGCATCACTTGTCTTATAACAGGGAATAAAATGTGCCATTTTAGTAAATCTATCAACCAATACAAGAATGGAATCATTCCCTTTCTGAGTTCTTGGAAATCCTAAAATAAATTCCATACTCACAGAATCCCAAGGTCTAGTAGGAATAGGCAATGGAGTGTATAAGCCTGTATTTTGGCTTCTTCCTTTGGCATGCTGGCAGATCCTACATCTGCTTACAAACTTCTCAACCTCCAACCTCATCCTTGGCCAAAAGTAAAAATGACCCAACTTCCCATAAGTCTTATCACTTCCAAAGTGACTAGCCATTCCACCATTGTGATTTTCTTGAATTAAATTCTCCCTCATTGAGCAATTTGGGATACATAACTTACTATTCTTGAAGAGTAAACCATCTTGCAACATATACTTTGTCCACATCTATCTGTCCACTTCTATAGGATTCTTACAAGCTCTGTATGCATTTTGAAAGTCACTGTCAGTCTCATATAAATCTCTAAGACATTCAAATCCTAGAACTTGTACCTGATTTTCTTGTACAATTAAGTTTCTCCTACTTAATGCATCAACCAATTGATTTGATTTTCCATTAATGTGCTTCAATACAAAGGTAAAACTCTGTATAAAATCCACCCACTTGACATGTTTATGATTTAACTTGGGCTGCTGCATAATGTACTGCAAAGCATGATTGTCAGAGTACAACACAAACTCCTTAGGAAACAAATAATGCCTCCAATGTTTCAAGGCTTGGACAATGGCATAAAATTCCTTGTCATAAGAGGAATATTTTTGTTTTGCATCATTGATTTTCTCACTAAAATATGCCAGTGGTTTATCTTCTTGACTGAGTATTTCCCCAATGGCCACTCCGCTAGCATCACATTTAACTTGGAATGGTTTTCCAAAGTCTGGTAACCTCAAGATTGGTTGCTCAGTAATATTTTTCTTTAATAGCTGAAACTTACTTTTTGCCTCTGCTGTCCATTTGAATGGTTGCTTGTCTTTTCTAATGGTCTCAATAATTGGGAAACAAATACCACTAAAGTTCTTTATGAACTTTTTATAAAAACTCGCCAAACCATGGAAACTTCTTACCTCAAAAATGCTGCGAGGTGAAGGCCAATCCATAATTTCTTGCACCTTCTCTAGGTCCATCTTTAAACCATCCCTCGAGATAAAAAAAACCCAAATATATCGACTCAGATTTCAAGAAAGAACATTTCTTGATATTCAGCAATAACTTCTATGATTGCAACTTTTATAAGACACATCTCAGATGCCTCAGATGCTCTTCTTTTGACTGACTGAAAATCAGTATATCATCCAAATAAATGATAACAAATTTACCTATGAAATCTCTCAGGACTTCATTCATTTATCTCATGAATGGGCTTGGAGAATTTGATAATCCAAATGACATAACTAGCCATTCATACAGTCCCTCATTTGTTTTGAAGGTTGTCTTAGACTCATCCCCTTCTCTAATTCTTATCTGATAATATCCACTTTTCATATCTATCTTAAAAAAGTATACTACTCCACTTAGACAATCCATTATGTCATCCATCCTCGGCAATGGAAATCTATATCTGATGGTTATTTTATTAATGGATCTGGAGTCTGTACACATTCTCCATTCACCACCCTTCTTTGGGCTTAACACTGCTAGCACTGCACATGGGCTTAGAATCTTCTTGATCAGTCCCTTCTCCATAAATCCTTGGACTTGCTTTCTGACCTCTTCATTCTCCTGAGGTGTCAATCTATATGCTTCCTTATTGGGTAAGCTAGCTCTAGGGATGAAATCAATATGATGGTTGATACCTCTTCTTGGTGGCAGCACTTTGGGTAAGTCATCCACTACAATGTCTCCAAATTCAACCAACATTTCTTGAACTTATTTGGGCAAGTTTGAAACAATAGTCTTCATCATTACTATCTTAGGCTTGCATATTACAGCATAATTCAATTCCTCTTCCTCTAACTGCTGTAAATACTTTTTCCCTGTCAATATTAAAACTTTGTTGCATGTTGTTCCATTGTACCACGTAATTGCTAGGGAAGAAATATATGTTTCATTCCATCTTTAATAAAACTATAACAGTTCCTTCTACCTTCATGGATTACTTTCTTATCAAATTTCCATGGTCTGCCCAAGAGCACACGACACACATCCATGGGCATAACATTACAAATAATCTTATATTTATAAATTCCTACTGGCACATCAACTTCACATTGTTCACTTACTAGGATTTGATGTCCTTTATGCAATCGGGATACTTTGTAAGGAACTAGATGTTTAGTCTTCTTCAAGCTCAGCTTCTCCACCATATTTGTGGAAACCAAATTTTCGGTGCTCCCACTATCAATCACCATCTTACAACATTTTCCTTTAACCTTGCACATGGTTCTAAACAAGGCTTTTCTTTGATCGGGTTCAACACTCTCTTTCTTAGGCTTCAATAGAACTTTATTCATCATCAAATCCTCCCCTGTCTCAGGTAAATTCTCAGCTACTGGAAGTTGTTCTTGTTATTGCTCATTCTGAGCTATGTAGGCTCCTCCTTGTCCTATGTTATCCCTTTCTGGGCATTCAAAGGACCTGTGACCCAATTTGTTTCACTTGTAACAACGAAAGGTATTTTCTCTACCTCTCCCTCTACCTATACCTCCTTGGTAGGGTTTTCTTCCTCTTGAGTCACTGCCCCTGTCTTATTGCTCTTGTTGATTTGAGCTGCTAGACTCTCCTTTTTGGGCTGCAAACTTTCCTCTTACAGTTGTTTTCCCTTTTCCCTTAACTGAAGATTTTCCTCTATTGAAGTTCTGCTTCCTCAACAACTTCTCTTCTGCTCTCAAGGCACATTGGTAGGCCTCTTCCATTTTCTTGGGAGATATCATACTAATCTCATCCTGAATTTCCATTCTCAAGCCATTCACATACCTAGCAGTCTTCTTAGCTGAATCTTCCACATAACTAGCTCTCAAATTCACTTTGCAAAACTCCTCAGTATACTCTCTCATAGTCAGTATCCTTTCTCTGAGGTTCTGCATTTGCCTATACAAAGTCAGTTGGTAATCTGTAGGTAAGAATTTAGCCCCCATCTTAGCCACCATCATATCCCATCTCTTGATCAATGGCTTGTTTTTTTTCTCCTTTCAGTTTGTATATTGTCCCACCATAGGGATGCATTCCCCTTCAATCTTGTCACTACTAATTTGAATTTCTTGTTCTCCTCAAACTCATCATACTCAAAGTATTTTTCCAACTCATTAATCCCGTCAATGAGGTGTTCTGCAGTAAGACTTCCTTCATAGATAGGCAGCTCAGGCTTTGGTCTTGATGTAGCTCCTAGTATCGATCGCAAATACCTCATTTCAGGTGTCTCTACCATGGGTGTTGTCTCCTCATCTTGTTCTTCACCTTCAAGCTCACTCACATCTCTTACTATGGGATCTCTTTGTCTGTCCAGCTCCATAGCTTCCATACGAGCCCTAAACTCTCTCATCTCTTCCATGACTTCCGCATTTGATGTTGGTCATCCTCTGCCTTGACCTCGAGCTCTACCAAATCGGACAGCCATATCTTTTCTTTATTATGCTGAGTATAAATCTCGCTCTGATACCAAAATTTGATGTCGGAGTAGCCTGACTAAACGAACTATACCTTACCAAGAAATCTTCGCGCACTTTTCTGGTTTGTAACTGAACCTCTATTAAAAATAGAAGTCTGCCAGAATATCAGTCCCGTCAAATTTAGGGCCTCCTCAATACTCCACTAAATTTCATTGGGAAACCAAGTTGACCTTGGTTAACCTCCACTCCTTGGCGATTGTGCAAATCCGGATTTTAAAGGTCGCAAGAATGGGATTGAGTTCAGATTTCGGGTTCAAATTGGTTTTTAAAACCCGTGCTAATTAGCTCAACGAAATGGATGAAGACCATTGGATCATCTCTCCTTTGCTCTCCACCGTGGATACACTGAGGTCGAAACAAAAGTTTGATTTATGCGTATAACATGCCTAATGGTTTGGCTCAACTCTGTACCCAATGTATTTATGGTTGAACACAGGGTATCTGCCGGCTCTAGGCTCATTTCACCATTTTAGAATGCCCATGCAATAACCAATTTCAGGTTTTTTTTAACTGGATTTGTTATGCCGGTGTACAATCAATACATGCAAGGTATCAATATACCCACTCCATATTAGGGCAACGCAGACTATTTATTCACAATAGAAGCCCAGTTCTTCAAAGTAATGGAAGCAAGAACGAAGACACCAAGAAATCACTCACAAACATTAATCACTCAGAATAATAGAGTATTCGTATATTTCTGAGGACAAAGTCACACAACAATTTCAATGAAAGAAATTAAAATAACTTTGCTTTTATCAATGACAAGTCTACAATGAACTCATCAAGTGTTGAAGAAAACAACCACACAGTTCATCAACTTCATTCACACAGAAAATATTCGATTTCGGATTCCACCAGAAATTTCTATTCATTTCTCTCTACTGCCTTTCAGATCACCTACTATTAACCTCCCTCTACTTTTCCACCAAAAAATCTCTACCTCGTTACTCTATCCTATCCTCCAGTCGTCCAACAGAATCCTACTCAAACTGCATATATGTAGGAGTTTATTATTTTTAACTAACTAACTCTTAGAAAACTGTAACTAACTAAGTGGCTCGACCTCCACGCAGGGTGTCATAAATAGCCCTCCTATACTTATCTAAACCTCTAAATTGACAACACATTGTCAATTTCACAAACAAACTTTACAATAAAAACATTTCTTCATCGACCCCTAAGGTCTCTTCATCCATCTCTAGACCACAACATGTGACAACCATGGTCACATTGTTGGCCTCAATCAGATGCTCCTGCATCACATCATATGGAATATCACATGCAAAATTAGCAGGTGGTTCAGTGGGTGTGACAGCCTCCATGTTATTGATAATTGGTTCATGACTGAATTGTCTCTCACTCACATGTTCATCATCATCACCATAGAAGTTCCCTTCAGAAAGGGACATTTTACCTTCAACAGTAACAACATATTCCTGCCCATCCACATCATCTTGGGCATCAACATGGTCTTGTAAGTGCTCTGCTTCTTGAACTTCCACATCAAATGCCTGACTACAACCAGTATCATGCATATGAGCATCAACATTCAGTGGCCATATACCAGTCCTCCTAAATTGAGACTTGATATTAGAAGGTGTGAGAGCCCTTTTAAATTATTTAATTGCAAGCTTGTCTAGCTCAAACCTTTTTACCTCCATCCCTGGATTCTTTTCCATCCATGAAGCTCGCTCGACCTTGAAAGATTTCTTAAAAGGCCCAAACACACTGACATCAAGAGGTTGCAATCTATGAGTGGTATGAGCCGAAAATGTTAACATGTCAATGTCCAAATTGTCGGCCTCCTCAATTGTCTTCATAGCCATGTGGCTTCCATGGATATATAAAACCAATAGGTGTTTTTTTTCAAGTGACACACCGCCTGGTATAGATGCAACAAAGTGACAAAGCCTATTCAAGAATAGTTCCTTTATCATCCATGCATGGGGATCTGCAGCCATGCATGCACCTGGTTCACAATTATGTATATAGATTTTTACTTGAGTTTTACCTTTGAATAGATAAAATATTAGGATTGAAGAACCAATTCCATTGACACAACAAAGAATAGTGATCCACTCCATGCTCTTAGGCAAAATCTTAGGAACATTTATGCTCCTTCTCTTGGCAATTACCTGCATACCACAATTCCTTCCTGCTTGTAAGCCTATTTTGTTACAGTTCCATATATGGTATGGGGCATATGATTGTTGCTTATATGCAACAGAAAGAGTGTCATAGAACTTGGACACAATTGCAGGGCATAGATTTAAATCCCTGTCTCTGTTAAGGCCCTCAGTTATACGTAACACAAGGTCTCGATGCATTTTTTTTAACCCACTCCACTATGATTTACCAGGAAACCCATCTTTGAAGGGGTTTGGCCTCCCCTGACATATTTGAGCCACTGTGGATTTAAGTTATATCAACTCTAACCCATGTCACAATTGGGCCATCTCCTTACACCACTCAACCACCTCATCCTCTTTAGTCATAACTATAATAGACCCTCTATGTTTTGCATGAGTCGGCCCATTTATCCAATAATGTATGTTAGAGGCAGCAATCCTATGTTCTTTTGCAGAGGCATGAATTGAATATCCCCTAAAATATATGTCATCAATTACAACTAGCATGTCTTGTTTTGTCCAACGTCTTATGACACTAATCTTCTTTGTTGAACTTGCAACTTGCACTGTGGTTGACAATGGCTTTGTGGTTGATGGTGGGACAACATGATCTGCCACCACATTGTCATTCTCAATGACATTGTTGGGAGCATTGGGAGCATTCACATCACCCACCACCCCCTTGTCCCCATATGATGAATTGGATCGTAATTGGGCTACCCTGGTCTCTCGGCTCCTCTTGTTCCTTGTACGAGCTTCAATAGAAAATCTTGGCATGGCTGCAACAACCTACATATTTACCATGAAATTTTGATTAAAAAAGATGTTGATTTTTCTCAGTAGATCACCAATCATTCATGCATTAGCAATTTCTCGATGAAAATAAGGGTTATTGCATGGAATTTGATGTATATTTTCAAGGTATACAAGTATGATATGCCTGATCCAAAAACAAATATGTTGATCTCGACATTAACCCAACTGGACTTGCTAATCTAACCAAACAATAATCCCATATCCCTATTCATTATACCCTAATTGCTACAGGCTGGAAGAACCAAAACCCACTAAGACTCTAGTCAATTACAGGTACACAACTCTTGCAAATAAGTATAAAATGAATAATACCATGTCAATGTTGTATTAGTAGACAAGGTAATTTATTGGGCTTTGTAATCAATAGGGAACAACAATCAATGCTTTAGCTATGTATTGTAACTTCAATTTAACATTTCCTTTTTCTAAATTCTAGGACTATGTGCGTGGTAAGCCATGTGTCCCTAAACAATTAGGGGTTGCAAATAATTGAAAATTGTTTATCTCTGTGGTTAGATGATCAGATGATCAGAAAAAAAACCCCCCTTGTTTGTAGCTTGATCGCAGCTACTTCTTTGATAGGTTAAATTATATGTGTGGCTTATAAATGAGGTGTATAAACAATAGCATATTTGTACTAGACAACATACATCACTAGAAAAAAACATGTTGATTTTGCTCAGTCTTCTTTTTGTATCAGTGCATATTGTCTGCAATGGTAATTGGTGAATAAACAAAGTTACCGATCAAATGAGAACTCTAACAAAAAAAACATGAAAAAACCATGAAAAAACAACTCGAAAACGAAAAGTGTTATTCTGGAATAACCTCTTTTTTTCTTTTTCTTTTTTCACCATAAATTTTCAACATTTTTTAAAAATGGAAGTAAAAACCAATTCTTTTGGTGCAAAAAACACCCTGAAAACAAAAAGTGTTGATATTGGAATAACGTCGCCAATTTTTTTGTGCAAAAACACCTCGAAAACAAAAAATGTTGATGCTACAACAACGACACCAATTTTTGTGTGCAAAAAACACCCTGAAAACAAAAAGTGTTGATGTTGGAATAACATCTTCTTCTTTTTTTTCGGGGTGATTGTCAACATATTTTAATAATGACGTTAAAGATAATATATCATGACTCTAAAAAAACCTAAAAATTCCAATGATAGACATGACATTAAAGATAAAATATCAAAATCTTAAAATTCTAACGATTTTTAGGCATGACCTATTAAAGATAAAATATGATGTCTCTGAAAAGCCTTAAAATTCCAAGGATGACATTAAAGATAAAATATCACCTTTATGAAAATCTTTTTAATTCCAACAATTTTCAGACATGGTGTTAATATTATTTGAAAAATTTATTACCATTTAATTTATATTAATTTATTTTTATTTAAAGTTTATTATATTAATAACAATTTATTAAATATAATGTTTTTTTTATATAATGTATTGAAATAACTAGATATGAAACACTTCAGTTATGATGAATGAACAACTTTACAAAACATTTGTTTTTTGGAAATTTGTGTAAATATTTTATTTTTAGATAATTTTGAGTTTTTGAAATTTGCAAATTGTTTTTAAAAAAAAACACACACACACACATATCTTTTGAATTTAATAAATCGAAATTAAAAAAATGTCATTTTCAGAATCTTATCAAAAGCGAAGGAAGTACACCATCAACAAAAAAAATGTTCTCTTAGACTTATTACTTCTACATATTTTTTTATTCTGGGATATATATCCAATCAAATATATTAGGAATAAAAAATAAAAAATAAAAAAAAATAAAAAATAAAAATAAAAAATAAAAATTTAAAATTTTGGAAAAAAAGGAAACATAAAAAATAAATAAATATTATTAATGAGATACATTAAAAAAAAGACATAATAAAAAACAATTTAAAAAAAAAAAACTTAAAAAAATTTAACTTGCAACAAAAATAAAAATAAAAAATAAATTGAAAATAAAAATCAAGAAATTAAAAAACAAGTTAAAAATGGTTTTAAAAAACATTAAAAATATTAAAAATAATAATTAAAAACATTAAAAATAATAATTAAAAACATTGCAAATTAAAAAAAAAAAAAACATTAATATGATTTTTTAAAAATGAAATAACAAAAAAAATTAAAAAATCAAAATAATTTAAAATTTAAAATTTAAAAATTTAAAAAAAAATTATAAAAATTAATATTTTAAATTTTTAAATTTAATTACTAATATTGAAAACTTTAAAATTTTAAAATATATTTTTGAAAATAATTAAAATCTGAAAATCAGAATTTAGAAAAAAAAAACAAATTTAAAAATTTATTTAAAAGAAAATAATTTAAATATTTTTGGAATTTTGGCTTTTGTGATCCATTTTAAAATTGTATAGAATTCTTTAGGTAATAATCACATTCAAATGAACTTTGTCGACGCATTTCGAACCAACGAGTGTTGTTTCGAAACACGTCAACAAAGTTCATTTGAATGTGATTATTACCGAAATAATTCTATACAAATTTAAATATTATTAAAAATTAATTTAAAAATTATTAAAATCTGATTTAAAATTTTAATTATTAATATTTAAAAATGTAAAATTTAAATTTGAAAATATAAATTTAAAAATAATTATAATTTAAAGATATAAAAAATAAAAACCAATTTAAATTTAAATTTAATTAAAAAAAAAAAAAAAAAAAAAAAAATAAACTAAAATAAAATAAAATAAAATAAAATAAAATAAAATTTGAAATTTTACCTGTCCCGCTGCCACTTGGGCAGAATCGACCTCCCCGCCCAAATGGCCACAAGGCAAGGGAAATTTCTTTTTTTTTAATGCTTATATATATATATATATATATATATATATATATATATATATATATATAATTTATTTGTTTTTAAAATTAATTCTTTTTTTTTAATGCTTTTATATATATATATATATATATATATATATATATATATATATATATATATATAATTTATTTGTTTTTAAAATTAATTTTTTTATTGTTAAATATTAATGATTAAATTTTAATAATTTTCATTTTAATAATTTTTAAATTATTATTTTTTTAAATAAATTCTTAAATTTTTTATTTCTCAATTATGATTTTTAAATTTTAATTATTTTTAAAATTAAACTTTTAATTTTTAATTATATATATATATATATCGACAAGCTAGAAGGTTGTTTAGAGAAAGCAGGATGTGCTGGCACGATCTTAGCTGGGATAGTCATTATCCTTCTTCTCTATGCTGATGATATTGTTCTTCTCGCAAGGTGCCCATTTAATCTTGATAAGCAACTTAGACTTCTTAAGGATTTCCGCTCTAGCATGGGTATGTTTGTTAACACTCACAAAACAAAAGTTATGATTATCAAATCCAAGAAGGACACTTACGCTAATTTTATGTATGACAATAGTAACTTGGAGGAAGTGTCTTCTTACAAGTACCTAGGAATTGATATTCATCACAAGCTCAACTGGAACTATAGCATTCAGAAAAAGATTAATGGGGGGTGGAAAGCTTATTTTGGTCTTGAAAATAATTGTAAAACGACAAACCTCGTAATGTGGGATAGAAAGAAGTTCCTCTTTGAAACTTTAGTCACTCCTATTATCTTATATGGATGTGAGGTCTGGGGTTGCAGCATCTCTAGAGAATCCTGGAGAAATATTGAGCAAATCCAGAAGCGTTTTATAATGTATAACCTTAAAATTAAAAGCAATACACCCTATCCTATTCTCCTTATAGAAGTGGGTCTTTCCCCTATCGAGAGCCTAGCTATGACTAGGCTTCTGTTGTACAAGCACAAGCTCAATAGCATAGGAGACCATAGACTTCCTAAGCTAGCTTCAAATTCCAACCAAAACCACCTAATGCTTAAACGAGGTTGGTATAAAGACACCAGGGCTTGGTTAAACCATTGGGAGATCGACGAGAATGTTGCATTGCAAAACATCAATAACATAAAAAAAATTGTTACTTCTAAGTTCAAAGAAAAAATGTGGTGTGAGAAAGATCTAACAACTAAAAGAAAATTAAGGTATTATAAGGAGGTCATCAACCCCACCTTAGAAGATCAAAAGTATCTCTCTGTTTTAACTAGCTCAAAGAAGAAAATTAATATAGCCAAGATTAGAACGAACTCTCATGAGCTCCATAGTGAAACAGGTCGTTGGATAGTTCCTAAAACACCATGGATGGAAATGATCTGCCATCTCTGTGAGAATATGAACATCGAGGATGAAAATCACTTCCTCTTAGAGTGCCCTGCGTACAACCACATTAGAGCTCAATTTCATAATCTTTGTTGCAATACTGACCTTCCTAGCATTTTAAGATGTCAAAATTATAGTGAGCTCAGGAGGCTTCTCTCCAAGCTTTTTGAGCATAGGAATAAAATCTTAAATCAAATTAAATAACTCTTTTCTTTAGGTCCGATAGATCAAAGATTGGTCTTAGTGGACGTTAACCATCATCATCATCATCATCATTTAATTATTTTGTTTTTCTCAAATTTTTATTTTATTTTTATTATAATTATTTTTAAAATTTTGAATATTCAAATTTTTTTTATTTTGAATATTTAAATTTAAATTATTTTATTTTATCAATTTTTTTTTAATTATTAGTATTATTATTATTTTTTAACTTTAAAAAATTGTTTTTGATGTTTATTTATTTATTTTTAATTATTCTCTCATTTATTTATTTATTTTTTAATATTTTGTATTTAGTTTTGTTTGTTTTTTTTACATGTTAATTTTGGTTTTATTTTTTTATATTATATATATTTTTATATTTGATGTTTTTTGTCATGTTTTTTTTAATGTTTTTTTACTAACATGAAAATCACTAACATTTAAAAAAAAATATCCACACTTAATACATTAGAAAATTTAAAGTGTAAAAAATAAACACTCTAAACAAAAAGGGTTGATGTTGCATCAACACTTTCCAAAATTAGCATGAAATCACTAACATTTCAAAACAAATGTTCATACTTGATAAATAAATAAAAAATTAAAGTGTCAAAAAGCAACCCTCTAAAAAGATGGGTTGATTCTGCATCACCACTTTTCAAAATCGACATGAAAACCAATGACATTTAAAAAATAAATAAATAAACAATTATAGTGCCAAAATATACTAAAAAAGAAAAAGGTGATTTTGCATCATCACTTTTCAAAATCGAGTGTTTTTTTTGCTACCTCAAAAAAACGTGTAATTGGTAATTTTCTCGTTTGATTGGTGACTATGTTAATAGTCTATGTAGACTTGGGCATGTAATTACACAGTTCTTGTTTTTTCCTATGTGTTTTCTTTCTATAGTTAGGGTGTAGTCTTGATCTTAATCTCTCTTCTACATGAGAATATGGATCCTTCAATATCATAATGAAGATAGGAAGTGTGGCAGAGTAATAAGGGTTCATGGGTTCCCTGGTTGCTTGGTGATGTGTTTTAGCTATCGTTTTATGGGTGGTTCTGCTGATAAAATATTACCTCTAAGGCATGTGAACTTTGTCTTTCAAAGAATGCATGATATTAGAATGTGTTTATCAAGAAATATATTATGTAAACATTATGAGAATGCTCCTATTTATGTTTTCTTATTTTTTCTTCTTACAGGTGATATATGATTGTGTAATCTGTGAGGTTAATCCATAAAATAGAACAAAAGAGGGGAGAATAGAAGACTAGTTATAACGCCTTATTGCGCTCCATGTTCATATAGGTGAGTTATTTGGGACTTCAACTGCAACTTTGGAACCTGGAACTACATATTGTCTGCAATGGTAATTGGTGAACAGTCTATGTGGAATTGGGCATATAATTACATAGTGCTTGTTTTGTCTTCCTACAATTAGGGTGTAGTCTTGATCTTAATCCCTCTTCCAAATGAGAATAAGAAACCCTCAATATTAGAATGAGGATAGGAAGCGTGGAAAAGTAATAAGGATTCTTGGGTTCCCTTGTTGCTTGGTTGTGTTTTAGCTACTCGTTTTCTGGGTGCTTTTGCTGATAAAATATTACCTGTAAGGTGTGTGAACTTTGTCTTTAAAAGAATGCATGGTGTTAGAATATGTCTATCAAGAAATATATTGTATAAACATTAAGGGAATGCTCCTTTTTGTTTTTTCTTCTTGTAGGTGATATATTATTGCGTAATTTGTCGAGGTTAATTCATAAAATAAAACAGAAGATATGAGAATAAAAGTGATCCAAAAGGGATCTAAAAAGGCCAAAAATTCAAATTCTGGAGCGAAATCGGTGCCATTGCGTAGAGTTCGATAAAAAGAATCCAACGCAACTTGAATGGGTGAAAACAGAGTCATGCAGAAGTTATTCATGGTCAAAGTTTTGGTCAATTCAACAAGTCAAAGTCAAAGTTGGTCAAATTTCAAATTTCATGGTTCTGGATCAGGGTTATGAATCGTGGTTCCAAGACTCATGATTCTGACTGCCACATGGCTTCATCAAATGGTGACAAGTGATAATTTTTGGTTGGGACAAGAGGGCCAATCCTGAGGTACCACGTGGCCCAATGAGAGGGTGACACGTGGCCCAATCGAGAAAGGCCATGTGGCCTTGGCGGATGGGTTAAGAGTCTTGTTACCGATTGACCAAGGGATTCGAATCACCAACCTCTCAGCACCAAATCTCGGCGCTTACCATTGCACCACGTGTTTGTTCCTTGTTATATGATGGAACAAACTTCTATTTAAAGTTTATTGGCATGGGAGTTGGGGCGAAAGGTTGGCAGAGCCCGCCAGAATTGGCAGCCCCGCCAACCCTTTGTGTTATTTATCGACACCATATAGTAACCTTTGCCATATGTATATTCCGCCAAGTTTTTGGAATGACCCACAGATCATTTGTTATACATTGTATATGGTATGGTTGGGGGCAGGTCCATGACTTTCCCCAAATATTTGTTTAAAAATTATTTTATTGTTATATAATGAACCATATCGCATTCAACTGGCGGGAAGGCCGAGATTTGATCCCCCGACCTCTTACTTTTTATTATAAAATTTTGACCAATGCGCCAAGGAGGGAAAAGTTGATTTTTATGCAACAGAAAGAGTTTTTATGCAAAGAAATCCAACAACATAGCATAAATTTATCTTGTAACTTTCCTTTTATAATAGAAAGTCACTGCTTTTTTCTTTGGAAAAAAAGACATAGCATAACTTTAGAGGCTTGTTTCGGGAGTTTTCAAAGGCCTTTTCAACGTTGTAAGTTTCTACGGATTCCTGAGGTCGAGCAGAATACTCAGGACCAGTTAGGAGTAGTTTTGATGTACATTTGATGTATTTTGATGGTTTTTAAGTTTTAATAAAGAGGCCTCCACATTGAAGACAGGCTTAGAGATGTAGGCTTTTGAGATAAGCCGAACTCCGTTATCAATTCTGGTGTCGTTATTCTTTGTGTGATTTGTTGTTAATATTTATTTGCTACAAAATTGTCAACAAGTTTCACATTTCATTTAATTTGATAATTTAAATGATGATTTAAAAACATGCAAAAACACCTTTAAAAGTTTGATAAACCAAGTATCAATTTAACGATCGGGATTTAGATAAAGAAAACTAGTTATAACACATATTTGTGTTGCATGTTCCTATAGGTGAGTTATTTGGGATTTCAATTGCAAATTTTTGGATTTGGAACTGCATATTGTCTACAATGATAATTGGCGAACAGTCTATGTGGATTTCATGCATCTCTAGTCTCTGCTTTAGTCTGTGATCTAGTGTCTACTCTAGTCTTTGTTTCAATGGATAAATCATATAAAAAATAACAACAACAAAATTAAACAAAATTAACAACAGCAAAAACAAACACTATTACCGATGAAATAGGTAACCACACTGTTACCTAATTTTTTTTGGTAGCATAAAAAACACTCGATTTTGAAAAGTGGTGATGCAGAATCACCCCCTTTTTTTTTGTGCACATTTTTGACACTCTAATATTTTTATTTATGAAGTATGAATATTTGTTTTAAAATGTTAGTGATTTTCATGCTAATTTTGAAACGTATTGATGCAGCATCAACTTTTTTTTTAGAGCGGTGATTTTCATGCTAATTTTGAAACGTATTGATGCAGCATCAACCTTTTTTTTTAGAGTGGTGATTTTCATGTTGGTAATAAAACACAAAACTTAGATAAAAATATATATATAAAAACAATAAAAAAACCAATAAAAATGTAAAAAAGAACAAAATTAACTCGTAAAAATAAAAAATTTAAACAAAAATAGATAAATAAAACAAAAATATTCGAAAATTATATCAAAAGAAATCACAAAATTTGAAAAAAAACACATAATTTAAAGAAAAAAAACAAAAATTAACCAAAAAAATTAAAAAAAAAACATCAAAAACATTTTTTTCTAAAGTTATTTAAAAAACCAATATAATTGAAAAAAAAAGGAAAATTTAAAAATAATTTAAATTAGAAAATTAAAATTTAGATAAAAAAATAAAATACAAAAAAGAAAAAATTAAATTAAAAAATTAAAATTAAAATAATAATAATAAGAAGAAAAAAAAATACAACTTTTAAAATTAACCGAAAAAACAAATTTAAAAAAAAAAAAAAACAAAATTTAAAATTGAAAAAGAAAATTAAAATAAAAGAATTAAAATAAAAAAAACTATCATTAAGAAACAAAAAAAAATGAAAAAAACCACGTGCAAATAATTAAAAAACAAATATCCATAAATTTACTATTTTTTTTTAAATGAAACAATTTATAAATTTTAAAAATGAAAAACTAAATAAACTAAAAGATTAAAAAAAAATTAAATTAAATTAAAATTTAATAAATTTAATAAATAAATTTTAAATTTTAAAAAATAATTAATCTAAAATATTAAATTTAAAAACAAATTAAAAAAAAAATTAAAAAAAATTAAATTTAAAATAAAAAATTTGAATTAAAAAAAAAAAAAATTAAATTTTTTGAATTTAAAAAAAAAAAAAAAATCAAATTAAAAAAAAATATATATTAAAAAAAAAAAAAAAAGATTTTTTTGATCGTGGTGGCACCGCCAATCGGCCTCCCGCCCAGGTGTCGGCAGAGGCCGACCGCTTGGAGGGCGGGGAGGGTGCATGCAGCCCCCCGCCTACCCAGTCGCCGGCCTCCGCTGCCACCTGGGCAAGAGGTCTATTCCGGGAATCGGCCTCCCGCGCCGAGAGGGCTATTTCGGGAATCGCCCCCCCGATTCCGGGAATTGGCCCCCTGCAGCGGGAGGTCGATTCTGGGATTCACCCTCCTGCGGCAAGAGGCTGATTCTCAGTCTCTCGCGGTGGGAGGCCGATTCCTGGAATCGGCCTCCTGCCCAGGTGGCGGCGGAGACCGGTCATTGAGTAGGCAGGGGGCTGCATGTAGTGTCCTCGCCCGCCCAGCGGCCTGCCTCTGCCGCCACCTGGCGGGACGCTGATTGGCGGCGCCACCATGATCAATTTTTTTTATTTTTTAAATTCAAAAAATTTTAATTTTATTTATTTATTTAATTTAATTTTTTTTAATTTTTATATTTGAAATTTAATTTGTTTTAATTTATTTTTTTATTTTTTTACTAATGTTTAATAATTTTTTTTTTTTTTTTTTTTTTTTTTTTTATAACTAAATTTTATGTTTAGTTTTTTCATTTAATTTTTTAAAATTTAATAAATTTTGTATTATTATTATTATTATTATTATTTTTAAAATTAATTTGAATTTATTTATTTTTTTTTTTATTTTTTTTATTTTTTATAATTTAAATTATTATTATTATTTTGTTAATTATATAAATATTTTGTATATATATATTTTTTTATTTCAATTAAAATGGTGTATTTAAAATTAGATTTTTTTTAATTAAACTTAATATTTTCAAATTAATTTGTTTTTTTTTTTTAATTTTTAATTTTATTTAATATATATATTTTTTTAATTTTTAATTTTTAATTGATTTTTAAAGTTTTTTAACTTTTTATTTTAATGTTTTTTTTTTTTTAATCCTTTATATTTAAAATTTATTTGTTTATTCATTTATTTATTAAAATTTAATATTTTTTTTTTTTAAATTTAATTTGTTATTTTAATATTAACATTTTTTTTAAAAATTTAATAAAATCTAATATGTATATTATTTTTATAATTCAAATTTAATTTATTTTTTAAAATTTATTTGTATTTTTAATATATATTTTTTAAATTTAATATTTTTATTGTATTTTATTTTTAATTAATTTTTAATTTTTTTTACTTTTAAGTTAAATAATATATATATATATATATATATATATATATATATATATATATATATATAATTTTAATTTTAAAGTTTTAAATTTATTAAAATTTAACATATTTCTTTAAAATTTAATTTTTTTTTTTAATAAATTTAATAAACATTTTCTTTTTCTTTTTTGAATTTAATTTCTATATTTTATTTTTTTATAATTTCTTTCTTTTTTTAACTTTTTTTTTTTTGTTTTTTGTTTTTTGTTTTATTTTTTTTTTAATATTTTTATTTTGCTTTTTATTTATTTATTTTTTATTGTAGAAATTATATACAATATGCATGTATATATCCGGACTCTCCTGATCTCACAATATTTATTTTCTTGCAAAATACAGAATCCTTCTACTATAATTCTTGCGGAAATTTAATCAACAATTGTAAAACACAAGAAGCAATAAAAACACACCTAACACAGTTGTTTAACGGGAAAGCCTGAAGCTAAAAACCCCAACTATCATATTATGTATCATGGAGATCAGATGACAATCTCATACAAAGCATACAAAGCTTATCACAAGCTCTCAGTACAGTACAATCGTCATACACTAATCAGGCCCAATCTTGCAAATCCATGCACCGATCTTTGCCACTTGCTAGCCTGCCTCCACTACGCAATCCAAGCTGATTACAAAGACCAATTCGATGTAATCCCACTCTCCTTGATTGCGTTATTATCATTGGCAACTCCAATGTATATATAGATGCAATCTATGCATCACTAGTAGTCACAACGGATAGTCCATCTTGCCCTTTCACCTATGTCTCCACTGGTCTCCACTGAAACTGTCCATGCACTGTAGTTAACTGATGTATTCTTCAGTTGATTAATGAGTTATTATTTAGTGATTTAATTAATTAATTTATTCACACCACTCTCACTAGTGTATCAATCAGTTAAATTAAATACAAATAGCTCAACTATGTTTAGATTAGTTAAATTGAACAAAACTCCATTGACTTCCTCAATCAACTCCACCAAACTCTCTCACATGAGTTCTAACTAAAATCTTCCATGCAATAGCTCCACTAAACCCTCAGGAATAGCGTAATTCCTTCTGTCAGCTGTTGTGCCACATCTGTGCACTTAACTGAAGTGCTTCAAGAGAATAAGATAATGTTTATAGTCCAAATATTATTAAGAGCTAATAATATTCGACATATCTATTTTTAGACTGGCAATCTAAAAATAGATTCCGCCCAATATGTCTAAAAATAGAAGTCAATCTATTTTTCCAACTTGACCAACCATCCACAAATAGCATCCCGCAACTCATAGAATATGATCAACATGTCTAAAAATAGACTCTAAAAATAGACATAGTTTAAAAATAGACTTTGCGACAAAAATCACCTGTGTGGGCCCCACCAACTGGGATCAGGAATGATGTTTCAGGATGCCTTCTTCATTGTTTCTTGTTGCAATCTTCAACACTCCCTCTCAACAAGAAAGCACTGTCTTTGCATGCGACATGCAACTCCATGCGTTCGCCCTGCAACCTTTGCAAGCGCCATGCAACTCCATGCATTTGCTCTGCAACTCTTCTGAAACTGAAAAGGCTCCAAACAACTCAATCAATCTGATGCATCTATCATCAAAGTCTTCGACTTCTGCTGGTACCAACTGCACATGTCTTCAGGAACCACTACGCTATTGAACTCTGCACCCATGCACTCTGCACTCACTGTCAATTATGATCTGCGCTCCAGTATCCGACACTGTCACTTTGATTTGCCTGCATCAATCCAACTGATCATGCTACTACTGTGCTGTGGGCACCTCGTAGCCAGGTTCAATTCATGAGATCCACACCTTCTCCATGAATCCTACCCAGAAATCTCCTCTTGGGATTACTCATGCATGTCGCCCACCTCTCACCTGGTGGTATAGCCGCATGCACTCCCTCTACCCATCTGGCACAAAATTTCTCTGCATGAGTGGTTGCTCCCACTCCATGATGCTCATCTTGTGGCTGCTCCACATCCCGAGGTTCACTATTACTGCATGCAAATCTAGTTCCCTCTCAAGCATCAATTGCATGGCTTTCTCACACTTCTCAACAGTAGGAAGCTCCATAGAAATCCCATCTACATCAAATCTATAAAGATTCTTCTGCATCTCCAGTTGTGGCTGCTCCACAACCTTCTGAGACTGCTTCTCACGCTGCATGTTGAGAGGCTCCCTCTCAACCACCAAGTCACTAACCTCTGCTTTTCTCCTCAAAGATTTGCATGCATCTTGTTCCTCAGTGCATGTAGATTCTTGGCTCGCGCACATTGCAATTGTCCCGCCGTTGCAAAATTTTCTAACAAAAGAGCTGATTTTAAATCGATGATATCTCCCTCATCGGAGCTCCGATTTGACCAATTTTTTTTTCAATTTGGGTATTTTTTCGCAAGGAATCCAAATATGCTATTTGTTTCTGAAAATATTTCACCAAAATTTTCAGATATTCTCTGCAAACTCGCGCACCCATAAATTCCTACTCTCATTCCATGTAGAAAATCTATAACATAGCTCTGATACCATATAGAAATTATATACAATATGCATGTATATATCCAGACTCTCCTGATCTCACAATATTTATCTTCTTGCAAAATACAGAATCCTTCCACTATAATTCTTGCGGAAATTTAATCAACAATTGCAAAACACACGAAGCAATAAAAACACACGTAACACAGTTGTTTAACGGGAAAGCCTGAAGCTAAAAACCCCAACTATCATATTATGTATCATGGAGATCAGATGACAATCTCATACAAAGCATACAAAGCTTATCATAAGCTCTCAGTACAGTACAATCGTCATACACTAATCAGGCTCAATCTTGCAAATCCATGCACCGATCTTTGCCACCTGCTAGCCTGCCTCCACTGTGCAATCCAAGCTGATTACAAAGACCAATTTGATGTAATCCCACTCTCCATGACTGCGTTATTATCATTGGCAACTCCAATGTATATATAGATGCAATCTATGCATCACTAGTAGTCACAACGGATAGTCCATCTTGCCCTTTCACCTATCTCTCCACTGGTCTCCACTGAAACTGTCCATGCACTGTATTTAACTGATGTATTCTTCAGTTGATTAATGAGTTATTATTTAGTGAATTAATTAACTAATTTATTCACACCACTCTCACTAGTGTATCAATCAATTAAACTAGATACAAATAGCTCAACTATGTTTAGATTAGTTAAACTGAACACAACTCCATTAACTTCCTCAATCAACTCCACCAAACTCTCTCACATGAGTTCTAATTGAAGTACTCCATGCAATAGCTCCACTAAACCCTCAGGAATAGCGTAATTCCTTCTGTCAGCTGCTGTGCCACATCTGTGCACTTAACTGAAGTTCTCCAAGAGAATAAGATAATGTTTATAGTTCAAATATTATTAAGAGCTAATAATATTCGACATATCTATTTTTAGACTGGCAATCTAAAAATAGATTCCGCCAAATATGTCTAAAAATAGAAGTCCATCTATTTTTCCAACTTGACCAACCATCCACAAATAGCATCCCGCAACTCATAGAATATGATCGACATGTCTAAAAATAGACTCTAAAAATAGACATAGTCTAAAAATAGACTTTGCGACAAAAATCACATGCGTGGGCCCCACCTAGTTTAGGTGATCACTTTCCAACTAGGATCAGAAATGATGTTTCAGGATGTCCCCTTCATTGTTTCTTGTTGCAATCTTCAACATTTATTTCTATATATTTTGAAATTTTAATCTTTAATTTTTTTTTTTTCCTTAAATTTTAGGCTTTTTTAATGTTTGAATTAAAATTTTTATTTTTATTTTTTTATTCCTATATAAATGTTATTTCTATTTTTAAAAATGTCAAAAATATGACAATTTTTTTTTTTTTTTTTTTTTGGTCGTTATTCTAGTATCAACTGATTTTGTTTTGATGGGTGTTTTTTCAATCATTTTTCAAGAAACAATTTTGTTTTTAGCATAATTTTATAAAATGTTGAAATTTGACCTTAAAAAAAAAACCAAGTGCGTTTTGGAATACACTTTTTTTGTTTTTGGGGTGTTTTTTCATGTTTTTTTGAGTCTTTTTGGACTAAAGTTCCTGTTTTGAGATCAGGTTACCTATTTCATCGGTAACAATGTTAACAACATAACAACACTATTCAACAAAATTAAATTATATATCTTCAAACGGTGATAAATAGAATAAATATAACACTATGCACACACTCTAAAATATTGAATACACCATTTTTATTTTATAGAAATTATTTTTGAATGGTCATAACTTATATTAAACTATACAACCCTCCAACCAATCTTTAAAAAATCTATCCCGTCTTTAAAAAATCTTCTTATTTTTATTGTAGTGTAAAATCCTAAAGCTTGGCATCATCATTTTTAAAATTTCGAACATATTTCCTGTGCTTTATTTTTCGGCCCTCATATCCAACATGACACCTTTTTGCAAGGAGGATAACGGACAATATAAATATCGAATGATTATAGTACAGATATACGCAGGTGTACATATCGACTTAAAATAAAAGATAAAATCGATTTAAATAGATTTTTAGATTTTTAGATTTTTTTTATTAATATGACTTTCGTTTTAAAAAAAATATGTGACTTGGATTAAGTTAATAATGTTGTACTTGGTTCTATTTTATTATAATATTTTATTTTATTATAATTATTATTTATAAAAATTAAATGTAATTTTTTATGTTAATGAAATTAAAAAGATAAATATTTTGAGATTTAAATACTTAATAAATTATATGTTTTTACTTAATATTAAATTATAAATTTGTTAGTTATTATTCATTTGTAAGAGATGAAAATATATCATTGAAATTTTTAAAACTCAATTTTAAATTTAAATTTTATTTTATAACAATTTTTGACTCGATAGGTAGACATTATATGAACAATCGGTAGTTGTTTTTTTTTAAATTTAAAATAAAATTTGATATAAATAAAACTTAAATCTAAAACTTAATTATATATAAATTTTTAATGAGGTTGTAAGTAAAAGAAGTAAATTTTTATAATAGTTTTTAATATTATATTAATTTAAAATTATATTAAAGTATGTTCAAATTATATATATATATATATATATATATATATATATATATATAAGTTTTAATTTTATATAATTTATCTATTAACGAATCTTAAAAACAGAAAATAAAACATAAAATAGATATATATAGATTTTTTTCTAGATCTCAAATCAGGATGACCAGCTTGATTTTTCATTATGTTCTTTTCACTGTTACAACATATATATACATGCCGAAGCATACATAAACCCCAATCCATTAACTTTGAATTAGAACATAACCATAGTTCTATTGACTGGATCAATCCATTAACTTTGAATTAGAACATAACCGTAGTTTTATTGACCGGATTTACAAAGGGGTCGAAAACCGTCATCCCCCAAAACCATGTGCAAACCCATGCACAATACCATGGGTGGGTCCACCTACTGAATTTTTTTTTCTCGGGGCGCTGCCGCCCCCTTGTGACCCTCTGCTGCGCCCAGCGCAACATACAATGCGTGGCACTAATCGTGGAAAAAATATAGCACATCCCCAACATATATATATATATATATATATAATTTTAAATTATAATTACTTATTTTGATATACTAAGTAGCAACTCTACATATTAGATTCATTTTATATTGTTTATATATAAATAGTTGATATTGAAGTATTTTACTTAATGTGCATATTAAAATATTTTGTTGGTAATTTATATTTTTTATTAATATTTTTTTAAATATCCCGTGTTAATTTCATATTAAGTATGGAAGTAATTAGACATCTCCACTAGACCTTAAATAGAAAATACCATTTAATAAAATAATAAATAAGATATTTTTAATTATTTTTATGTTTTATGTTTTTTTTGGTCCCTATATAAAGCTATATAAACTCAATTTACTTAAAATATTTTTTTATAATCAACATTGGAATAGATTTTGTGTTTGTTTTTTTTTACTTGGTTATATGAGTTATTATTGATAGACCTAACTTGTGGCTTGAGTAGCAGCAACTAAGGGGCATCTAAGTCTTAAAAATCATACCTAGACATACTAAGATCCTGTAACTCATCAAACATTAAAAAACATTTACACAACAGTAAAAAAAATACTTTTATATCCTAACTTTAGACCTTAACATAATAATTTAACTCTTCTAAAACTATACCTATGCATGCAATTGAATTACTAATTGCTTCAAGTTATAATACATAAGATTGATACTAAATTTTCCTTAACCCTTGGGCTAAGCCTACTAGGTATGAATCCGCTTTAACATATATACATATATATTGTTACATTTTCAAAACCCATGATATATCTATTTATTGACCTATCATAACTCCTATGGTCATATGCACGAGACATCACATGGGAATGAAATATATATGTGTTATAAATTACATTATAGTACTTAAAATCATTCATGATTTTATTTCGCATTGATTTGTTAATTAAATTCTCTGTCAGATTCGTATTCATTTGTTAATTAAATTCCCTGTCAGATTTGCATTCATTTGTTAATTAAATTCCTTGTCGAATTCACATTGATTTGTTAATTAAATTCCCTGCCATCCGACCGCATTAGCATCACGGTTGTAGGATTATGCGATACAGTGGTTGATTGTTTTAATGAGGGTTTTAATGATCTGCCTTACGGATGGGCATACCTAGTAGACATGTGGGCGTTGCTTAGCCCTTGGATCTTCATTGATCAACAAATGGTTGTGGGTTGAGGGTGGTTGGGGTGTAATCCTACCCCTCCCAAACCCTAACCATTTCATTTGTGTCACTCCTTGGCCAGCTCTACAACTTTCATCGCCATGGTTCTTCCTCTTTGCTATTTTGTTCTGCGACGAGGTAACGACCCTCTCGCCCTTACCTATCTGCATCGTGATGACATTCTTTACCTATTGCTCGAAGCTTCACACAGTTATCGCCTTCTTCTCGATGTTGAGGGGCTTTATCGTTTTCGTTTTCAGTTCAATGTTTTGATGTGTCTGCGCACTGGTTCTACCATTGTGCCGAAGTCTTTTCCTCCATATGAGGCCTTGCTCTTGTCGGAAATGCCCGTTCGAACTCAACGAACCTTGCTTAGGTAATTTACTTCATTTCTGTGGAATGTTAATGGTATAAATTCTACATTTGATTTAATCTGGTGAATGTGTCTAACGACCCTGCGTCATAATTGTAATTTGCAGGTTTGTCAGACCCGTTTTATATTGCAAATGAGGTAAATTTTCTTGACCAAGTTTTTGCATTTATTTGTGTCATTTCCATCTCATTTTCTTCTCTGCAATTTTATGAATAACTTCTACTTAAGGTTTTGGCCATTGTTATTGTTTTTCTTGCAGGTAAGGTTGCTACCAACCCTACCTTCCTCTGTCAACAATCTTTGGTTACGACCAGCCTCACACAAATCTCTCAATGTTGGATTTAGGTACCCAACTCCTCCGCTAGCTCTGTCGAGTTGTTTGCAAATTCTGTTGGAACCGTTTTTAGTTAAATATTGGAAAACTCTATATCTTAAGTTCTGTTTCTAAGCTTCTCGGGAATTCATTTACTCCCCTTGAGCTCTAGGAGGATCTCTGCGAGGAAATTTTCTTATTTGCGTTTTTCCATAGTATTGGAGGTTAACCCCATATTGTTACTCTGAAGGCTGTATTTCACGTATTATGTCTTGCTACTGGTTCCATAATATCGAGCTCGGCTCTCTGTACAGTTTTAACTTTTCATTTGTCTCTTTATAGATTTGTTCACAACATTTTTACCCACAACATTTATGTTATCTAAGCCGGAACATGCATTTTTCCATGCATGCGAATATATTATCGTATCTTTCTTCATGATTCTGCTATATAATACAATTTTACCCCTATGAGGGCAGTAATGGTTATCTCATGTTTTTCCTTCGCGATTTATGGCATGATTATCCTCATTGAAGTTGTTCAGGATATTTATTTACTCTCTCATGATCATTGTTGCTAAAGATAGCTTATAGAAAGATTATTTCTTGGATATATTTATCTGTTACAATTATCATAATTCTGTTCCTTACATATTGTGATTTAAGTAGCTTGTTTTGTACATTTTATTCTTCTCACGGAGTTTTAACTCTTTTTGTAATTATAATGTATTAGATAGTGAGTTAAACTATTCAGTTCTTTCTGTTGTTTGAGTTAGAAATTTGCACTTCTACTGTTCGACTGTCGTTTACAGTAATTTATTTCTTGTTCTTTTAATAAACCCCCAGGTGTCCAGACCATTTGATTATAAAAAAGGGTTCTCGTCCCAACCCTCAGTCCGTGTACAATTTAGTCCTCCTCAAAGCATACTATTTTGTCTGGGGTTTTTACTTTACTTTGGATTGAACTAACTGTTTTGTCGGTCCTTTCCCTCATTCCAGAATTTTAAACTAATTTACTGAACTATCCATTTACAACTATAAAGAATTGAATAAAGCTACAACTACTGTACTATTAATCCATTTATCACAGAATTAACACATTCTCATTCACAACACACAAAGATTCTTTCAGAGTAAAATACTTATAGAAATAAAAATAATACTTTATGCTATTCTTTTCAGGTTCATAGTACCTACTTCAAATAAACAGAGTTGATGGTTTCCTCCCAACCATGAGAGAGGCTATTACGTCCTCTGCTCCCCCCGTGCTCCTCGTTAGAGTGTGATTGCCTAGCAGTTTTCTCTAGAGAGAGAGACCTCGAGACCGTCGTCCAGTCTCTTCTTCTATTTCAGGTTTTTATCACAGTTTCACTGGCTCCAACCAGCTCTGGATACTCACACCCTTCAGCTATCTTGTTGTCTATTACCTTTTTGCATAGAACCCCTTTTTCTCATTAGGGTTTCCTTTTTATTCCCAGAGGAAAGGTAAATGTCAGGTAATTGCTTTTAATCTAACCACTCTGGTAACTTGGACACTTAACCATCAGTTTATGGAGATCATTCCATAATTAATCTTTATGAAAAAAAATAAGAATTATACTTTTGTTCATAATTTTCTTAATATATTCATTAAGCCTTGCCCACCGAATTTTCACCATGGAGCGTCTTAACAAAACACACCATATACTCTATGCCCCATGGCCATTGACATATATATATATATATATATATATATATATATATATATATATATATATATATATATATATATATATATATGTAACTTGAAGTGGGCAAGCAAATATTTTGCTTATAAACCATATTAAAATATTTTTTTAATACCATGTGTCAATTTTATTTTGAAAATAAAAAAAATTACACATCAACCACAATCTTAACAAAACTGACACAATAAATGAATATCTCTAAAGCTATGTACTATAAAACAATATTGAAATTTGGAAAACATTTTACCCCTTAAAAAAAGAGATCAACCAAATGAACAGAATTTATGAACAATTAATTGACTCTTTTTTATAGTCAGCTAAAATTGTTGATAGTAGGAAAGACATTTTATCCATCACTGCTACAAAGAATGACTCTAGGACCCCCACATCTGAATGAAGATTAATGAAAAGATGCTTGAGAGTTATTTTTATTTGGATTGTAGATTTTTTTTTTTTGTAAGTTGAGTAAGTCTTGTTTTTTTCATTCAATTTCAAAAATGGCAAAATTACATAATATAATCATTTCCGAGGCCTCAACCTGCCCTGACGAGAAACCACGTATGTTGGCCATCGGAAGGCATTATAAGCCATCCAAAACTAGAATACCTTCAGTCTATCATACTCAGCTTTTAATGCCGAATTGTCTATAACTTTGACATAGTTCAACAAACTGGACATAAACATACTACCTTCTACATACTTCAACACATTGGACATAAACATATATAAACAAAGACATGGAAAAAACTAGCAGGACTATAAACATCTTAGCCCTCTGAGGACTCGATGGCTACAGAGTCTTTAGCACTAGACCGAGGAATCTCTGTTTGTTGAGGACACTTTAGGAGATTTTCGTTTTTGCCCAAACGGGCGTTCTATTGCTGAACTTGGAACTACAGTAACTGGAAATCTTTCTGGATTTCCTGCATTTCTGGATCAACTAATTGTATAAACTATGTGGTGCACATGATGGCTTTTGCGACTAGATGCTTCATTCTTGAGTATAGTTGCAAAGTTTTTTGACACTAAGATACCCTTCCTTTGGTGTTGCCAGGGTCTGGCACATCATTTCACCTTCCAGAATTATCTCTTCATCTGCAGCTTGGCGCATGAGGGCTTCCTCCCATTTCCCAATAACCTTTCTTACCTGGATCAGAATTTCCTAAATAAAAGTGAGTGTTGCATCTGTGATATGATCAACCTGCGGTTTCCGGCCAGAACTTCTTGGTCCCTGAGCAGATGATTCCCCTCTTTCCCTTTGTGCCCCTCGTTTCTAGGTTTGTCTTTTGTTTGTCACCCCCGCTTCCTCTTTTACTGACTTTGCCGGAGCCATTGGACTCTTCTCTGTAGGTATAGGGGCCGCAACTACAATGAGAACTCGAGCTCCTCCTAAAGTAATCCTGTGCCCCCTTCCGGAAACTGTCACTGAGATAAAGGAGGTTATCATAGACCACGACATCAACATATCAGTGCAGTGTATAAGCAAATAACAAAACCGACTCTTCGTGTTACCACCCGACTTTGACTTGGCCACCTTACCCCAATCTACGTGCGGAGGTCTCCCAGGGCATCCTCCTTCAGAGGTATTTCCACTCCACCTAAGGTTACTATGCTCATAGCGGATGATGGCTGTATGATCATTCAATTTCTTGGTTTCATGTCGCCACCCTGTGTTTTGGGTCGCTGACCTGGGCTTGCCCTGGTTAGCCCAACATATTATTCCTCTATCCATCTCCCTATTCCCCATTTTGCAAAGCATAATCTCGAACATAATTGAAATTGACTGTCTCTGACCCACAGAAAGCCCATGGACTTCCCCAGACACCCATCCATGCGGGGAAACCATGCTCCTCATCACAGTGACCCAATAAATAGCATTAAACAGATAGACATTAACATGGTCCATGTACAAGAGGCTTGGAGGATTATAGAGAGATACAACATACCCTTGGACCGCAAGACGTTGCTATTGGTTGCAGAGGTCTAGACCGACGTTCCTGGCTTCACCTTTCCTCTACTCCACCGCCCTTCGAATTGTGCATGCGATAAGCCAAAACCACAAAATGAAATCCCTATAGCGCTTCCTGCCCGTTTTACCAAGATTTACTGCGTGGTGCCTCCCTTGAGAGAAGCACTCATACCTTCGCATGTGGCCATCACCATCGTCCTTAGTTCGCCTGTTACCTTTTGCCAGGCTAGCCCGCCTATCGTGATGGCTTGTATTAACTACCGTAATCATATTCCTACATAGGGATCAGTGTCCTCTTCACACCCAAATTGGGGGTATTTGGATTGTAAATTTAAGGAATATTATGAATTTTGATAAACTAAAATAAAAAGGTTAAACAATTGACCTTATCGAATATACAAATGCTATAAGAGTTAAATTAATAAAAAATTATTTTTTTCTAAAACAAAACTCTCAGTTGTTTTGACATGTAAGAGCATTCAAAGGTAATATGGCAATAATAGACTTACAAATTGTGCCCTTAACCTAACTATGGCCATCTTTTTGCCCAGTTGAGGTTGATTCAGATGAAAACATAAGAATGTAAAGGATTTTTTATATACGTAGAAAGTTGGAAACAACAGAACTTCCAAAATGTTTAGACATCCCTTACCTGAGCCAGATGATTTCAAACATGACTCAAATGGCTCAAAGCCAACTGTGTTCTCTAGCTTGATGAATAGAATGCGAGACATGTAGATCAAGAATATTTTACTCTTTTTGAGCTTGAAGCATCGGGCCAACCATTCGTTCTCTCTTACATCTTATCCATGTTGTTTTGACTATGTTCGTTTGTCCCTTTTGAATTTCTGAAACTTGAATGAATCACTAAATTTAGATTTTATCTGGGTGTGATTGAATTTTGTCTATGAATTTTTTCCAGGTGTTTTGATCAGAAATTCACAAAGTAAATCGTTGAAATTTTCAAACTGATTCTTTATAGCAGAGATTAACTTTACAACCGCAGGTACAGATTCTGAATATGTGCTCGCCAGATTTCCAATTTCACTTTGAATAACAAAAGTTTTTGAATTTCATTTCAACTTCTGAGATATAACTATGGTCAATGTTGAGTAGCATAGATCATATGATAAAAATGTATAGAGATAAAGAGAATCAATTGAATTTCAGTCCAAATTCTCAGAAACAACTATGACCAATGTTAATAAAGATCCATTTTATCCACCCAATTCAGTTGCTTTCGATATGGATCTCTCTGATTTTTTATTTTATTTTTTTCAATGTATGTAATTCTTTTCCCTCTTAATTCTTTTAAATGATTTTTCATTTTAATAAAAAATGAGTGGTTAATTTGTTTTACTATTTTATATGACATCTCTATTTCACTTCAGGCTGGAGAGTGTACCTAGTTTCTCTTGGTACAACCATATTTCAATTTTCCATGTCACACATATGAATACATTGTATGACGGTCTCCAAAGCCCCCAGTGATTTTTGTGCTGGCACCAAGTGTTTCAATTAGGGAAAACTTAGTGCACCCATCAGAAAATCCTATATGGGGATAATTACACATTATATTCTTTTAAGGGTTTCCTGAATTCAATACAGAGTAGATCTATTTGGATTTTAAATTTGTCAAACTCAATACATTATCTGGTAATAGAAATCTCAGCTGTGTGAACATTTAGCTATGTAAATCCTTGTTACATTTATCATGGCACTAATTGATTCACTTGGTTTCGTATGTGTTGTTTACTTCATGGTTTCATAACCCTCATTTGATTTAGTTTCCTGCCATCATCTTATGGGAGTTTATGGGATATGCCCAGTGTGTGATGTTTGTTATTCCAGGTAAAAGTTTAGAACTCATTTCAATCACTTTATATTAATCACTTTATGTTTTTAGGCTTAAATTGACACTATGACACTATGGTGATACTATTTTTAAACAACTGTTTTATGAAAAAACAATTAAACTTAAAAAAACAAAAAATATTTGCTTTTATTTTATCACAAATCTTAAACTTTAAAGATAATCTACATGAACCTTAATATAGTCACTGTAATGTTTTTTATAATTAACCGATCTTATACTAACCCAAAATTTGAAATTCTTCCAACATTGTGAATATAAATGCCATAATTTGATAGGACATTAATAGATCGATTGGAAGACTGCCAATCATCATGAACCAGATCCACAATGTATTGTCACAGGACACCACAGTATAAGATCTATAGACATAAATTACAGACCATGAAGTAGATAGGTTAATTTTTGTTAAACATTGCAGATGAGATGGGCTAATCATGCAGCTCCAAGGCACACAGGTGGATCAATGGGATTTTATTGTTTGCAAATACCTTGCCTCGTGGTTAGATCACCTAGTGAGCTTTTGTTTCTCTAGTGGATTTGTTAGATCCTTGTCATGAGGGTGATTGTAATATTAAGTTTTTTAAATTCTCGTTAACAGGGTGATTTTAATAGTGAATTAGTTCAATAAACTAATTCAAGTGGCTAAATTATGACAATAAAATAAAAAATGTAACTAACTAGTAGTTGACTAATAAAATTATGAATTCATTAACCAAATTTGTGAATCACTTATTCACTCAAATTTCTGAAATTTAAGGGTACATGACAAACAAATATATTATACAGCATAGATGAGATATCAAAGAAATGTTTAGTTAGCATGCTACTCCCAGAACCAGAACCCGAAGTCACATGGTTCAGTTTTGAGTTTAGGTTTGTAATATTAGATTTGGTTAGAATGCAAATTTTATTTTGATTGAGATTTGAGTGAAGTTCATCATTAAATTTGTCTACATACATTTTATATATATATATTAATTTTGAAATGAAATATGTAATAAAATATCAATATCAATAAACATAGAGAAAAAAATGCTATCTAAACTGGGACTGGGAAACTGTAAAGATAAACTACAAGAACCTGGGTTTTGATATAAAGTTTTAAATTTTAAACTGGCCTTGGCCAAAACTACGAAGTTAACTATAAAATTCAATGAAGTTTATCCACTACAATTTTTTTTTTTTTTAACTCAGTCAAAACGTCAACACAACTTACAACATATACAGAACCAAATTATCAAAGTATCCCAACTTGCTATGAATCAAATACAACTCTTCCTACCCAAATTTAGAATTGGGGATATTGCTTGACTTTTCCTTAACTAAATAGGTTTTATGACAAAATTCAATTAATTTAGCCAGAGGCATAGGTTTTCGGTTTAATCTAGAAACTTGGTGGATTTCAATTGTCAAGCACTGGTCACAAGTTCAAATCACGATATCGCACATTGAATCATAAGAAATGTGAATTTATAAGCAAGCAACACAGGAAGCCGAAAACTGACCTCCAATATCCTGATCTGAAAGTCTAAGCGGTTGAGCTCTGAGAGTTTGCGACGTCTTCCGCGTATATCTGGAGCGCTAGGAGTTGGTCTCGGCTCCAGCCTTTTGATATTTGGCCTGCTACTTGATGCCCCCTGCATCTTTACCTGATATTCTGTGTCAAATTTCAAATTACTTTTTTTCAGAAATAAAAATCCTTGGGAAATGCAGCTTCTGGAATTCTCAGGTAAAGCCCAAATTCAGCCCAAATATATGAATGCGATGAAATTACATTCCAAAATACCTCTTAATATGTTACCATTAATACTCCTCAAAGCATGTATTTGGCTCTGCAATTTTTTCCATCAAATGGTTATAAGAATTTGACTCTGCAATTTTGTCCATCGAAATGAAGAAATTGAATCGATTCTGATCCAAGAGATTCCGTGCGGTACCTCCTCTCGTTGACCTGGAAACGAAGCAGAGACATTGATAGAGATGCCCGGAGCAGTACAGACTGTACATGTCACTGTCAAGGAGGTCAGGTAACTCTGGCTTTACCAGTTCTTTGGGATTTCTTAGGACTAGGTCAGCTGCAACCATTTAAAATGGCACGGAACACAAGTGGTCAAAATGGAATGGACAATAAAAGCTAATTGACATAGGGGATATTAAATTTGAGGCGAGCCTTATTTCAGCGGCTATCCGCCCATTAATGCGCCCAGGGGTGGAACGGCCGCCGCACGATGATCTACGGTTTTAATCTGACGGCGGCCATTCCACCCTTGGGCGCATTAATGGGCGGATAGCCGCTGAAATAAGGCTCGCCTTAAATTTGAGGCTGCTTCAACGCACGTTGTTACCGTGGCCGATGAGTTTACCAACATTGCACCATTTTCAAAATATATATATATATTTTTTATAATTTAAAATAATGGGTATATTTTGGGAACATTTTAATATCTGATGAGCCAAAGCTAAATTTATTGTCAATGGTTTCCTCTAACTTAGGTGGGATTTCAAAATATTTTCAAAATTTATAATCAAAATAAAACTAGTTTTGGATCTATCAAGGGTAGAGAGGGATCAAATTTTGGAGGTGCAAATTTTTTTTTAAGTGCAAAATTTGAGGAAAGGTTTGCACCTCCAGAGATTTGATCTCTCTAGGGGTTTGATAGATTTGAAGTTAACATGGATCTAGGTTAGTTTTAGTCGTGTGCGGCCAAAGAAAATATATGGAAGATATGATTAATTTTATCAATAATATGTAACTAGCAATTGCCCCAAAAGGTGCAAAGAGAGGCCGATAGGATTCTTAACTTGGAATTATTGAATTCGAAAAGTTTTACTCTATTTTGAAATAATAATTGTTGTATTAGATTTAGGTTGTTTAGGGCAAGTCTCACCAGTCGGACAATTATTCTTACTATATCTAAATCTTGCAGCTTCTACTGAACTCTTGATCTTCACCCTCATAAGATGTACGTGTGAGTATGGAGGCAGATTTCCCAAGAGGCCAACCCCAAAGTGACCGCGGTGGATTCCAAGCACTGGGCATCAATTGTGGGATCGAGCATGCCAAAGTAGAGTACTCGCGGCAGCGACTGAAGGCAGGAAGATGTCAAGATAGTGTAGCATTCATGGTTGTATAGGGCAGTCTTCCAAGAGCAGGTTCTTAGGTAAGCAAACAAGTAACCACGACTGCTCTGACTGTAGGAATCGTAATAGTTTTGGACTGATAACAGGAAACAACTGCTATATTTAGGAGAAGGGTTTAAAAATGGAATCTCTCTCTAACATATCAGAGTGGTTTGATAGTCAATATTTTTTTTTCTTGGTTGTATCTGGAATGAAACCAACAAGAAGCATAAGAAGTGTATAGTCATGTATGTATTGAAACCTGTCTGGTCTTGGAGAAGTTCAGGAAGTTATTGTTGTTGTTTGTCAGAGCACTCCTAGTCCGCCCACCTCTTTCTCTCATCACAGTGCTCATGTGATGGGAGGGGAATAAAATAACTATGATGTTTGAATCTACCGCAGAGATTGCTCATATTTCAATTTTATTTATTATTGTGGGGCTAATTCTGTTATCAATTGTTTAAACCCATTTCATAACCCAGACTCCTCACCCTCATGCAAAATAGAGGACCCAGATTGCCCACCCAAGGCTCCGGTAAAGACTTTGACTCCTCACACTCTCCAAATCAGTTTCGCTTAACCTCTCTGTGGCACAAATGGGTGGACTCATTTATCATCTCAAGACTGTGTAAGGATTTTGGCTTCCAGTTATGCTTCTGTTGGTGGCACTGTGGAGGATGTTTTTGTTGTTGTTGCTACCACTTCTGACCTCCATACTGGTTTCAGTCACCTCCCTACATTTTTCGGCAATTTTTTCCGGTCGCCACCCTTGTCTTTGTCGCTTCTTTCCTACCTGAGACCGCCAAAATTCAACTTCACCTAATTTTGTCACTCTTTTACTTTGCATAGGTCTCTCTGTCAGAATCTTACCTTCCTTGACATATCGTGCTCCTTGGGATCATGCTCATTGACATATTTAGCTTCGATTAGCTCCAAATTATCCCTCTCCTGACATTCTATTTGTTTGATGGCTTCCATTAATGGATATTTATTCCATTCGGGTGGTTTCACTAAATCGCTATATTTAGCCATCTGCTTTTCCACGACCAGAACCTTGGTTTGGTTGGAAAGTAAATGACCTGTTAAAACCCCGTCAGAACTTTTTCCAGGGTGACCGCTATGGATGATGGCATGGAATTCCTTGCTTCAGACACTTCTGCACAAGAAGCTCTTATTGCAGCCACTTTGGAAGCAAAGAGGGCCTGACCTGCAGGCTTCGCAAGTGGGCCTCAATCATCATCCTTCCCGGAGCTATTTTCAAATGAAAACTTAGGAAAAGGTGGTATCAGGCTCCCCGAATGTCACAACTTGGATCAATCGGGTCTCCCTCTCTCGAAAGAGCATCGAAGTCTCTTTGGAAACAAAATTCTCAAGCTGACAGTGGTTATCAAACTAGTAAAATTCGATTTCGAGGATATTTGGGGCAAAGTTACTAGTCTTTAAAAGCGGGCATTAGTGGGATGTTGGCTCTTCTAAAAAATGCAGGATAAGGAAATGAAGGCTTGGTTCAAAGCCTCTTGGGGACCTCTGCTTAGCTATACCCAAAAAGTCAGCCAGATGATGAATTCATGGTTTTGTATTCATTTTTTGCATTCGGAAGACTGTGAAAAAATCCTTAAATGCACTTGGGTCTACGGTAGGAGCTTCATGCAGCTCCTTCCTTGGTATTTGTGTTTCAATCCAGTCCTAGAAACCCTTCAGAACAAATTGGTATGGGTAAATTTGTCGAGGCTTCAACTGGAATTTTGAACTATGAATGCCCTTAAGGCAATTGGAAACTCAATTGGTCGCTTCTGCCACATTGCTTTGGGAATCCTGGGAGCCAAGGACAAGAGAATAGCATGGATGTTGGTGGAGATAAGCTTCTCTGGAGGGTTTCCTGGAAACATTGACTTACAGAGGGAGCAAAGGATTCATCGACAATGGATCAACTACTGGGGCCTCCCGTTTCGTTTCCTCCTTTGTCATAATACTGGGAACCTAATGAGGAGATTCCCTCTCGGGCGTAGGCAGAAGACACTCAAGGGGCCCAAGCCTGTCATCCTCAACTCCAGTCCTCTATCTGAATCCAATTCATCATCGATTCTTCCGGGTATGTAGTTCTCCCCTCTCTCTCGTCCTTTGCATCAAAATTCTTCTCCTTCTAGATTTCCCTCTGTGCCCCTTTCTAATATCCAGGGGAATGCTTCCCTCTCTAATTTTCCTAAACCCACTCCTCTTAATTTTCCTCAGAATGACCCTTTGGCCTCCCTGTCTAAGGCGGTGGGTGGGTCATGCCTCCTTCCCGATGCCTTGCCCTCCTTTTCTCATTCCCTTTCGCACCCTACATCTTTGTCATCTTTGTCACCCCATTAGGAGCACTCCCCATCCATGCCGCCTCCCTCCCTAGAACAAGAGATTGTTGCCCCTTCTGATTCCCCTATGAACTCTATGGGTAGTGATGTAGACTTCTTGTTGTTCAACATGGAGCTTGACATTGTAGCTCTCACATTTTATGATTGTTAGCCTTCTTCCCCTCTCTCACCATATCTCGCGCCTCTGCTTAAAACATCATAGTGAGAAAAAAGACAAAGAAAGGTACCAGACACTTCAGGGGGCATGTGAATTCTAAATCAATGTTTCTTGATGAGCTTGACGGGTTTCAGGATATCCATATTGCCTCCTCTGCTGATCCTTGGGCACTTAGAGCATGCCAGCTCGATTTGGGTATCAAATGAACAACATCCTCTCGCTTAACATTTGGGGGTTGGGCGACCATTCAAAATTCCTTCACCTAAAAGATATTTTTTTCTGAAACCCAGCCTTTCATTGTCGTTTTTCAGGAAACATTATGCTCTTTATCGAAAGCCTTACAATTTTTTCTTACTTTGCGTCTGGGTTGGCATGCAGTTGGCATTGACTCAATTGGAAAATTGAGAGGAATGATTGCAATTTGGAACCCATTAATGGCGAAGCTTCATGCCTGCATTTTTTTGGAGGAATCATCCTCTCGGGAGGTCTCTCTCAAAAGCTCCATGAGCTAAAAATAAAAACTCATTTTTGGGAGCGTAAGAAGAATGAGGCTCTGAATCGAGAACTCCATAACATTTCAAAAAGGGTATCACAGATCTATGACTCAATGAAGGAAGTGCCTCTGGATCCACTGACTTATAAATCCTTGGAAGAGCCGGAAAATCACAAATCTGAAATATTAAAGGTGAATGAGGCAACTTATAAATTGAAAAGCAGAGCTACTTGGGTGAAGGAAGGCGAATTAAACACCAAATACTTCCATCAATGCGCAAATGGCAGGAAAAATAGAAATGCAATTTGACATATTGAGTCCTTTGAAGGTAATGTAGTTCACACAACTCAGGATATCCAAAAAGAAGCATATCTATACTTTTTGGAGTTCTATAAGGCGGTGAATGTCACAGACCCTTTAAGCCAAGGTTTGGCTCTGCAACATTATGGGCGGATGTTCGACTGTTCTACAAACGAGGTGTTGGGAAAGGAGGTGACAAAGAATGAAATCTCGGGGGTGCTGAAATATTTTTCTTGGGACAAAAGCCTCGGTTCGGATGGGTGGTCGGCTAAGTTCTTTATCCATGAATTCACGAAGTTGTGGAATGGTCTAGATCGAGGGGACAAATTCCAGGTGACATCAACTCCACTTTTCTCATTCTCATTCCTAAATCCTCCATTCTTTAAAATTTCAGGGACTTTCGCTTGATTTCTCTTTGCAACATGATTTATAAAATCACATCGAAAATCATTTCCAATAGATTGAAAGGGTTTCTATCATTTTTCATCACTAGAGAGTAATTTGGCTTCCTCCCGGGGTGGTCGATCCACGATGCAATTGCAGTTGCACAAGAATTCATACACTCTGTTCACACCCAAAAAATGGAATCTCTCATTATGAAAGTGGATTTGTTCAAAGCTTTTGACTGTGTAGATTGGTCGTTTATCTGGGTTGTTCTTTTGAAAATTGGTATCTCTATTTCTAATATCAGATGGATCATGGCCTGCATCTCATCGGTCAATTATGCAGTCTTAATTAATGGTCTTCCTTTGGATTTTTTCAAAGTTGGTTGTGGCCTTCTCTAAGGGTGTCCCCTCTCTCCCTTCATCTTTATTTTAGTAATGGATGGTGTTAACACTCTCATCAAGGAGGCTCAACAGAGGGGCACCTTTGAGGGAATCTCCTTCTCTCCATCGGTTTATATCACTCACTCTTTATTTGTGGATGACATTCTAGTGTTTGGAAGGTTAATTAGAGCCCAATGGATCCATCTTTATCACCTATTTTGGCGTTTCAGGGTGGTTTCTAGGCTACAGATAAATGGCAGCAAATCCCTTCTTCTATTCGCAGCTGGGGAAAAAGGGGAGATCGACTTCATTGCTGATCTATTTGGAGTTCAGCAAAAACACATCTCTAATGGCCTCTGCTATCTCGGGTTTAGGTTGAAGCCCTGCGGATACAAGTCCATCGATTGGATGTGGCTCGTGGACAAATTCAAAATAAAAATTCAATGCTGGACTAATAGATTGTTATCATTAGGAGGTCGGTATGTCTTGGTCCAAGTGGTGCTCCAGAAATTACCAGTTTTTTGGGCACACCTTTTCCTCCTTCCTGCCTGAATAATCTCTCTTATCAAAGAAATGATCTCTCATTTTATATGGTCGGGAGCGAAGGAGGAAAACAAATTTCACTTATGTAAGTTGGATGCAGTGCTTATTCCCAAGCAGTTTGGGGGATGGGGCATGTTTGAAGTGCGCACTTTCTCTCAGGCTCTCCTTTTGAAAACTCTGTGGAGGGCTCTCAATGGGTCCGGGGTTTGGCTGGCAATAATCAAGATTAAATACTTAGAAGAGCCGCCCTTTCTTCAGACCTTCATAAATGCCCCCTTGCCGATTAGAAAAGGGTCATATATATGGCATGGATTCTTGAGAGTGATGAGGCTCTTTGTTGATCGACTGGCATGGCACTTTGGGAATGGGCATAACAATCTATTGGACAACGATAGGATTAAGGGATTTCCTGCTCCTCATCGCATGGAATACCATCTAAAACATGTATTGGAACAAAAAGGGGTATTTTTTCCTTTCTCAGGTCATATCGAAATGGCAGCAAGGATGTCCGGTGTGGAAAGGGGCTTCCTCCTTAGGCTTGACTGGGGTCGATTTTGCCTCTTGGCAATCATATTTGGAACTGTTGCAGTTGGGGGTTTTTTTGTCTGCATCCAGGGGGAGGCTGCATCACCTGGGATGGGGCTTTGATTGAAGGGGCCATCTCTGTGGAAGAGACCTATCATCATCTGATCCTCAAGCAGGGGGAGTTCAAGGAGCCATCTCCCTTCAAACCCTTCTGGTCTAGAAATATCCCAAACAAAATTCTTCTTTTCAGCTGGCTTGTGTGGAAAAACATATTATTGACTTGGGACAACTTAATAAAAATGGGTTTCTCCAGCCCTGGGCTTTTCATTTTCTGCCACTCCCACTCTGAATCTATTCTCCATCTTTTCCTTACCTGTCCGATCATTCTTAGCCTCTGGTCCCTCTTCTCCAAATTCATCCCTCTTCCTTATTGGAGCCCCCTTTTCATTATAGACACCCTTACCTCTTGGGACACAACTCCTCAGAGATTTCAATCCCTTCCATTCTTCTTCTTCTAGCAGGTCTGGACAACTAGAAACTGCTTCATTTTTTATAACATGCTGGTGATTATCACCCACATCCATGGGGAAATAATGTCTTGGACTATTGGCCTCTCTTCCATCCCCCCTCCAATCAAGGATCTCTCTCTTCATTTTCACCCCTTTCCTATTTCCTTGCCGGTGGCCTTCTTTGATGGGGCTAAGCAGGCTGGGATATGTGGTTGTGGGGCTTGGATCAAGTTGGTAAATGGTGATAGATTCCAAATCTTCTGGAATGGTGGTTCTGGAACAAACACCAAGGTCGAGGTTCTTGCCCTTTGGTGCGTTCTCTAGCTTGCTTATAATCTACAACTGCCTTCCATCCATATCTATGGAGGTGCCAAAGATGTTATAGATGGCATTACTGGTAAATCTTTGTTTTAGCCTACATGTTTACAAGGTTGGACTGGGTCCATTAGCTTCCTACTAAAAAACATCCATGATCCTCCTCCGAAGCACATTTATCGGGAGCTCAACACTTGAGTGGAATCTCTCTCAAAGCGTGGCCTGACAGCTCCTTTTGGCTCCATCACTGTTCTGCAATACACTGGCAACCAGCTGCCCATGTCGACATCTTACCCACTCCCATGATAACTGATTTTTCTTTCTTGTTATCAGTTTTTGCAGTATCAGAACCTCTTAGCAATTCCTATATTTTGGATCGCTTGGAGTTGGCGTTTTTTATTCTCTGGTATGTTATTTCTCTATGTTAGATAATGGCAGTGCTTCCTATCTTTTTTCTCGCATGTATCTGGTTGGAATTGGACAATAGTTATTTGTAATTACACTTGTTACGCTTTGGGTATTTATTTTGGGTTTAATGCAGTATGAGATGTTAGACTTCGAAAATATATTGTAATTAGTCCTCTACTGATTGATCGAGAAGCTTTATGATCATATCTCCAGATATTGTACCTATGTTATCATTAATATATGGTTTTTTTTCCTTTCTGAAAAAAAAATAAATGTTGGTAATACACAATTAAAATATTGAGATGATGAGAATAATAATTGTTGTATTATATTTAGGTTGTTTACTCTATTTGTGTTAAGTTGGTAATACACAATTAAAATACTAAGATGATGAAAGTTGACTGAGATATAATTTATCACTTATTTTACAATGAAAGATTTAAAACCATTTTGAAGAAATATTGATTATTTTAGAATGGAAAATTTCTACTAAGAGGAAACAATAGGTACATGTTGCTTTTGCCTCATTTTAGCTTATTAATGTATGTTTTATTCTTATTCTCATTTGTATTCCCTATTATTGGTGATTATCTCATTGAGGAAATTATCTATAATTGTTGTAAATCGAGACAACGTATTATTACTCGCCATAAAAAAAACATAACCCTTGACCCAAAAAAAAAACAGATTAAATATTTATAGGATTCAACCAAAATAATCTAGCCCATAACCCATTTTTTTAATCCAAATGAAATACTTATGAAAGATCCTTACCACAAATCAAAGAGTGCTTTTTATTGGAGTTAGGATTTGAAAAACATTTGATTTATTAGAAAATTAATAATATTATAATAATAATTTTTACAATTTGTAAAAACAAAATATCTCATAAAAAACATTTTTCCTTCCAAATTTAGGAAATAAAATAAAATATTAAGAGATAGAAAAAAATTATATTCTACCATAAAAACATGTGAGTAAACCCGTGTTGTTCCATGTGAATTGCAAGGTTTCAACAATGTTAGTGCCCCCATTAAACAAAAAATATGAGTACCCGGATGGCTTGCCCTTCATGTTCGCTTCCCCACTCTCACTTCGTAAGCCATGGTTGACTTGGTCCTCTTGTGGCATGTCCTTCACATTCGCTTCCCCACTCTGACATCCCTCTATAGATGTTGCAAGCCTGGTATTGTGCCAACTATCCATGGACACAAAGCTTTTGATTTTTTCCCCTTTATGATGATTATGTGTGTCAACATGATTCACGCTATTACTTTTTCGTGGGAGCATCCTTATTTACCTCTTATTCTTATTTTTTTCCTTATGCAAAGACTTAAATTATGATGGGAAGGAACTGATTGAAAATCTGTTAAGTATCAAATATTTTTAAGATTTTAATTTTGAATGATTTTCTTGCAAAGCTTAAGAATATAAAATCACTACACCTATTTAAAAATCATGCATGGATACAACAACAATATCTAGAAATAATTACATAAATTATATGAAGTAGTTATCCATATTGAAATATTTATTTTTGCAATGTTAGATATTATAAATTACATTGGTCAATGCTATGACAACGTTGTTTTATCAACATTTAATGAAATGATTGATTTAATCAATAATGCCAATGTGTGAGCTTGTTATGTTGTTGGTACATACAACAACAACCATTGAACTTTCTAAATGTGATACTTATTCATATGTCTGGTAACCCTTAAGCAAGGTTGAGCACTTTGGGCTTGTGGAAAAAGGAAAAAAGAGTTTCTAGGGCTATTTCCTTTGATGACAAGAGTGTAAGATCATTCATTTAGGTTGACCGTGAGCAATCAACATTTCATATATCATTATGTGTGGAGATGATCGTGGAATTATAAGTTGATTACCTGCTATATTTGTCAACTATAGATGTTTATCACCTCAAAACCAAGTTTCTTGGAGCGGAAGAAATTACTCTACTTATAGTGGTCTTCACTTAACTTGTTCAGTTTCCTCCAAATTTTTCAAGTGAGAGAATATTAATATCTTTTAAGGACCTTTGGAACCAGTCGTACAAGTAAACAACAAACTACTCAAACTTGAAATTGTCTTCAACACCTCCCAAGTTCCATACCCCTCACTTGCAAGCTTGTTGGAATTCGTAACCAAAACCAGGTTGGTTACTATCTGAACATTGTATTCTGACTCCTCTTTGTGAAAAATATCTATAGTGTAACTACATGGGGTGCTGCCAAGTTATCTCAATTCTAATTTTATTTTAAAAAAAGTTGATTTTAGTGGATTATTTTCAAACCAAGTTGAATGACATAACTATATTGGCGACTTCTATGGTGAAATTTGAATATCAACCAAGTTGTAAGTTGTATATATCATTCGAGCAAGAAACATTAATACAGCTGGATTGGAGTAAAACTCTAATAAAACATATGGCAAGAAAACATTTTAGACGTGTCAATGTTGCATTTTTTTTTATGGCTCGACTAGTCATGATTCAGGTATGAATTGACAAAATATGTTTATTTATGGATGCAAATAGCATGATAATCTTTTCCCTTCCAAGCTTCACACTTAAGTAGTCAACTATTTTTTCTCAACCAAAGCCATTGCCCTTGAATCACTCCCTTTCATATTCTTTAATATTTTCTTGTTTGTTAGTTGGAAGGACACAGATCTACTAAAGGGTATAGGCCCTAGATTTCTCTTTCAAAAATAGTCCTTGTGGCTTTGGGAATTTCAGGTAAGTCTTTTAAAAATTCGCTAATACACACCCATTGATCTAGAATTAAATTACAATTAATTTTTATAATTATTTTTAAACTAATTCTGCAACCATCATAAAGATCAATGTCCAACTATCATAACCTTTGTCGTCTTTGTCATTAACAATTATAACCTAGCCATGGAAGTGTTTAATAATTTGGAATTATCTTGTCATAATGAATAAATTGCAATTATGATGCTAATGATCTTTTGCCCCAAGTCCTCCAAACATTGAAGCATTGGACTTCTTCCATGGGCACTTTGTTTAAAGCTTTTTTCAAGCAATCAAATCTAAATTCCTTTTAAATAACATGTAGGTTGTACTCTGAAAATAAAGGATTGCTTTTTATGTTTGTTTTGTTATATGGTAATATTAATTTATATTATATGTTGTAATGGTTTTGAAAGCTTTTGGTGGTATTATTTTAAATAAAATAATATGGTTGTGCACTTTATTGTCAAAAGAAAATGGGAAAATGAATAGATAGATAGATAGATATCATCTTTGTAAATTTTGTGTTGGAAAATTTAAATTTCATAAATTTCATAAATCAAGTTTATATTAGGAAAATAACTTTTGATTATTCAATGTTATTAGAAATATAAATGTAAAATTACAAGTATACATCTATCTTAAGTCTAAATTTATAATGCATTGAGAGGGATCAAATCTTTCAATTTGTAAGTTTTTATTAAAGTATAAAACTTGAGGAGATAATTGCACCTCAAGGGATTGATTCTAGAGAAATTAGAGTTAATATGGATTTAAACTTATATATATCTATATATGTGTGTGTGTGTGAATCAATCATAGAGTCAAAGTTGTTGGATGTACAGTATGTGGTTTTTAGATACATGCTTTTTGTGACATATGGTATATTGTCTATAATATTGCATGTAATGAATCCTATAAATAGGTTTCAAATCCTCAGTTGTAAGATGTATTTTGGCCAAGAGTGATAGAAATATTACGATGTGATTTTCTGATTTACCATTTCCAAGATCGTGTGTCATGATTTATATGTTGTTGATATATATTTTATTAAAATTGATTTATTATATTTATCTTTCATTCATAACATGTGGTATTAAAGCCATGGTTGTGAGCCTTTGTGTGAGTGTATTATAAATATGGGCAAATTGTCTAATTTCAGTGCTTAAGAAATATAGATTGCTCTATGCCATTATTGTTATAGTGAAGTTTTAAAAGCATGAGAGAGTAAGCCTCTCTCAAGAAGTTTTTAGTATGCAAAAAGCAATTGTGAGAGTCTAAATTACAGATTGAGGTTGAGATGCACTTGTATATAATATGTGCCCAATCTAAGCTTAATGGTGTTCAATATCAATTGTGAAATATGCAAAACAATAAATTGTTCTAACCCCAACAAATTAGCCAAAACCCACGGTCACATGCATTATCTTGCACAACAGTTTTGAAAGATGCAGAACAATAAATTGTTTTAACCCCAACAAATTATCCAAAACTCATGGTCATATGCATTATCTTGCACAAATACAAGGGGTCTAATTTTCCCAGAGGAAAGCCAAACCCAGGGCGACATGCCTTATCTTGCAGAAATAGCGGGTCTAATTTTCCCCAAATGAAAGCCAAACTGAGGATCATGTACAAAAAGGCAACATTGATGAGCTATAGTTGCTCCAAAACCCAAAATTATTTTTAGAAATGAAGACCTTTACTCTCCTTTTATTATTATTATTATTATTATTATTATTATTATAGGAAAACAAACAGTACAATTAGCAGGCGATAGTACAATTAGAAATGAATATCTTTACTTGCAAATAAGTATATCTCATGGATATTGAATCAGTAGGTTTTAAATCATAAGAGCCTTCATCGTAGAAATTAATTCCAAACATTTTAGCACCAAGAACAAATTCTTGCACCAACATAATGATTGTTTCATTAGATAAAAGGAGGGTCAATTGGCGCGGAAGGGATTCTGCGGAGACCAATAAAGCAGGTAAAGGCCGATGTCATCAAATCCTACCTATGTCCTTGCATTGTTTCCAACAAAATTCACACCTATTTCTAACCGAAGTGCAACACCGACCTTAGACACTATCTATTCCATTCAAAGAGACCGGAAGAAAAAGAGCGGAAAGGCAAGGTCTACCATACGAACCATGAGGGGGCACGCCGGGTTGAACATTGATGCATCTGGAAACAAAAAAGTTCTTCCCACCTAAAGGATATTCCGACATCGATGCATTTCTTCCACACAATCTTGTGCCAAAAAAATGACATGCTTTGCGAAATCTTAATAAAGAAAACAAATTATTTTAGCACCAATCCTGCAATGTAGAATCAAAGATCTGAAATAAGCCCCTTGAGTTAGTTCCTTCGAGATGAAGTGAGATACCGACCGTCACAAAGTTGGCTGGGAAGGATTAATGGAAGTGACACAGGCTCCACGCTCCTGTTGTTGGAGTGTCAGAAATAAATGGACCTTCTTACCTTAATGCTAACTCGATGAATACGGAATATGCTAACTTGTAACATTTATGCATTGCTCTAGTCGGACATCATTTTGAAATCATTGAGGCTAAGGGATGTGTCCTTTCTCTGATCCTGTATTACTGCACCCAACAAGGAACCTGAAGGGATACATAACCATATAACAATAAGCACACACAGTAATCCCTATCCTATTGATCGAAGAAATGCTCGATAACGAACTGGAGAAACTGCAGCCTAACCTTAGGGATTTCATTCAATGGATCCCATTAGCAACTTGATAACACGTATTTTTAGTGCCAGAATTTCAAGGCAACAAAAATAAGGAGAAAATGAATGGAATTCAATGTTTTGACAACATATACTGCGACAAGGCAGTGGGCGAAAATTCTTGCGAAGGATAGGAATCTCAAAGCGGTAATCTGTAAATAACATTAATGCGTTAGCTTAAATGTGAGGTCATATGTGGACAGATGTCACCCTTAGGTTAAAAATGTGGACGAAAATCAGAAATTAATTGATTCATAATAAAGGCATATCGGCCTAAATACATCTAATATTAATAAAATTATTTTAATTATGTTAAATATATCTGAAATTAATTTGGTCATTTTAATTTTAAAATTTCTTAGTTGCTGAGATGATAAATATTGTTAATAATTTTAATGATGAAAAATGATGAAATAAAAATTTTGAATGCAAAGTGACAGTTTGATAGAGTTTAATGATTGAAAATGTGAATAATAAGAATGTAGTCAATCTCAAACTATTTTCTTCTACTATTCTTATTGTCACCCTTGTTAGTTTTGTCATATTTTCATATCGATTATATGAAAAAGACAATTGAAATAGTAAACCATTTAAATCTTTAGCTCTAGTTGTTGTGGTAAACATTATACCTTGTCTCTCTTGATCTCCAATATTAATAGGTTGAATTACTATAACACAAAATCAATGTACATTGCCAATTATTTTTTGTGCTTACATTGAAGTCAATGCACGTTGTTAATCCAATCACTTTAAAATTAATGTACCATCATACATCCAATTACATTAAATCAGAAATCAACGTCTACACTCAAATCAATGCATCTAATGCAAGCAATCAAATAAGATTAGAAAACAACTTCTACACTTAAAATCAATGCATCTAATGCAAGCAATCAATAGAGTTAGAAATTAACATATACGCTCAAATCAATGCATCTAGTGCAAGTAAGAAAATAGGATTAGAACCCAACATCTACTCCGAAATCAATGCATTTAGTGCAAGCAATCAAATAGGATTAGAAATCACCATCTACACTAAAATCAATGCATTTGGTGAAAGCAATCAAATAGTATTAGAAATCATCTACATTGAAATCAATGCATCTAGTGCAAACAATCAAATATAAGTAGAAATCCACATCTACATTGAAATCAATGCATCTAGTGCAAGCAATCAAATAGGATTAGAAATCTTCATTTACACTTAAATCAATGCATTTGGTGCAAGAAATAAAATAGGATTAAAAATCATCTAAATTGAAATCAATGCATCTAGTGCGAGCAATCAAATATCATTAGAAATCAACATCTACACTAAAATAAATGCATATAGTGCAAGTAATCAAATAGGATTAGAAATCATTGCCTACATTGAAATCAATAAATCTAGTGCAATAAATTTTCTTCCCTCTCTCCCCCCTCCATCTATGTTTATATCTGCCTCCATCTCTCCTTCTTTGTATCTCTATCTCACCCCCCTAAACACACACGCACTATCACTCCATATCTATCAATCACTTTGTCCCTCCCTCCCTCCCTCCATCTCTCTCTTCTTCCCTCTCTTCACCTTCCATCAATATCTCTATCTCCCTTTGTCTCCCTTTATTTCCCCAAAAACATACACTCTCTTTCTCCAATCTATATATCTATCCCTCCCTCCTCCTCTCACTCTCTCTCTCTCTTCCCCTTCTCTCCCTCTTCCCCACTTCTCTCTCTTTCCTCTTGCTGTCCTCTCTCCCTCTCTCTCCATCTTCCTTATTACTCACTCTCTCTCTCCACCTTTCTCTCTCTATGTATTTCTTCTTCCCTTCAACTCTCCCCCTCCAACTCCATCTCTCTATCCATTCCTCTCCCCCTCCCTCTCTACTCCTCTCTCTCTAGTCCTCTCTCTTGTCCTTCCTCTCTCTCCCTTTCTCTCCTACCCCCCTCTCTCTCTCTCTCTTCCCTACAATCCTCTCTCTTACCCCATCACTGTTGGGTATGTGTTATATTCTTTCCACGACTAGCCCCACGCACTGTACGTTGCGTCGGGTGTAGCAAGGGGGTCATAGGGGGGGCGGCAACCCCCCCTGTCAGGGTCCGAGGCAGCGCCCCGGCAAATTTTTTTTTGTTATGCAGTCCCACTCATAGGCGGACCCACCCATGTTTTGTGCACGAGTTTGCACATGGTTTTGGGGTACGATGGTTTTCGGCCGCTGGTATTTTTTAGATCCAGTCAAGGAAACTATGATTATGTTCTAATCCAGGGTTAATGGATTGGGGTTTATGTATGCTTCGGCATGTATATATATGTGTTGTAACACTAAAAGGAATATAATGAAAAATCAAGCTGGTCGTCCCGATTTGGGATCCAAGGGAAAATCTCTGTATTTATTTGCTTTATGTTTTATGCTCTCGCTAATGTTTATTTTCTGTTATAAGATTCGTGTGTAGATAATTTCTGCTCAGGGTTAAAACCTACATTTGGTATCAGAGCTGTTTTGGCTTCAAGGGGACGCCTTTGTTGTTGAGGGTTTTTTGCTCGGGCCTGTGGTAGACCCTGTTCAGTGGGAGATCTGCGGGATCGATTCTTGTGGTGAAAGAAGATGGCGAGCGGCAGAAAGATAGAGATCGAGAAATTTAATGGTCAGAGTTTTGAGTTGTGGAAGCTCAAGATGGAGGATCTGCTGGTGGATAAAGATCAGTGGATCGCGGTAGATCCAGGTACTAAACCAACGGGAATGTCAGATGAAGACTGGAAGAAACTGGATTGGAAGGCTAAGAGCACAATACGGTTGTGTGTCTCAGATTCAGTATTGTTGAATGTATCTGGGGAAGCTACGATGAAGAATTTGTGGGAAAAACTTGGGACTTTGTACCAATCTAAGTCTCTGGTGAATAAGTTGTTCCTGCGGAAAAAGCTGTATAACCTGAGGATGAAGGATGGAGATTCGGTGACAGAGCATATGAACGCCTTCAATACTGTGGTAAGTCAGCTGTCATCTGTTGATATTAAAATCTCAGATGAAGATAAGTGCATCAGTTTGTTGTGTTCTCTACCAGACTCGTGGGACAGTCTGGTTATTGCAATAGGTAGCAATACAACTACCTTGAATTTTGATGACATTGTCTCAGCCTTGCTGTCGGAGGAAATGAGACTGAGAAATATGGAGGGTCAGAATGGAGATGCCTTATCTGTACGAGGAAGGTCCCAGAACAGAAACAAGAATAAGGTTTCGAGTGGGAGATCCAAATCTAGAGGGAGATCTAAATCTCCTGGAAAGTTTGTAAAGGTGTGCTGGAAATGCGGAAAGGAAGGACACTACAAAAAGGAATGCAGATCTAAAGCTCCCGAGAAAGGAAAGGGATCTGATGAAGCTCCTTCTGCAGAGGCAAAAACCACCTCAGATGAAGGTGGGGATGTGTATTTGGCTTCTTCTTCAAATACACATGTAGATCATGAGTCATGGTTGATTGACTTAGGTGCATCCTTTCACTTCACTCCCCATAGGGAGTGGTTCTATGAGTATGAGAAATATGATGGTAGTGATGTCTTCCTAGGGGACGATAGGAAGGCTAGAATCGTCGGACGTGGAAAGGTCAAGCTGAAGCTGCAAGGTGGAAGGATTAGAACACTTCCTGGTGTTTTGCATATTCCTGCATTAGCTAGAAATCTGATTTTTGTAAGCAAGATGGATGATGCAGGTGTAAAAACAGTGTTTGAGAAATATGCCTGCAAGATGGTTTGGGGAGCACTAGTATTAATGCGGGGAGTTCGGATTGGAACTCTATACAAGCTACAAGGTAGCACCGTTATTGATGGGTGTAACAGTTATGTGGTTCCTGAAAGTGGAGTGGAAAGCCTAGCTGTCTCTGGAGAAAAGACCATGCTATGGCATCAAAGGCTTGGACATATTGGAGAGGAGGGCCTTTGGATACTACATAGAAATGGTATGGTAGAAGGTATGTCTAATTGCTCTCTGGATTTTGATTTCTGTGAACATTGTGTATATGGGAAGCAGAATCGGGTGATTTTTCCTTCTGGTGCTAAGAGGGCGAACAAGATATTAGAACTTGTGCACAGTGATGTGTTTGGACCTGTGTCAGTTCCATGACTGGGAAAGTCTGTGTACTATGTTTCAATCATAGATGACTTCTCAAGGAATACATGGATATATTTCTTGAGGAATAAATCTGAAGTCTTTGACAAATTTAAAGAATTTAAGGCTCTGGTGGAAAACCAGACAGAGAAGAAGATAAAGGTGCCGAGGACAGATAATGGTGGGGAGTTCTGCAAGAAGGAATTTGAAGAGTTCTGTAAGAAGTGTGGTATAGCACGAAAGAAGACTACTCCATATACACCGAAGAAAAATGGAGTTGCAGAAAGAATGAACAAAACACTGATGGAAAAGGCAAGAAGCATGCTCAATGGTACCGGGTTAGGACAAGAATTCTGGGCAGAGGCAGTGGAGACTGCATGCTATCTGGTTAACAGATCACCTTCATCAGTGTTGGAGGATAAGACTCCACATGAGGTATGGACTGGTAAGAAACCCCCTCTTTCACATCTAAGGGTATTTGGATGTGATGCATATGTACATGTTCCAAAGGAGAAAAGGACCAAGTTGGATAATAAATCTGAAAGGTGCATCTTTATTGGGTATAAGGATGGTTTAAAAGGTTACAAGCTTTGGAACCCAGAAACAAGGAAGGCTGTGTACATCCAAGATGTGGTGTTTAGAGAGGTGAAAGATGTTGTTAGACATGAAGTCAAACCAAAGGAACTTGAGAAGATAGAGTTTGAGCTAAAGGAGTATGAATCAGACTCTACAACAGAAGAAGATTCAGAAGAGGAAGAGCCACAAACCCTAGCTTTGAGAAGATCAGTTCGGGAAAGAAGGCAACCAGAAAGGTATAGTCCATCTGCTTTTTGTTTAGGTTTTGCCTTAACTATAACTGATGATGATCCCAGAACTATCAGGGAGGCAGTAGATTCAGAGGATGGAAAACTCTGGAAGGAGGCCATGGTTGATGAAATGGCATCCTTGCACAAAAATGAGGCATGGGATCTGGTGGAGTTGCCGGCTGGAAGGAAGCCCATCGAGAGAAAATGGGCGTTTAAGAAGAAGATGAATGAAGAAGGCAAGGTGGAGAAATACAAAGCTCGGTTGGTAGCAAAAGGTTATTCCCAGGTGCCGGGAATTGATTTTGGTGATATTTTTTCTCATGTTGCCAAAGTTACTTCTATTAGATTACTTTTATCTGTTGCTGCTGCATTTGATTTTGAGATAGAACAGATGGATGTGAAGATAGCATTTCTTCACGGGGATCTAGAAGAGGAGATATACATGAAGCAACCTGAAGGCTTTATGGTGAAGGGTAAGAAATAACTAGTATGCAGGTTGAAGAAGTCTCTGTATGGGTTAAAACAGTCACCAAGGATGTGGTATCAGAAATTTGATACCTATATACGGGGACTTGGCTTCACCAGAAGCAAGGAGGATCACTGTATTTATTTTAAATTAATTGGTGACCGTGTTATTTATTTGGTCTTGTATGTGGATGATATGTTGTTGATTGGAAATGACAAAGAAATTATCCAAGATTTGAAGACCCAACTATTCTCCAAATTCAACATGAAGGATCTTGGTGCTGCAAACTATATTTTGGGCATGGAAATTAAGAGAGATCGGGCAAAGAGGAAGCTCTGGTCAAACCAGAGGAAGTATGTCGAGACTATATTGTAGAGGTTCAATATGCAGGATAGTAAACCGTTGAAAGTTCCTATTCCTGTAGGTGTAAAGCTATCTGTTGAACAGTGTCCCAAGACACAAGAAGAAGAGGAGGATATGTCCCGTGTTCCATATGCAAGTGCAATGGGTAGCCTGATGTATGCAATGGTCTGTACTAGACCAGACATTGCACATGTAGTGGGAGTATTGATAAGGTTTATGTCAAACCCAGGGAAGGATCATTGGATAGCAGTGAAGCGGGTTTTTAGATATTTACGTGGCACTAGTGATTATGGCTTGTGCTACTAGGGAAGACCAGGATTGGAAAGAATGTTGGACATTCGTGGTTTTTTTGATGCAGATTGGGCGGGAGATCTGGACCAAAGAAGATCTACAAGTGGGTATGTGTTTAGCCTATTTGGAGGTGCAGTCAGTTGGATGAGTAAAAGAAAGTCTGTAGTGGCGCTTTCAACTACAGAGGCAGAATACATAGCAGCCACTCATGCAAGCAAGGAAGTAGTTTGGTTGCAGAGATTGTGTTCAAGTATGGGGTTGGTACAACAAGCTATAAGGATAGACTGTGATAGCCAAAGTGTAATATTCTTGGCTAAGAACCCTGCTTATTGTTGAGAATGCAGCAAGATGATGGAGCTTAGTGAAATGAAGTCGCCTTCACTAAGTGGGCCCGCAGGCAAATTCTGGCGCAAAGTCTATTTTTAGACTATGTCTATTTTTAGACATACGGAGCATAATTTGGGAATTCTACTTGGAGATTCTTAAAGTATGCGACATGTCAGTAAAAATAGATGAGACCCTTATTTTTAGGACCCGTGCTATTTTTAGACTGATCTCCTAAAAATATGGAAGTCAAATATTATTTACCCTTAATAATATTTTGACTATAAACAGCAGTTTACTCTCTTGGCGCACTTCAGTTTGAGTCATGGAGGTGACTCATGCAACTGACATAAGGAATCACGTGGTTCCTAGGGTTTGATGGCATCTTGCATGGTTGGCTTCAGTTAGACTTCAGTGGCAGGAGTTTTGGAGGAGTTAACGGGACAAATAGTGGAGTTGTGTTCTATTTATTTCAGTTGAACTAGTTGAGATTAGTTAACTAGCTAATCAATTAGATATGAGTGGAGTAAATTAAATAATATTTAATTTACTAAATATTAACTCATTAGTCAACTCAAGAACACTTCAGTTCACTACAGTGCATGATCAGTTCAGTGAAGACCAGTGAAAGAGATAGATGAAAGGGTAGAGTTTGCTATCAGTTGTAACTATACTGTTGCTATTTGCAACACATAGATAGGTGGAGTAAGCTATGAGTATTGCAAAGTTTAGGCTGGTGGTTTATCTATATAAGGAGGCCATCACCTAGCATTAAAATACGCAATCAAGGTTGGCTATCAAGTGGCTAAGGATCGGAGCAAGTGATTTGCTAGATCTAGCTTGATAGTGTGTAGCATGGGAGGTAGTGCATGAGAGCTTGTGAAGAGTTTTTGTACTATGATTGTTACATGATTTCTCCATTATAATATACACAATAGCTGGGGGGTTTTCAGCTATAGGCTTTCCCCATACATACTGAGTTAATGTGTGATTGATTTGATGTGCAATTGCTTCTATATTATTTCCGCATGTGACAATTAATTGTAGAAGAAGGTTATGTGTTATGCATGCAATTCGAAATTGATTTATGATCGGGTTAATCTTCATTGAATAAGTGATTTACTCCACTCATATCTAATTGATTAGCTAGTTAACTAATCTCAACTAGTTCAACTGAAATAAATAGAACACAACTCCACTATTTGTCCCGTTAACTCCTCCAAAACTTCTGCCACTGAAGTCTAACTGAAGCCAACCATGCAAGATGCCATCAAACCCTAGGAACCACGTGATTCCTTGTGTCAGTTGCATGAGTCACCTCCATGACTCAAATTGAAGTGCGCCAAGAGAGTAAACTGCTGTTTATAGTCAAAATATTATTAAGGGTAAATAATATTTGACTTCCATATTTTTAGGAGATCAGTCTAAAAATAGCCTGAGTCCTAAAAAATAGGTCTCATCTATTTTTACCGACATGTCGCATACTTCAAGAATCTCCAAGTAGAATTCCCAAATTATGCTCCGTATGTCTAAAAATAGACATAGTCTAAAAATAGACTTTGCGCCAGAATTTGCCTGCGGGCCCACTTAGTGAAGGCGACTTCATTTCACTAAGCTCCATCATCTTGCCGCATTCTCAACACTCCCTCTCAGCAAGATATGGATTATCTGCAACCCCTATCCTGCCTCTGTGGAATTCGAACTTGCTCCTGGTGAGCGCCTTCGTCAGGATGTCGGCATCCCGATCCTCCGTGGGAACATATGAAAGCATCATGATTCTCCGCTGAACACAATCTCTGATATGATGGTACCTGATGTCGATATGTTTGGACCTATCATGAAATACTGGATTAGCCGAGAGCTTGATGCAGCTCTGGTTATCACAGTAGATCACCGTAGGCTCCAAATGCAACCTGAACAAACCTGCGAGGATCTTCCTCATCCAAATAGCCTCACATGCAGCCAAGCTTGCTGCCATGTACTCGGCCTCTGCTGAACTGAGTGCCACGGATCTCTGCTTCCTGCTGTACCAGGAAACTGCTGTCGACCCAATGCCGAAAACTCCTCCAGAAGTGCTCTTCCGGTCTGTTGGGCTCCCTGCCCAATCTGCATCAGTGAAACCAGAAAGCTTCACTCCATCCTCCTGTCTGTACCATAGACCATATCCCGATGTGCCTCTGATATAGCGCAATACATGCTTGCCCGCTTTCCAAAAGAGCTTGGTAGGCTTAACCATAGCTTGCGAAAGCTGGTTAACTGCATAGCATATATCGGGTCGAGTATTGACCAAATACATCAACGACCCCACCAACTGTCGATAGACACTGGCATCCACTACCTCCTCCGAAGTAGCATCTCCCTTCCTCCAACCTCCAGGAAGAGGGGTATCAACAGGCTTGCAGCCTTGCATGTTGAACCTCTCCAGAATCTCCCGGGCATACTTGCCCTGAGAAACAAACAGTCCTCCACTGCGCTGCCAAATCTCCAATCCCAGAAAATAATGAAGGATGCCCAAGTCCTTCATCTCAAACTCTCGTGCAAGATCCTCCTTGCATGAAAGTATCAACTGCTCATCGCCAGTCAAAATCAGATCATCTACATACAGTACGATGATCAACAGCTTCCCCTCCACCACAATCCGGTACAGGTTTGGATCTGCCTCACTCTTGGAGAATCCAAGCCCGGTGAAGTAGTTGTCTATCCGAGTGTACCAAGCACGAGGTGCTTGCTTCAGCCCGTACAGTGCTCTCTTGAGTCGGCACACATGCGACTCACTGCTGAAGATCTCAAAACCTTCAGTCTGCTCTATGTACACCTCTTCCTCAATAACTCCATTGAGGAACGCAGTCTTCACATCCATCTGATGAATGTGCCACCCCATCTGCGCTGAGAGAGCAAGGATCGTCCGTATGGAAGAGTACCTTGCGACAAGTGCAAAAGTCTCCTCATAGTCAATCCCCTCGATCTGTGAGAAGCCACGGGCGACAAATCTCGCCTTGTACTTCTCCACACTCCCGTCAGCCGCCTGCTTCACTTTGTAGATCCATCACGAACCCACCACTGATTTCCCTTCTGGTCCTGGGACAATCTCCCATGCACTGTTCCTGACGATCGAATCATATTCTTCGATCATGGCATCAACCCATGCGGGTTCCTCCACAACTTCCTCAAAAGAGGATGGCTCCGTCACAACACATTGACTCACAAGAGCCATGTATCCAGTGTACCGATCCGGTGACTGCCTCTGTCTGCGCTGTGCTGTAGGTGGTCCTACAACCTTCTCTCCATCCCGAGCCAGTCGCTCAGCTTCTGTAGTGCGCATGCGCCCTCTGATGGTTGGCGCTGCATGGGTGGTTTCTTCCACCTCCTGAACCTCCTCTTGTGGCTGATCCACATCCAGAAGCTCCTCCTTAGGAACTAACAGCTCCTCATCTGCATGCAAGTGTAGCTCCCTCTCAAGCGAACACTGCATGGCTTTCTCCTCCTGGAATTTTATATTCCGTCGCACAACAGTCTTGCGACTGTCTGGCACATACACCCGATAGTTGTGAGGTGTATCAGTGTACCCCAAAAATATTCCAACTTCAAATAGCTTAACCGCCTCTTCTTAACTTCTTTTCATACATGCATGTAGATGTGAGATCCGAAACCAAGAATGTAGGCTATCGTGCCTCTTGCCGAATAAGCCTCCTCTCGGTGTACTAGGGCCAAGGCAACCTTGTGAGATTGGAGCTTGGTTGGGCATACACTGCTGTATTGCATGCCTCAGCCCACAAGTGAAGGGGTAGGCCCCGATCATGCAACATCGCCCGTGCAGCACCCACGATCGTTCTGTTCTTCCGCTCAGCCACCCCGTTCTGCTGTGGGTTATGGGGTGCGATGAGCTCTCTCCGAATCCCTTCTGCGCTGCAGAACTCCTTGAATTCAGCCGAGATGAATTCACCACCGTTGTCACTCCTTAGAGCAATCACCTTCTTCCCCGACTCCTTCTCGACCAGTGCTTTAAACTCACAGAACTTCGCGAATGTATCGCTCTTCTTCGACATGAAGAAGATCCAGCACTTTTGAGAGAAATCATCAACAAAGATCACATAATACTTGTGCTTTGCTGTCGAAGCAACTGAGAAAGGACCACACACGTCTGTGTGAACTCTCTCAAGGATCGTCGTAGCGCGACTATCCTTCTCGTGAAAGGTGGCTTTCACATACTTCCCTAAAGTACACCCCTTGCACTGATCTGACTGCGCAAGGGTGCCCTTAGGAAGTCCAGTAGAAATCTGCTGCAGAATCTTCAAAGCTCCATGGTGAAGATGGCCCAATCTCGTGTGCCATAGTTCGCCCTCATCATCCCGGCTCACCACATCTCCAGCCTTGCATGCCATAGCTGCGCAGTCATCTACCTGCAACTGATAAAGGTTCTGAGTTCGAACCCCTATCTTCCGGGTCTCTCCAGTAGTCTTACTGCGCAGGAAAGCTTTCCCTTCGCTGAAGACAACATCATAACCCTTATCCTCCAACATCGCTACTGAAATCAGGTTCTTCTTCAATCCATGTACATGCATGACATCCTTTAAGACAAAGGGTTTACCAGACTCCCTCTGAAAGGATACGGTACCGATACCAGTCGCACTGTATCTACCGTCATCGCCCATCTCGATGTGCATACCCAAATCCTTGTCCTCCAGATCTGAGAACAACTCCCGATCTCCCGTCATATGAAATGACGCACCGCTGCCCAAGAACCACACCGATCCCAGCATACTTGAAACTAAGCATGCAATCAGTGAAACTTTGACAGCCACCCCCACACTTCCCAGCTCATCTCTGCACTGAGTGAACTTCGTGAGGTATTTGGCGATGCCGTCGCCCTTCTCCATCTTGATGTTCCTGAGCTTATCTTTGAGCGCCAGCTTCCTTTGGTCACTCTTACTCTGGAATAGATCCGTCAAAGCTTTCCACATTAAATATGGAGTAGCCTTTCCATGAAGGCCGGATACAATATGATCCTTGACGCCCTCCAACAGGATCCTTCGACATTTCGCGATCTTCTTTTGCCATGCATCGACCAAAGCTGCATCAGTGGGCTTTGGGACATCCGCATCCACGAACTCCTTCAGACCATTATCTTCTAACACTGCTTCCATTCGATCCTTCCATGCAACATAGTTCAAACTACCTTCAAGAGCATATTCGAGCCGCAAACCATTGAAAGAAGACATCTTTCAACACCGGCACCAAGAAAATCAACCTTCTGCAAAATTCGAATTCCAAACTCCAAGCTCTATCGCTTCCGATCTATACTTGAAAACAAATTATTTCCAAATCAGAGATTTACTGCAAAGGGCATTCACCAGATCTTTCACCTTACAAAGAAGGATGAATATTCCGGAGGCTACCTGGCCCGCATGCAGACTCTGTCCGAGGAAATAAGTTTGCAATCACCGTAATAGACTCCGACAATTAACTTCGCTCCGATACCATGTAGAAATTAGCTGAATAAATCACTTATTCAATGAAGATTAACCCGATCATACATCAATTTCGAATTGCATGCATAACACATAACCTTCTTCTACAATTAATTGTAGAAGAAGGTTATGTGTTATGCATGCAATTCGAAATTGATGTATGATCGGGTTAATCTTCATTGAATAAGTGATTTATTCAGCTAATTTCTACACTTATCATTCAAAGACAAAGCACATTGATGTTCAATATCAATTTTTTAGAGATATGGTTGAAGCTAAAAGGGTGTTGCTGGTAAAGGTGAACACTTTGAAGAATGTTGTAGATGCATTGACGAAGTCTATAAGCACTCAGAAGTTCTCTTGGTGTAGAGAAACAATGGGTGTTGAAGAATTGTCCCAATGACTAAGCTCTCTTGTGGCCCCCTGTGGAAAGAAAACAACAAGTGGGAGAATGTTGGGTATGTGTTATATTCTTTCCACGACTAGCCCCACGTGCTGTATTTTGCGTCGAGCGCAGTAGGGGGGTCACAGGGGGGGCGGCAGCGCCCCGGAAAAAAATTGTTTGGTATGCGGTCCCACTCATAGGCGGACCCACCCATGTTTTGTGCATGAGTTTGCACATGGTTTTGGGGTACGATGGTTTTCGGTCCCTGGTATTTTGTAGATACGGTCAAGGGAACTACGATTATGTTCTAATCCAGGGTTAATGGATTGGGCTTTATGTATGCTTCGGCATGTATATATATGTGTTGTAACACTAAAAGGAATATAATGAAAAATCAAGCTGGTCGTCCCGATTTGGGATCCAGGGGAAAATCTCTGTGTTTATCTGTTTTATGTTTTATGCTCTCGCTATTGTTTATTTTCTGTTATAAGATTCGTGTGTAGATAATTTCTGTTCAGGGTTAAAACCTACATTCTCTCTCTTTCCTCTTGCTATCCTCTCTCCCTCTCTCTCCATCTTCCTTATTACTCACTCTCTCTCTCCACCTTTCTCTCTCTATGTATTTCTTCTTCCCTTCCACTCTCCCCCTCCAACTCCATCTCTCTATCCATTCCTCTCCCCCTCCTTCTCTACTCCTCTCTCTCTAGTCCTCTCTCTTGTCCTTCCTCTCTCTCCCTTTCTCTCCTACCCCCCTCTCTCTTCCCATCTCTCTCTCTCTTCCCTACAATCCTCTCTCTTACCCCATCACTCTCCACCTCTCTCTCATCCTTCCTCTCTCTACCTTTCTCTCCTAACTCCCTCTCTCCTCCCCCATCTCTCTCTCTCTCTCTCTCTCTCTCTCTCTCTCTATGTTACTATATCCCTCCCTCTCTCCTTCTCTCCCCCCTTCTCTCCATCTCTCCTTCTTTGTCTCTTTATCTCACCCCTAAACATACATAGACTCTCTCCATCTCTCCATTCTCTCTCTCTCTCTCTCTCTCTCTATGTCTTTCTTCTTCCCTCTTCTATCCCCCTCCAACTCCATCTCTCTATCCCTCCCTCTCTCCTCCTCTCTCTCAAGTTCTCTTTGTCAGCCTTCCTCTTTCTCCTACCTCCCTCTCTCTTCCCCTCTCTCTCTCTCTCTCTCTTTGCCCTCCAATCCTCTCACTATCTCCCTCCCTCTCTCCTTCTCTCCCTCTCTCACTCCTCTCCCTCTCTCTCTTCATCCCTTCTCTCCCCTCTGCTTCAGTTTATCTTTATCTCTCCCTTGTCACTCCCCCTATCTCTCCACCTCTATCACTCTATGTCTTTGTTCTTCCCTTCCATATATATGTAGAGTTAATATATATCATGATATCTTAATATATATTATAATATAACAAATTTAATATTGTATTAATCCAAAGTTATTAAATTTAATAATATTAATATTATAATATATTAATATGAATATTAGATTTAATAATAATAATACTAATAATATTTTAATATTAATATTAGGGTTAAAAATGTTTTTTTTTTCATGGTATTAATAATAATTTGTCCAATAGGCTTCACCTAAATAAAACTTCTTTTTTGAGTGTTAGTAAATATAAAGAGGATTATGGAGTAAATATAAAAACAGGCTTTATTTATTTATCATACCTCTTGTTTATTTATATTTATATTTATTTAGCATACCTCTTTTATTTACCATGGTATTTGGCCCATAGGCTTGGTATGTAATTAGATGTTGATTTCTAATCACATTTGATATATTTTTGTTTATTTACCATGCCTCTTTATACATCTTTTATATTTATTTATTTACCATACCTCTTTTTATAAATATGGTATTTGGCCCATGGTATTAAATTGATATTTATCCCATAGGCTTCACCTTTTTTTTTGAGTTTATAAAGAGGCTTATGGAGTAAATATAAAAAGAAGTTCTATTTATTTACTATACATCTAGTTTATTTATATTTGTATTTATTTACCATAGCTCTAGAGTAAGTATAAAAACAGGTTGTATTTGTTTACCATACTTCTAGTTTATTTATATTTTTATTTATTTACCATACCTCTTTTTTGAGTGTTGTAAACCTCTTTATATTTTAAATCTATATTGTGTTTATACATAATAATAATTAGATTGATTTTTGAATAAGGGCGACATTAAATTTTAAATTTTAAACGTTAAATATTTACATGAGATCTACCCCATAATGAGTTGTAGAGCTCCTCTCGTGGCAATTAACAATTGAAAAAGTATTTTCCAACTCATCTAAAACCTTTTGTTTCTATCTCCTTCCTTTAAGGATAACAATCCATTAAATTCTCTTTCAAAGCCATTGCCTTTGATATTAATCTAAAATTCAGATTTCTACATTCAATCATGTTGGAAAAACAAGGGTGTGTTGATTATTAAGGGACAATCCCTCAATTGTGAAAGGAATCAATGCTTAAGGCATTTTAAAAGTGTGTCACAGAAATAAGTTTATCATGAGGTCTTTGTTCTATCTCTCTAGAAACTAGTTTTCTAAAACCCTTAATGATCTGGAATAATACAAGATTTCACAATGCCATTGACTACTGATATCTGAATGGAAAAGAATAACTGTAGAGGAAACTCAAAGTAATATGATGTAAACATAGAATCTATTACTTTTAAGTTTCAGAGAGAATTCATGGAGAGAGAGAAGACTCAAAATAATATGTTGTAAACACATAATCTATTACTTTTAAGTTCCAGAGAGAATTCATGGGGAGAGAGGAAACTCAAAATAATATGTTGTAAACACAGAATATATTACTTTTAAGTTCCAGAGAGAATTTGTGAAGGGATAGGAGTTGGAGTGAAGGATCGCTTATTAAGGCTATTTAACTCTTACTTACAAATGTAAATTAGAGACCACCTGCTTCTTTACTTCTCTTCATTCAAGGAAGAAACAAAATAGAATGGCACAAGAAACACGAATGACCATCAACAGTTGTAGGAAACTTCTTTCTTCTTTCATTCACCCATTAGAAAAAGAAGTACAAAATGTAGTCTCCCAGAGGTCCAGAACTCAGAACCCCTCCTCTCTCTTTCTCTCTTCTTTAAATACAAAAAAAAGCAGTTTGTAACTGCTCGAGCTTCTTGAAACTCCTAGACTGCCTAAATTATTAAACTAATTATTAAATTGCAATCAAGGAAATCATTGTAGCTTCAATAATAACAAAGAAAACAAAATAAAACTTGAAATATAATCCTTTTGCTGAATCTGATTTGTTGCTGATGTGTCTCCTTCTGTTTCTGTTGTGATATCCTAACAGTTTTCATAAATGCATCTCTACCCGACTCTGCCCATGCTTTTGCGTTTAGAACACTATCATTATGTCACCTACTACCCGAATCTTCATATTCTGCCCGTTCCCACAGCATTTAGTCTTTAATTACTAAACTTCCACAAACGCATATCACTGTCCTACACGTAGCGTCAGGTATTTTCTTACCCGAGTCTGCCCTATGTTCAAACTTTCCTTTGTAACTTTCGTAAGACTAGACTTTAAAAGATATTCCAATTTTCCTTTGAAAACTATCACGTTCGTCCCTTTATCACATTTCACATTTCGACATTCATAACATATTCATGAGTGCCATTCCTCCTGAGCTTGCGATGTGTGATAAAGGTAGGGATGACATGGGAAGTGGAGGTGGGGCGGATCGCAAATCAAAATCAGTGATATAAAACCTTGTCGCATTTCGCATTTCGGGATTCATAACATATTAATGAGCGCCATTCCTCTTAATCTTGTGATGTGTGATGTGCAATTGGAATATATTAAATCATAGTTCTGAGCTACATCACGTCTGCTTCGTTATCGCACTTCGCACTTCGGCGAATCCCACTATCTTATGATCACTATCCCTTCTGAGCTTGCAGTGTGCGATATGCGAGAGGTTCCCATGACCGGACTTTAAATACTTTATATTCGAGCTTCAAACTATATCGCATCCGGTCCTCGTATCGCATTTCGCATTTCGGTGATTCAAATTTGTTCTATTCCTTCTAAGCTTTGCGATTGCGATTTGCGATCTGCGATCAAGCCCTCCACATGTGATTGTGATTAAGCCTCTGAACATTGGTTTTGTACTTATATTTTCATGACTCGACTCTGACCTATGTGTAATGTTCTAAACGCATCAATCGGCTTGAATCTTGAACTGGTATGCACGCGAATAAGCCCGACTTGAACCTTATTGCTAGCTTTTCTTCTTTGATGCTCCTCTGGCTTAGATTACACATCCAATGTTGTTGCTTCCTTGATTTTGGTTCTAGTGCACAAGTGATGATGAATCCTCATTAAGCTTGTGGTTATCATTCTGAGCATGTTGCAGGTCTTCTTGAACTTTTAAAAATAGTTCCTCAACAACCTTGAATTGCTCAGAACCTCTCTTGACTTTTAGCTGAGTCAAATTATGCTACAACATCTGGCTCCAATTAGGGACAACACTTTCATAGCAAAGTGTTGAGAACTTGTAGATCAGTAGCCTTTATTGGGCATGGAGTCAAAAAGAACTTGTAGATCAGTAGCCATTATTGGGCATGGAGTCAATCCCAAATGGGAGTTGATCCAGTATGAAATCCTCCCGAAACCTGCTACACTTTGGACTTATTCCTTTATTCTGAAACTGAAAATACCGAACTAGAAATACTACAACTAAAAATTCTCAACTTCTGAGCTTTTTTATGCACAAATCCTATATATGTATTCATGTCTGAAATTAATCAGGTGAAGTCAGCCTTCCAATGGCACCAATCCAACATCTGCATGTTAGACCTAATGCCTCCATACTGTTGAAATTTGAATATCACAATAGGGAGGTACCATGAAATTTTTCCAAATACAAAGCTTTGCACATACCTTTTCATAAATGCTTGTTGTTGACAAAAGAAAGTTTTCATTAATTCAGCTGCTGGATCATAGAACTGATGAGACCAATTTTCTGATGTCTCCTTTTCTTGAACATCTTGCTGATATAGACTTCTTTGAACAGGGAAACTTCCTTCACTATTTGACTCCTCAATTTGAGGTTGTATGTGAGAATATTGATTGTTGTTTTTAGATGAAAACCATTTAGGTCGAAAAGAGAAATCTAAGGTTTGTTCCTCATAATGTTGATGTTCTTCGTATAATGCCAATTCTTGACAAAAATATTCCCCCTCTTGAAAACACACCTAAGGAGCTCCACTAGTTTCTCCTCTATTCACAAAATCATTAAAATTATGAAAATTGTAATGATCTTCCAGGATTTCAATGTGTAGTTCAGTTGTTGCAACTAATTTTTGACCAGAATCTTCAGAATGCTTAAATTCTTGTGTTTCAGCAATATAGGAATCCTCTGACACCTTTTGAAAATTCTTGTTCATCTCTGAATTTGCATTCTCTTGTAAAGCAATTCCAATGTTTTCTTGACAAGCTCTCTTGTCTTCAACAAAACTTGTTCTTTCAACATGATAGGAAAAATTTCTACAAGCCCACACATTATCTTTGATTTCCTATGCATAAATAAACATCAGCTCCATATTGCAAGGCTTTATCTCCTTGAGATAAAAATCTAAGACACTAGAAAGAGCCCACAAATAGTATATCATAGTTACATCTTTATGAGGTCAAATTTCTTTCGGCATGCTGAGATAGATTTTTTGAAACCTCCTATTAAACACATCAATTGATTCATTACTCTGCCTCTGGATGGAATACAACTCCAAAATGTGCTTTTCGTACAGTTTGTGCTCACCCCAATATCTAAGAAATATGTCTTGAAAACTCTGCCATGAACTAATTGAACCTTCCTCAAAACACTGGAACCAATCTTGAGCACCTTGCTTTAATGAATGAAAAAACGTCCTTAAAGCCACATCTTCATAGATAATTTGAAATTTGTCCATAAAGTATTCAAATTCTAGGAGGTTTTTTTCGGCTACAACCTCATCACTTTCTGGAGAAAAACTTGGCAGAAAATTTAAATCTTTTTAAAGGATATTGATGAAGAACTGTAGGTAGCACCAAGGGTTTGAAAATCACCTTGGTTCCAAGCTGGAAACAAGTGGATTGTTTATGAGGTATAATATTAGCAGCCAAAGATGACGAATCCTCACCTTTATGCTCGGACTGTGACAAATTATCTTCAGGAATTATAATGCAACAGTCATCTCTCCTCTCATATTTAGGAAATAAAGTTGTGTCAAGATCAATAATAAAAGCAGAAGAAAAATCTTCTTTCTCCAATAAAGAATATGCTTTTTGGGCCTTATAATCTTCTGAGAATATAAAGCAGGAAAAAATATTCTTGATATGTATGAGAAAATAGACCACTAAACTGATAGTGAAAAATAAAACTTCCTTAAAAATATTCAAACTCTGATACCCATTTTTTCCATGATGCTTTCTCATTTTATTGCTAGCAAAATTCCTTATCTAATGAAATCTTCATCAGCGGAGTCGCCAGGTGAATAATAAACAACCAAATTTTATATCTAAATCTTGTTCACCATCAAGAAATAGATCTCAATACCTAGGGAAAAATAACTTCGTGCCTTCGTCCCCTGCAACGGCGCCAGAAAATGTTGATTCTTAAGAGACAATCCCTCAGTTGTGAAAGGAATCAGTGCTTAAGAAATTTTAAAAGTGTGTCACAAAAAATAATTTTATCATGAGATATTTGTTCTATCCCTCTGGAAATTAGTTTTCTAAAACCCATAATGATCTGGAATAATAAAAGATTTCACAATGCCATTGACTGTTGATATCTGAATGGAAAAGAAGAACTGTAGTGGAAACTCAAAGTAATATGTTGTAAGCACATAATCTATTACTTTTAAGTTTCAAAGAGAATTCATGGAGAGAGAGGAAACTCAAAATAATATGTTGTAAACATAGAATCTATTACTTTTAAGTTCCAGAGAGAATTCATAGAGAGAGAGGAAACTCAAAATAATATGTTTTAAACACAGAATCTATTAATTTTAAGTTCCAAAGAGAATTTGTGAAGGGAGAGGAGTTGGAGTGAAGAAGCGCTTATTAAGGCTATTTAAATATTACTTACAAACGTAAATCAGAGACCAAATTCTTCTTTAATTCACTTCATTCAAGGAAGAAAAAACATAGAATGACACAAGAAACACGAATCACCATTAATAGTTGCGGGAAACTTGTTGATTCTTTCATTCACCCATCAGAAAAATAAGTACAAAATGTAGTCTCTCAGAGGTCCAAGACTCAACACCCCTCCTCTCCCTTTCTCTCTTAAATACAAACAAAAGCCGTTTGTAACTGCTCGAGCTTCTTGAAACTCCTAGACTACCTAAATTGCTAAACTACTTATTATATTGCAATCGAGCACATCATTGTAGCTTCGATATTAACAAAGAAAAAAAAATAAAACTTGAAATATAATCCTTTTGTTGAATCTGATTTGTTGCTAATGTGTCTCCTTCCGTTTCTGTTGTGATATCCTAACAGTCTTCATAAACGCATCTCTACCCGACTCTGCCAATGCTTTTGCATTTTGAACACTGTCATTATGTCACCTACTACCAAAATCTGCCTCTTCCGCTCGTGCCCACAACATTTAGTATTTTATTACTAAACTGCTGAAAACGCATACTGCTATCCTGCACATAGCGTCGGGTCTTTTCTTACCCGAGTCTGCCTCGTGTTCAAAATTTCCTTTGTAACTGCCGCAAGTCTAGACTTTAAAATATATTCCAATTTTCATTTGAAAACTATCGCGTCCATCCCTTTATCGAATTTTGGATTTCGACATTCATAACATATTCATGAGCGCCATTCCTCTTGAGTTTGCGATGTGCGATGTGTGATAAAGGTAGGGATAACGTGGCAAGTGGAGGTGGGGTCGATCGCAAATTGCAATCGGCGATATAAAACCTTGTCACATTTCGCATTTTGGCATTCATAACATATTCATGAGCGCCATTCCTCATGAATATCTTGCGATGTGCGATGTGCGATTTGAATATATTAAATCATATTTATCACACTTCGCACTTCGGCGAATCCCGTTATCTTATGATCGCTATCCCTTCTGAGCTTGCGGTGTGCGATATGCGAGAGGGTCCCATGGTCAAACTTTAAATGCTTTAGATTTGAGCTTTGAACTATATCGCATCCGGTCCTCATATCGCATTTCGCATTTCGGTGATTCAACCTTGTTCTATTCCTTCTGAGCTTTGCGATTGCGATTTGAGATCTACGACAAGCCCTCCACATGCGATTGTGATTAAGCCTCTGAAAACTGGTTCTGTACATATATTTACATGACTCAACCCCGATCTATGTGCAATGTTCTGAACGCATCAATCGGCCCAACTCTTGAATTGTTATGCACGTGAATAAGCCTAACTTGACCCTTGCTGCACGCTTTTCTTCTTTGTTGCTCCTCTGGCTTATATTACACCTCCAATTTTGTTGCTTCCCTAATTTTGGTTCAAGTGCATAAGTGATGATGAATCCTCATTGAGCTTGTGGTTATCCTTTTGAGCATGTTGCAGGTCTTCTTGAAATTTTAACAATTGTTCCTCAATAACCTTGAATTGCTCAGAACCTCTCTTGACTTTTAGCTGAGTCAAATTATGCTACAACAGGATGCATGGCATGTTATATTTGTATTTTAAAAAATCCAATGGTGGTTAAGTGATGATAGTTATAAATAATAACGCTAAATGATTTATGTTATGTTTTTTATTTAACTTTAAATTTTTTTCATTTTATAGAAAATTATTTTTGGAATGTGATGAAGTAATTATTGGTGATGTTCAAATTGTATTTTTAAAGGTGTAAATTGATTCACTTTCTTCTAAAACCTCAAAGGCATTGTTATTTTGCAATCTTAACTGTGGAATTTTCCCATTCCAAAATTTCCAACTCAATTTTGGACAAAATTGGTGGGGAAAACTAAACCATGAGTTAGGAAAAAAGAAAAATGAAAAAAAAAACATGAAACTATAGAAATGTAAAAATTTAAAAATTGATCTTAAAGAAAAAAAATCTGTGATTAATAGAAAAAGTAAAAATAATATATTAAATAATTAGATATCTCTAAAAACCAAGCAGAAGGGGGTTCTTTAGATCAGAAATACTACCTGACCTACATGCATAAAGGTATAAAATTAAAAGAGATCCAAGCACCAGAACTGCAGAAAAAGGAGGCGTGTAACGAAAACAAGAAGCCAGGTATAAAGAGAGCTCAAACTCAGACAAATATCCAAGCACCAGAATGACATAAATAGGAGGCATGCAATGAAAACAAGAGGCTAGGTATAAAGAGAGCTCAAGCTCAAACAAAGAAATGGCACGACATACATCATGCAATGAATTTGAAATTGTCATAATTGTCATAATTGTCATAATTGTCATAGTTGATCCAATCTGCAATTTTCATAATGGTCATAGTTGATCCATTCAAGAAGTTGGTAGAAGGTCCATTAAAATAAAAATTGAAATTGAAATCAAAAAGAAAGAGTTAAGTGATTATTATCATACTTAACTTCTATATTGTTATGTGATGTTTTACAGTTTTTTTCCTTCTTATCGCTCATAAGTGGAAAGAATTATTACAATTTTTTGCCTTCTTATAGCTCATAAGTGGAAAGACTTATATTACCTAATGATTGTACCATATACAGAATGTAAATATTTACCTATTTTTTAATTAAAATATTTGGCATAAATATATAAAAATTCCAAAAAAAAAATGATATTTGTTATTTCAAAGAGAAATGAAAATATACATTGTTGTGCCTTCTTAGATCCATTCCATTATATTCTATTGATTCCTATATTCATTAGAGTATTTAGACTCTAATCTAGTTCACAACAGAATATATATATATATATATAAGCTAATACTTGCATTAGATTTTCAAATATTTACATCATATATCCTCTTTATCTATAGCCTATTACATGGGAAACTAGAACAAATACAAAAGAGCATGGATTCCAAAATAACAAAATTAAACTGAAAATGACAAGATATGTCTAGAAAGTTAACGACACATTTGTTGCCCCATAGTTTGGGGAAAAAAAACAAAATTCAATCAAAGAAACAACTTTAATAGTTCAAAAAGTCTGTGATAATTGTCTAAATAAAGTAAAAATAGAAATCAGAATGGGGTGGAAACACCACCAAAGAATAAGCTTAGATATCCAAAAATTAAACAACATGATAGGAAGGGAACTTGTGCCTCAGGAGGACTAGGAAGTGTCCTGATTAAAAGGGATTGCATAAGCAGGGTGTAGAAATTTATTAGTACTAATGTATTACCGGATTCTCCTGATCTAACAATATTTATCTTCTTTCTAATCACATAATCCTTCCACTGTTAATCTTGCGGAAATTAAATCGCCAATTCAAAACTCATGAAGAAAATCAATCACACATAAACACAGTTGTTTAACGGGAAAGCTTAAAGCTAAAAGCCCCAACTATCATATATTATGTATATCAATGGAATCATGTAATATTCTCATATGAAGCTTAGTACATCAAGCTCTCAGTACAATCAACAATCATTACACACTGTCATGCAGAAATTTGCATATCTATGCACCAATTTCTTGCCTCTTGACAGCCTGCCTCCACTGCGCAATCCCTGCTGAAGAAGACCTCTGAATGAATTCGAATTGGCCTTGCCCTGGCTACGAAATCCTCATTGGAATCTCCAATGTGTGTCAGATGCATTGAATGCATCACTATAGTCACAACAGATAGTCCATCTCACCCTTTCACGTATCTCTCCACTGGGTCTCCACTAGAACTGACATGCAAGTAGTTAACTGCTGTATTTTTTCAGTTGTAAGTGAGTCTCTAGTTATGAATTAATTAAATAATTAATTCACTAAACTCTCAGTAGTGTATCTTTCAATTAGACTAGATACAACTAGCTCAACTAATTTTAACTCACTTAACTGAGTTAAACTAAATAACAACTCCTGTAACTACTCTTCCAACTCTATCATAACTTTTCCAATTCAGTTCTAACTGAGTTCTCCATGCATGAGTCACCAACCAACTCTAGGAAGTGCATAATTCCTTCAGCCCACTAATTTTTCAAATCTGTTCACTGAAATAAAGTGCTCCAAGAGAATAAGTTGATATTTGTTGTCGGATTATTATTAAGGGCTAATAATAATCGATATGCACCTATTTTTAGATTAACGATCTATAAATAGACTTCGCCCAATATTCTAAAAATATAATTTCATCTATTTTTCACATTTGATCAACCATATACAAATAGCATCCTGCAACTTATAGAATATGCTCACCATGTCTAAAAATAGACATACACCTAAAAATAGCTTGCGGGCCCCACTTAGTGAAGGTGCTTAATTTTCACAAAGCTCATCATATTGTTGAATATCAACACTCCCTCTCAACAAGATAAGGATTATCCTTCACCCCGATCTTGCCTCTATGGTATTCAAATTTTCTCCTGCTAAGCGCCTTCGTCAGAATATTTGCATCCTGATCTTCCGTAGGAATGTACTGAAGCAACATGATCTTCTGCTGCACACAATATCTGATATGATGATACCGAATATCTATATGTTTAGATCTATCATGAAACACAAGATTAATAGAGAGCTTGATGAAACTCTAATTATCACAATGTATCACTGTAGGATCTAAATGAGAACCAAACAAACCGACCAGGATCTTCCTCATCCAAATAGCCTCACATGCAGCTTGACTTGCTCCCATGTATTCTTCTTCCATTGAACTGAGTGCCACATATATTTGTTTCCTATTGTACCAAGAAAATGTTGTAGATCCCATACTGAAAACCCCTCCTGATGTGCTCTTTCTGTTCGTTGGGCTGCTTTCCCAATTTGCATATGTGAATCCATGCAACTTCACCTCATCCATCTGTCTGTACCATAAGTCATACTCAGATGTGCCCCTGAGATATCTCAGGACATGCTTGCCTGCCTTCCAAAAGAGCTTGGTAGGCTTAACCATCGCTTGACTAAGCTGGTTCACCGCATAGCATTGTGAAAGTCGGTTCACCGCATAGCATATGTCTAGTCTTGTATTAACTAAATACATGAGCGAACCCACCAACTGTCGATAAACAGTGGCATCCACTACCTCTGCCGATGTAGCATCCTCTTTCCTCCAATTTCCTGGAAGAGGAGTATCCGTGGGCTTGCAGTCATCCATGTGAAACTTACCAAGTATCTCCTTAGCATACTTTCTTTGAGACACAAACAATTCACCTTCTCACTGCCATATTTCCAATCCAAGGAAATAGTGAAGGAGGCCCAAATCCTTCATCTCAAACTCCTTTGAAAGATCTTCCTTGCATGAGTGTATCAACTGCTCATCACCCGTTAGTATTAAATCATCAACGTAAAGAACAATGATTAAAAGCTTACCCTCCACCACAATTTGGTACAGGTTTGCATCCGCCTCACTCTTGGTGAAGCCAAGTCCGGTGAAATAGCTGTCGATCCGAGTGTACCAAGCACGTGGTGCTTGCTTCAGCCTATACAATGCTCTTTTGAGTCTGCACACATGTGAATCGCTGCTGAAGATCTCAAATCCTTCAGGCTACTCAATGTACACTTCTTCCTCAATGATCCCATTAAGGAACACAGTCTTCACATCCATCTGATGAATGTGCCAACCCATCTGCGCTAAGAGAGCAAGGATGGTACTTATGGAAGAATACTGTGCGACAGGTGCAAAGGTTTCTTCATAATCAATCTCGTCAGTCTGTGAGAAGCCTCGAGCAACAAATCTTGCCTTATACTTCTCGACGCTCACCTTGGAACAATCTCCCAAGCACTCTGTCTGACAATGGTGTCATACTCCTCCACCATGGCATCTACCCATGTGGGCTCCTGTGATTCTTCTTCAAAAGAAGATGGCTCTGTTGCGATACACTTTCTCATAAGAGCCATGTATCCAGTAAATCAGTCAGGTGACTGTCTCTGTCTGCGCTGTGATATAGGGACTCCTACATTCTATGCCACATCAAGCTTCAGTCTCTCAGCTTCTGTGGTATGCTTTCTACCTATTCTGATGTTTGGTTCTGCATGTGTGGACTCCTCCACTCCATTAATCTCCTCTTGTGGTTGATCCACATCTAGAGGCTCATCTTCAGAAACAAGTTTCTCCTCCTCTGCATGCAAGTGTAGCTCCCTCTCAAGCGACAACTTCATGGCTTTAACCTCATTGAATTTTATATCCCATCACACTACAGTCTTCCGACTGTCTAGAAAATAAACACGATAATTATGAGGTGTTTCTGTGTACCCCACAAATATCCCAACTTCTGCAGTCGGCTCCAGCTTCTTCCTGGCATCCTTTGTCACATGAAAGTAAACAGATGAGCCAAAAATCTTCAAATGAGAAATATCAGGCTTCTGACTAGTAAAAGCTTCTTCAGGTGTACTCATGCCAAGTACTCTATGAGGACAACGGTTTTGCACATAAACCGCAGTGTTGCATGCTTCCACCCACAAGTGCATCGATAGGCCCTAGTCATGCAGCATAGCTCGTGCAACACCCATGATCGTTATGTTCTTCCTCTCTGCGACCCCATTCTGCTGTGGGTTATGAGGTGCTATGAGTTCTCTTCGAATTCCTTCTTTTCTACATAAGTCTTTGAATTCTTTAGAGATATATTCACCACCATTATCGCTCCGCAGAGCCTTCACTTGCTTCCCCGACTCCTTCTCCTCCAATGCTTTAAACTCACAGAACTTTGAGAATGTTTCACTCTTCTTCTGCATGAAGAAGATCCAACATCTACGAGAATATTCATCAACAAATATAACATAATACCTGTGTTTTGTTGTTAAAGCAGCCGAGAAAGGTCCACACAGATCTATGTGAATTCTCTCTAGGATCACCGAAGCACGGTTCTCCTTTTCATGAAAGGTGGTCTTCAAAAAATTACCCATAGTACATCCCTTGCACTAATCCTACTACACAAGAGTACGCTTGGGAAGTCCATTAGAAATCTGCTGCAAAATCTTCAAGGCGCCATGGTGAAGATGGCCCAATCTCTTGTGCCATAATTCGCCCTCATCCCGTCTCACCACTTCTTCTGCTTTACCCATCATTGCAGCGCAACCATCTACCTCCAGATTGTAGAGATTCTTAACTCAAATCCCTATCCTCTTGGTTTGAACTATTTTTTTATGTCGCAGGAAATATTTTACCTCGCTGAAAACAACGTCATAACCTCTGTCCTCCAACATAGCGATCGAGACCATGTTCTTCTTCAGACCTGGAACATGCATAACATCTTTCAACAAAAATGGTTTACCTGACTCCCTCTCAAAGGTAATGGTTCCGATGCTGGTTGCATTTTATCTACCATTGTCATGCATCTCTATATGCATTTAGAGATCCTTCTCCTCCAAGTCACTAAAAAACTCCTTGTCTCCCGTCATATGGAAGGAAGCACCACTATCAAGATACCACACCGATCCCATTGTGCTTGAAACCAAGCATGCGATCAAAGATAAATCAAGCTCAAATTGTGAGGCTAAGGCCTCACCCACTGTAGTTCCAACGACCTTCTTGTTCTTCTTTTTCTGTGGGTAGTTAGTGGAGAGATGCCCATGTTCTTGATAGTGAAAACACTTCACTTTGGAAAAATCCAGCTTCTTGCCTTTAGCCTCAGATTTTGGATGGGATTTCTTCTCCTTCCCTTTCCTTGCTTTGGCAGCCAAAGCGCAATTCTCTTCATCATCATTCTTTGATGAAGAGCCATCCCTGGTATTCCTCCTTATCTCCTCCTACACAAGATCCAACCAAAGTCGCTCCCAATCCGGCAGTTTCTCCCGTCCATTGATAGAGTCTCCATAGCTATGCCAACTCTTCAGAAGGCCAAGGAGAGCCAAGCTCACAAAGTCATCATTCGCAACTGTAATTCCCACACTCCCCAGCTCATCCCTACATTGGACAAACTTCGTGAGATATTTTGGAATATTTTCGCCCTTCTCCATTTTGATTTTTTTTAGCTTATCTTTCAGCGCCAACTTCCTATGGTCGCTACTGCTTTGGAAAATAACTGTCAAAGCCTTCCACATTGCAAATGGAGTGGATTTCCCGTGAAGACTTGATACAATATGGTCTTTCACACCTTCCAACATAATTCTTCTTGTCTTCGCTACCTTCTTTTGCCATGCGTCAAGTAATGCAACATCACTAGAAGTAGGCTTAGGAACATCACTATCGATGAACTCCTTCAGTGCATTATCTTCAAGCACCACCTCCATCATGTCCTTCCAGGCTATGTAGTTCGAGCTACCCTCAAAGTCATACTCCAATCGCAACCCATTGAAATACATTTTAATGAATACTCAACTGTCGCACCAAGAAATTTTTGCAGCAAATTCGAATTGTCCACCAGCACAAAAATCAACACCGCTTCACTATTGCAATCTCCAGTGATTAACAATACTCCGATACCATGTAGAAATTTATTAATACTGATGTATTACCAGATTCTCTTGATCTAACAATATTTATCTTCTTGCTAATTACAGAATCCTTCCACTGTTAATCTTGTGGAAATTAAATTGCCAATTGCAAAACTCATGAAGAAAATCAATCGCACATAAACATAGTTGTTTAATGGGAAAGCTTAAAGCTAAAAACCCCAACTATCATATATCATGTATATCAATGGAATCATGTAATAATCTCATACAAAGATTAGTACATCAAGCTCTCAGTACAATCAACAATCATTACACACTATCATGCAAAAATTTTCATATCTATGCACCGATTTCTTGCCTCCTAACAGCTTGCCTCCACTGCGCAATCCCTGCTGAAGAGACCACTGAATGAATTCGAATTGGCCTTTCCTTGACTACGGAATCCTCATTGGCATCTCCAATGTGTGTCAGATGCATTGAATGCATCACTATAGTCACAACAAATAGTCCATCTCACCCTTTCACCTATCTCTCCATTAGGTCTCCACTGGAACTGACATGCAATTAGTTAACTGCTGTATTTGTTCAGTTGTAAGTGAGTCTCTAGTTATGAATTAATTAAATAATTAATTCACTAAACTCTCACTAGTCTATCTTTCAGTTAGACTAGACACAACTAGCTCAATTGAGTTTAACTCACTTAACTGAGTTAAACTCCTGTAACTACTCTTCCAACTCTGTCATAAATTTTCCACTTCAGTTCTAACTAAGTCCTCCATGCATGAGTCACCAACCAACCCTAGGAATTGCATAATTTATTCAGCCCACTGATTTGCCAAATTTTTTCACTGAAATAAAGTGCTCCAAGAGAATAAGTTGATATTTATTGTCAGATTATTATTAAGGGCTAATAATAATCGACATGCACCTATTTTTAGATTGACGATCTATAAATAGACTTCGCCCAATATTCTAAAAATAGAATTTCATCTATTTTTCACATTTGATCAACCATCTACAAATAACATCCTTCAAGTTATAGAATATGCTCACCATGTCTAAAAATAGACATACACCTAAAAATAACCTGCGGGCCCCACTTAGTGAAGGTGCTTAATTTTCACTAATCTCATCATCTTGTTGAATCTCAACACAGGGTAGGCTGAAAATTGGCTATGTGTTTGTCCAATTTTTCCTAGATTAGCGTGAAGCAATTGGTAGAGTGTATAAGGTTGTGGTGAGCACAAATACATTGTATTGTTTCATGATTCTTTGGTTGATTATACAATAAAGATGTAGGGGTTTTGAGAAGTTGATTTCCCCAGGAAAATCTTGTGTTGTGTGATTGATTTACTTCTTTCTCTTACTTGCATGTGATTTAGTGATCATGATTTATATTTTGCAAATATTTTATAAGGATTCAGTATTTTGTTTAGTACATTGCATGATCGGATTGAATCCATTGATATAATTTCTACATGGTATCAGAGTGCCAGGAATCACAATAGTGGAGAATAAATTGAGTTTGTGTTGAACAATATTCAAATTTTCAGATACTTTCCTTGGAGATAGAAGCGGATCAAGATGTCTTTCAATGTCTTGAGACTCGAATATGCACTCAAGGGAAGTTCGAATTATACTGAATGGAAGGACAGGATGGAGGTAGTGTTGGAGGACAATGGGTTGAAGGAATTCATAGATAATGATATTCCCAAGCCTGCAGCAGCATATGCCCAACTTCTTGATGCATGGCAAAAGAAGGTAGTAAAGGTGAGGAGGATCTTGTTAAAGAGAGTTCGAAATCATATTGTCTCGAGTCTCCATGGAAAGGAAACTCCATATGCTATGTGGAAGGCCTTGACAAATCTGTTTCAAAGTAGCAGTGACCATAGAAAATTGGCACTCAAGGACAAGCTCAGAAAAATCAAAATGGAGAAGGGTGACACAATCCATAAATAATTGACCAAGTTCAATCAATGTTGAGATGAGCTTGGAAGTGTTGGGATTACTATAGCTGATGATGACTTTGTGAGCCTAGCACTTCCAGGCCTTCCTAAGCGCTGGCATAGTTACCATGAATTTGTGAATGGGAGGGAGAAGTTACCAGATTGGGAGTGACTATGGTCAGATTTGGTACAAGAAGAGTTTCGGCAGAATACCATGGATGGATTCTCATCCAAGACTGATGATGAGGAAAATTGTGCCTTGGCTGGTAAGACAAAGAAAGGAAAGGGGAAGAATTCCTATTCCAAATCTGAGACCGACAAATAAGGCAAGAAGCGTGACATTTCAAAGGTAAAATGTTTTCACTGTCATGATCATGGACACTATGCCACAAATTATCCACAAAATAAGAAGACCAAAAAGAAGGCTCCAGGAGCTGCAGTGGGTCAAGCTTTGGCCTCACAGTTTGAGTTGGAATTATCTCTCATCGCATTCATGGCGTCAATTGTGATGGGATATATGTGGTACTTGGATAGTGGGGCATCTTTCCACGTGACGGGAAACAATATTTAGTATTTTGGAGGAGAAGTATCTTCAGATGCACATCGAGATGGGTGATGACCAGAGGTATAGCACTATCGGGATTGGTACAATTACTTTCTAGAGACAATCAGGAAAACCTTTCATACTAAAAGATATCATGCATGTACCAGGCTTGAAAACTAATTTAGTTTTAGTTGCTATGTTGGAGGATATTGGATATGATGTGGTTTTCAGTGAAGGAAAGGCATTATTTCGTCACAAAGCCACAACACAGGTAAAGAAAATTGGGGTTCGTGTGAAGAACCTCTACAAAATTGATGTAGATGGTTGTGCAACATTGAGCAGTAAAACAAGGAAGGTAGTGAGCCCGGATACAGGTGAGTTATGGCACAAGAGATTGGGCCATCTACAACACAATGATTTGAGGATCATGCAATACATTTCTACAGGTCTTCCAAAGGGTACTCTTGCGCAGATAGACACATGCAGGGGATGTACCATGGGGAAGTATACTAAAGCCACTTTTCATGAGAAGGAAAACTGAGCAACAGAAATCCTTGAGAGAGTTCACTCAGACGTGTGTGGACCATTATCTACACCTTCCACAACAAAGCACATGTATTATGTGATTTTTGTTGATGATTTTTCTAGAAAGTGTTGGATATTCTTTCTGTAGAAGAAATATCAGGTGTTATCCAAGTTTTGTGAGTTCAAAGCATGGGTAGAGAAAGATACAGGGAAGAAGGTGAAGGCCCTAATGAGTGAAAATGGTGGTGAGTATATCTCTAATGAATTCAAGAACTTTTGTGCCAAAGAAGGAATTCAGAGAGAATTGATTTCACCTCATAACCCACACTAGAATGGGGTTGGAGAAAGAAAGAAAAAAACAATTATGGGAGCAACACAAGCTATGTTACATGATTAGGGCCTACCATTGAATATGTGTGCAGAGGCATGCAACACAACGGTATTTATGTAGAACCGTAGTCCTCATCAGATACTTGGCATGAGTACACCATAGGAGGATTTTTCAGGTAAGAAACTGGATGTTTCATATTTTAAATTTTTTAGCTCATATGTCTATTTCCATGTTACCAAAGATGCCAGGAATAAGCTAGAACCAATGAAAAAGGTTGGGATGTTTGTGGGGTACAATGATACTCCCCACAACTATCAGGTGTATTTGCTGGCTAACAAGATGATAGTTTTCAGGAGAGATGTTAAATTTGATGAGGAGAAAGCCATGCGATTGTCCCTTGAGAGGGGACTTGACTTGCATGTAGATGAGGAACTCTTAGTTCCAAAGGATGAACCTTAGGATGTGGAGTAGCCACAAGCAGAGGATCATGGAGTGGAAGAAACCACTCATGTAGAGCCATCCACCAGAAATGGTAGGAAGTGTGTTGGGATCCTATGTTTTGATAGATTGGCTATCCAAAAGACAAGGAAACATCAGAACCAATATTTAGAGTTCCAGGATCTAGTGCTCCTATTCTCAGAGAGGGATATCTCAAATTGTTTGCAAAGGTATGTCTTGTTTTCTTTTAAGTATTGATTTTAGACTAGTTATTAAGTGCAAGTGTTTGTTTTGTTTGTTTGTTTGTTTGGTTGAATTGGCACAGTAGAGCATGAAAGGTCTAGGTAGTATAGATAGAAAGAAGAAATGTCATATTCATTGGGAAATGGATTCAAGAAGAAGCAAATAACAAGCTTATCAATGGATATGGGATATCAAAGGGAAAATCTAACTTGGCCATAGGATCCTTTAGTTTTGTGAATGAGATGGACATTAATGATTTGGAAGGAGAAATTGAATTCTCAACAAAGGGAACTTAAAAACACAACTTCAACATAAAGAGGTATTTGATAGACAGGGCTAACTATGAATTCTAAAAACCACACTTTAAGAAAATAATGACTTTAAGACAACTTTTAAAATGAAATCTAAGATTCGAGAGCACATCCTATTTCCTCAAAGATTTTATTTCAAAGGACTTAGAAAACATAAAAGATTCACTGATAATTGCAGTCATAGAAGAGGGAACACCTAACACATCTATGATCACAACTATAAAGACCTTTAAAACAAATTTTCAAGCAGGGACAAAGGGTATGATCAAAACAGACCTCCTTGGCTAACTGTAAACAATGGTACTTCAAAGCAAGACTTCAAAAACAGTTTTCAAGTGGCAGCAGACAAGCAAGGAAAACCATAAATCATTCTGAAACCAACTATTTGAACTATTAGAGAAATAAACAAGCATGAGGACTAAAGAGAAATATTAAAGACTCTAAAATACCTCAGCAGAAGAAAACATAAAACAATGAAGGATAAACAGGTCTAAGGTGCTTCCAGGAGTCATTTCTTAGCCTAAACTTTTCATCCTACTGTAGTAAGCATTTATGAAACATAATGAAAACAAGAAAAACAACAGACAGTTCAGAATACATCACCAACAGCCAAGCTCAAGGATCCAATGATAGAGCCTTCTCAAGAACAAGCATGTCACAACATCATCAAGCTTCCAAGACTTCAATTTCTTCTTCAACTTCAAAACAGGCTATGTATTATTTCAGAGAGTTTTAGTATTACAACTAGTAACCAACCAACAACTTCTCATCTTCTTCAGAAGTATTTATAGAAGAAATGAGGAGGTGGAAGAGTTTTAGGATTGAAGTGTGATTAATTCTACACTAAATGCAACTCCTAGCCTTGAAAACCATGCAAGGTATAAGGCAGGAAAGCATCGAATTACAACTCTGCTTCATTTACTCTGTTTCTTCTTTTTAAGGCTTAATGGGTAAAAAGATTGATTTTAAGGCCTATTTATCTTTTATAATAACTTTACTGACAGTTTGAAATATCTTCCTTTGTTCGAAATAACTGTTCGGCTGTCTTTAGGCAAAATATCACTGACTAGGAAATAACTATGCCTTCTTTTGATTTATTGAGGCTGCAGGTGGCACTTTTTGGTACCTGAAGAGGATAATTGGCCTATGATGTGACAGTGGAGGCCTCCTTTGCTGATATTTTCCTCTGTTTTACCTTAAAACACTTTAATCTATTCTTTATCCATGTTTTAGGCTTAATTAGGCCTTGATCTTAGTCTTCGAGTCTTCATTCCCTGATATTGGCTTTGTTTCTTTAATCCTGAGGATTAAAACTGTGATATTCAATCTTTGGCCTTAATTAATCCCTCTTTAACCTTGATTCTTCATTATTGATACACTTTGTTGTTGGTTTACAGTGGCACAACTGATATTAGGCAGTGGAGGGTTTCTGAGATCGAGGATCATGCTCCAAATGATTCAACCAAATATTTTTAGCCCGCAGCTCTTTTTTCCTTTGATTTTAAGCCACAGAATCGTCATTTTGGGAATTTTTGTCGCCTGACTGTGACTGGGAAGAACATAAGGAAAACACCGTTTAAAACCCTGCAAAAACACACAAACTTATTATAAAATCCTGCGAAAATGGTTTAAGACTGCTTCAGAGGTTTGGTGGAGGGGATGGAGTTGTGCAGAATGGAGGATTTTGCAGAAAAAAGGGAGAAAAACCCTTGGCAGAAGTGAAATGGGTGCAAATGCAGTTTGGGTGCAAGGATGAATAAGAGTCGTTGATTTAGAATGATCAACGGTTGATATTTCCCGACGAAATCACTTTGGAGAATGATGGAGGGCGAAAGAATTTGGGGTTGCGATCTAATGTGAGCCGTCGGATTAAAACAATCGACGACCGAGATCATTTGATGAAATTTTTTGGGGGAAAGGTGAAGGGAAAACAAATGGATCGAGATATAACGCGGGCCGTCGGATTAAAACAATCGACGACCTAGATTGTTTGTTGGAGAGTTTGGGAGAATAGATGAGAGGGCAATGAGTTGAAAACACGAAATAACAGGAGTCGTTCGATCAAAACAATGAACGGTCAAGATCGAGTGATGAAGTCCTTTGGGAGAAAATCTGGTGAAAGGTGAACGGGGGTGAGATCAAGTTAGGACAGTCGGATTAAAACAATCAACGGCCAGGATAAAATCTGAATTTTCATTGCGAAGGGGGAAGTGGTAAGGTGGAAAACCAGAATGGTTTTCGCGTAGCATTGGAGCAGTTTTGAAATTTGGGCAAAAAAAACGCGATACGGTATGCTTGCTGACACGCGTCCCCTTCAATACCACCCATTTCACATTTTTTTGGAATGTTAAGTCATGGGCGCAAAAAAAAAACGCGAAATGCAGTTTGAGCCATTGGATTAGAGGCTGGAGATCCGACAGTGCAGATCGCACGCGACAGAGGGCAAGTTGCATGGGCGGAAGAAGTAGTGGGGCCCGTTGGCGTGTTTTTCTTGTCGCGTAGTGGATGAGCTCGATGGGCCATCGGGTTAAATCTCCTCCGTTAGATCTTCGCAATGGACAATTGAAATTCCAAGGTAGGGCGGGTTATGTTGAAAGGGGACCGAAGGGAAAGTGAATTGGGTGGAGATCGGGTAGCCTAGGGCCGTTGATCTATACTGATCGACGGTCCAGATTTATTTTTAAATTTGAACTGTCGGGGAAAATGAAAAATCAAAGGAATAAGGGTTCGGAGATGGGGCTTTCGGGTTTAATCACGCCCGTTAGATCTTATAAATGGATAATGGAGATTCAGCGAAGGGGTGGGTATTTGAATAGAGGAAAAGGTAGGTGGGTGAACAACGAAGGAGAGGATGGCCCGAGGGCCGTTGATCTGGATAGATCAACGGTCCAAATCTGTCTAAAAAATGATATGTCGGGAATGTGAAATATAAAGAAATCAGATTTTGGAAAGGGTTTTAAGGCCTTTTAAGTGCCCGACTGCGGGGCTTAAGGTCGTATGAGGTAGAGGTCTAAAGGAAATAAGCCCTCGGGGGCGTAAGACCTTATAAGTGTTAAAAGGGTGATTTTAGGCCAAAAAACAGGGTTTTTAAGCCAAATTGGGGGTTCCGATAGAGGAGATAGGGGTTTTTGAACCAAATAAAAGGGGATCAAATGGTTTTAAAGGGATTTTGGAATGGTTTTAGAGGCTAAATGAAGGTATTTTTGAGGGATTTTGTGGGGGAAAAATGGGTGAAAGGAGGAGTGAAAATGATGGAAAATAGGGGTTTTACACAACTTTTCTCTTGGAAAACAGCAAGTTTTCTAGGATAAGAGGGAAACAACAATGAAGATTGACTCAAAGAGTAGTAATCATCATAAAAACTTTAAAAGATGATAAGTTTTCAAAGGGAACTATCTCTTGAATTTTTTGAGGACAAAGTCTAGCCACTTCTTGGTATAACAAAATTTATAAGTGGCTAACAAAGTGCATTAGGGAGGTTGACATATTGATGCTAGATGCGACAGAGCATGTAGGAGCACCTACATCACACCGTGGGCAGAGAAGGTCCCCATACAGGTACACTGGATACATGGCTCTTATGAACGAGTGTATTGTGACATAACCATCCTCGTTTGAGGACGCATTGCAACAACCAACATGGGTTGATGCCATGGTTGAGGAGTATGACTCCATTATCAAAAATAGTGCATGGTAAGTGGTCCCAAGACCAGTGGGGAAGTCAGTGGTTGGATCTAAGTGGATCTACAAGGTGAAAGCAAGTATCAGATGGGAGTGTGGAGAAATACAAGGCTAGATTTATGGCCCAAGGATTCTCATAGGTAGAGGGGATTGACTATGAGGAGAATTTTGTACCGGTTGCAAGCTATTCATCGATTAGATCTATCCTTGCACTCTCAATGCATATGGGGTGGAAGATACATCAGATGGATGTAAAGGTAGCCTTTCTCAATGGAGTTATTGAGAAAGAAGTGTACATTGAGCATCTAGAAGGTTTTGAGACCTTTGACAAGGAGTTGCATGTGTGCAGACTCAAGAGAGCACTGTATGAGCTGAATAAAACACCTCATGCTTGGTACACCAGGATCGACAACTATTTCACTGGGTTGGGCTTCACAAAGAGTGAAGCAGATGCGAACCTATATAATATTTTGGTTGATGGTAAGAATTTTATTATTTTACTTTATGTTGATGATATAATGTTGATAGGTGATGAGCAACTCATAAATTCTTGCAAAGAGGATCTTGCAAGAGAGTTTGAGATGAAGGACATGGGGCTCTTGCACTATTTCCTTGGCTTGGAAATATGGAAAAGATATGGGGAGATATTTGTATCTCGGGGAAAGTATGCCAAGGAGATTTTAAGGAAGTTCCACATGGAGGGCAGCAAACCCATGGAGACTCCTCTTGCAGGTAACTGGAGGAAGGAGGATGCTACTTTAGGTGAGGTAATGGATGTTACTGTTTACAGGCAGCTTGTGGGTTCACTTATGTATTTGGTGAACACATGACCATACATATGCTACGCAGTTAACCAGCTTTGTTAAGCTATGGTTAAGCCTACCAAGATATTTTGGAAGGCGGGGAAGCATGTGTTGAGATATCTCAGGGGCACTATAGAGTATGGATTATGGTACAGACGGACATAGGGAGTGAAGCTTCAAGGCTTCACCGATGCAGATTGGGTAGGTAGTCAACAAACATGAAGAGAAAATCAGGGGGCATCTTCAACATAGGATCAACAGTAGTTTCTTGGTACAACAGGAAGCAAAGATCAATTGCACTCAGTTCGGCCGAGGCAGAGTACACGACAGCTATTCAGGCTGCATGTGAGGCCATCTGCATGTGAGGCCATCAGGCTGCTATCGGGGTAGCAGATAATCCCTGTCTTGTTGAGAGGGAGTGTCAAAATTCAACAAGAAAATGCACACACACTAGTGTGGGATCACAGGTCACACATGAGTGAGGGATCCTAGTGACACATTAGTGTGCAACCAATTTTTAAATAAATTGGAAAATTAATTGTAATCTTATCTCATAATAACTTGTAATAGTTAACTAAGTGTGATAGACTTAGTTAGCTCAAGAATTTTGAGTTGAGGGTCAAAGGATAGGCATGTAGAGTGATTCTATTATTAACAGGGTCCAGTTGCAGTTGCAGCACTAATGTGGTGTGAGTGGGATAAGTTAACTCACTTTAATTGAGTTAAAATCAATTTAACTAGTTTTAGCTGTTTGATGAGCTTGTGGAAGATCAAGTGAATTAAAATAGATTTAATTCACCAGTAGTGATCTACCAAGTCACTGATGATTCACTATTTATAGCTGCATGCATGTCAATTCTGGTGGAGAGCTAGTTGAGACAAAGGTTCAAGGCAATAAAATATCTGTTGCATTTTTAGCAAACTACCCATATGCAGTTGTATAACCACATGAGGCCCATGATGAATTGCGCAATCGAGGAAGGTTGAATTTCCTATTTAATAGGGGTTTAATTCACTAGGGATTGGATAAGCAGGGTAGGATGAGGGTAGGCTGATAATTGGTTATGTGTATGTCCAATTTAACTAGATCAGTGTGAATAAATTGGTAGAGTGTATGAGGTTGTGGTGAGCACAAATACATTGTATTGTTTCAGGATTCCTTGGTTGATTATACAATAAAGATGGAGGGGTTTTGAGCAGTTGCTTTCCCTAGGAAAATCTTGTGTTGTGCGATTGATTTATTTCTTTCTCTTACTTGCATGTGATTGAGCGATCATGATTTATATTCTGAAAATAGTGTAGAAGGATTCAGTGTCTTGTTTTAGTGCATTGCATATCGGATTGAATCCATTGATATAATTTCTACACAGAGGACTTCTAAGAACTCAGCGTCGTTGCCGTGTCGAAGGTGAGTTCTAGCTTCAACACTGGAAGAGACATCTCCAGGCACGCTGGAATGACTCTGAACACAACCCTACAAATAATATCAAATGTAAATTGTTGCAAAATATTATGCAAATCCAACACACTTCCTTTCTGGCACTAACATGGTGTAAAGCAGAAACAAGTCGATCTGTGCCTCTTCCACAACTTCATAACAAACTTACCTAGAGAGAGGGATTGACAACCTTCTGTTGCACATTCAATGCATGACTATAGAAAATGAATATCACCTTTCCAAACAGATCTTGGAGAATGTCGTTTCTTCCCATTGAAAGCAACAACATATGTAAAATCATCGGCGTGGGAGTTATATAAATTCAAATTTAATGATTCAGTGGGTTTCCAAATTCAAATTTAAAATTCAAATCATTGTATATACGGAGAAGAGTTGTCAAAACCATATAGACAGAGCCACTAGCGGACAGTATTGGCAAGCTGTTGGCGGACGAAGATGGAGCTGCTAACGAGAGAAATGTCTGTAGATGAGTTGGGGCCCATGGGTCCATCCGTGGGTGGAGTAGTCTGCCGGAGGATGTCGTCGATGATGAGTTGACGGGTAACCCGAGGGGTAAAACGTCAACTCGTTAGCCTACTCCATATTTATATGATGAAACATATTCACTTGTATCTTTTAATGTTAAGAAAAGGGAAAAACAATTATGAGTTTAACTTAAATTTGATCTTTCAATATTAGAAAAAACCCTCAAATGTTGGTAGCCAATATATTTTGGAAGTACGTCGAATATTTATGCAGTCAATAATGATATGCTGCAGACATATTAAGGTTACAAATGGCTACAATTTTTAAAATTTATTTAAGTGAAGGTTATAAATGACTACAATTTTTATTTTTATTTTATTTATTTATTTTTTTAATTTAAAAATAATAACAAAAATATTATAAAAATTAAGAATTCAAAATTTTGTTTAAAAAAAAATTCATAAAATATTTACTATATTTTTTTAGATGTCATTTTTGGGAGAGGTAATCCATCCCAGATCACCTACGGCTCAAGTGCACTTAACTATAGAGTTTTCCACACAATCAAGCGCACTTAGCTCGCTACCCCATTGTGTACATTATTTTTTGTTTTTACATTTTAAAAAACATAAAAGCCAAAAATAACCATCTAATTTAAAATTTAAATATAGATGCAATTTGTAAACAAAGGATACATGATTTCATTGAAAATATAACTAGCATTTGCACCGAGAGGTGCAAAGTAATGTCAAGGAGTGATGATACATTTTCCATGCGAGATTATTTTAGTTAATGTAATCAAATATTCTCGTTGCCTTCTAGCTTTCCCTAATTTTTCAGGAATGATGACCAAAACTCTACTGCAATTCGCTTGCACTCCAACCAAATTTTCGTTGTCTTTCTTTTTTATTTTCTTAACAAATCTATTGCATCGTGCATGGTGGTCCACAACGCCGATCTCATGGACAGTGGAGAAATTGAGGTAGTCCACAGCGGCAATCTCGTGGACGGTGGAGAAACCGAGGACGGGCAAGACAAATTGACTTTACTCACCCAATACTCTCACCCAATACGCTGTCGCCAAATGTCAACATATAATTCATTAGAAGGGCGATAAGGAAACTCTTTGATTGGGTGGGGAAAACAATGTTTGCCCACCCAATCTCATAAAGAGAACGCCTCGAGAGTAAAAATATTTTAAAAAACATTCAGCTGGATTAATAAGTTTTGAACTTGTGCATTTTCATTATTCCAATTGTAATGAAATTTTAAAATGTGGAATTGAAAAGTTCAATTATTTTTAATTCTTTTTCACTGCAGTATTATAATATAATTTTTAATAAATCACAATTTCCCGTGTTTTAAAATACTTCTTAACAACTTAAAATTATCAATTTTTAATCAAATTTTAAATATCAAATAAAACTTATGCCCAAACACACACAAATATAATATTAAACATTAATTTTTTTTTAAATATTTAATAATTTAATAATATTTAAAAATTAAACATTTCGAATTTTCCACTTTACCACATGCCTAGTGCACTCTGGGATTTTGCAATCTGGTCCCAACTCCCGAACGTAAACGTGATGGTGTTAAATAATGCAAAAGTCTCCAAAGTTACGTTTCCTTTATACATTCTACACTTCTTTGTCTTTTATTCCTAGTGAATTAGGAATGTGATGGAAACGATGTCGCGTGTCTTCTCAAGCTTTCCCTTCCCCTGTGTTTAATTTCAGGGAAATATCAATACACTATTTCCCACATTTTAACACACCCTTGCATTATCGTTGAATACTAATCTGCACCCAAAAGATCATGTTCGCCACTTGTCTTTCAATTCTTCGAGAAGTATTATGTTGCAAACATATATTTTACTGGTCTTGTCCTGAATTTAATAATCTCATCCCGTAAACCTCATCACGCATTACGATTGGCTCTCCATCTGTTTCTATATAGTACACACGACTTCTAACTTTGTTTACCAGAAGTCCAAATATATTTGCATACATTCACTTTCCTCCGAATCCGAATTGTTTTCTTCAGTTTTTTAATAGAGATAATCTGATTTCAATTTTGAAGCTTGTTAGATATGGGAATCGCGGGAGGATCTAATCAAGCGGGGCAATTTTCACCTACGATGCCAGATCCTTCGAAAACCACACGAACCATCGTCAAGAACATTCTACAATACGATCCTACCTTGTCTTCGACCAACGCCTGTTCATCAGAGCAGAGTTTTGGCCTCAACAACAACTCACGTATCAAGTCGAACGACAACTTTCTGTCAGCGAGTGCCGTGTCTCCGACGAAAACTAGTCGTGCTTGTTCTTATGTGACGTCATTGTGAAGCAATGCTTCAGCCTGTCCTTCATCGTGGACAGTGGAGAGATCGAGGATGGCTAGGATGAATTGACAATACTCTCACCAAATACTTGGTGGCCAAATCTCAACATATAATTAGTTAGAAGGGCGATGAGGAAGCTCTATGATTGGGTGGGGCAAATGGTGTTTCCCCACCCAATCTCATAAAAAGAACACTTCCGACGTAGCAAAGATAATACATGTCAATAATAATGTACGAGTCATAGAAAATCAAACAATAAAAAAAATAGAAAGTGATACTTATGAATAAATTCATGTTACCAAATTAGCATTCTCAAAACTCTACATTTTCAAACTTGATATAGAAATTCGTTGGGTTTCACAAAACAATATTTTTTAATCAATATTACCGAAATCATGTAGTAGTTAATAATCAAATCATAGCTTAGTGGTAATACAAAGTACAGATTATGAATATATGAAGCAACCGCTAAAATTTTAATTTTTTCCAAATAAAAAACCTCAACCGCTCAAATTTTAATTCTTTCCCAAAAAAGACTTAAAAGCTAATTAAGGAAAATCTTAATTGTTCAAAAAAACATTGAAAGATAATTAAGGAAAATACGTGTTTTTTATCAATATTCCAAAAGCATGTGGTTAACTACCAAATCATAACTTAGTTGTAATGTAAAGTACAATTTGCGGATACATGAAGCAAACGCTAAATTTTTTATTTTTAGTGGTTAACTACCATATCATAACTTAGCTGTAATGTAAAGTACAATTTACGGATACATGAAGCAAACGCTAAAATTTTTATTTTTTTCAAAAAAATCCTAGAAAGCTAATGATGAAAAATCCTTGTCACCTCTCAGTGCCAAATTTTATGCAATCTTGAAGGGTTCTAACACTGGGATTTCCACGTATAAAAAATTTGTGGGTTTCAATTCTGAAGTTTAATAGATTTTAATTTAATTTTATTTATTTACAATATAAAGCAAAACATATTTTCATTTTGATTGATTTTTCAATTTCAAATAATATAAAGCAAAACATATTTTCATTTTGATTGATTTTTCAATTTCAAATATAAAAAACAAGGGATGCAATAACAAATATTAGCTAAACTTCCAATTAACTGTAATAACACACATCAATGGTTATTCTTCCCCCTCCTCTCTTTTTCTAAGAGAACAATTTCATTCATAAAAATGATTGAAAATTACATTCTCACATACATAATTTGTGTGTATTCCTGATAAAAAAGGAATAGGATCACTTGTGTGATTGCATGGAAGGAGAAAAACTCCTATTTTTATGTTTGTTTGTTCATTCATTAGAGCACTTTGAAAACAAATACTAAAAACGAAAACTTGAGATAACAATCATAAAGAGGCCAAAACATATCTTCCTTGCTCGAGAGGAAATTGCTGTTAGTACACCTAGAAACAGAAAGGAGGAGAAAACTCAAAAAATAAATATCCTTTTTTTGTTGCCTGTAGAGTTTATGATGTTGTTGTTTTGAGCTGCTTTTCCCTGAATGGCCAATGATAGAATTCCCAGGCTTGTCCATTGATATACTCTTTTATGCCCCAATAGCCTTTATCCAAAATTAGGCCTTCTTTTGAAATGCAGTCAACGGTCTTGTTCCTCTCTTTGTAAATGTGAGATCAATAAAAAGAAGAGAATGAGTCAATAAGTCTCATGGATTCCTCGAGAATAGGCATGGGGACAATGTTCCTACAAAATTGAGTTTTGTTGATCGAATTGATTGTGAGTATGGAATCCCCAAAGATATAAATTTGTGGGCATCCATTCTCTAATGAAAACAAAAACAAATGTTTACAGGCTAGGAGCTTTGCTTGGTTAGTGGTCCCATGGGAAAAATACCATGTTTAGCTAGAAAAGAAATGTGCTTATGAGAGAAAAAGAATGAAGCCCCCACCACTTTGCAAATCATTATTGGAAGAGGCTCTGTAAAAAAAGGCCCGCCACCTAGATTGATCAATATGTTCCAGTCTGATTACTATGGGAGGGGCCAAACCTTTTTCCCCTGGGAAATGACTTCAAATAGCAGTTGGTTCCATTGCAATGTGATCAGGTACTGAGGGTTTGTTTTGAAATATGGCCCTATTTCTAGCTAGCCACACCCCCCAACAAATTATTGGGGGGAGTGCTTTAATAGAGCGAAAACTAGAATTTCTATGTCAAACCTTCCATGATATCTCCAAATTTGCACCTTGCCATGAATTTCAGTGGCCCAAAGCTATCATGTACTCTTTCCAAACTTGTTGGAAGTAGGGGCATTCTATGAACAAATGTTGAACATTTTTATCATTTTTTTACATAAGGAACACCACATCGACCCAACTGTGTATCTTCTTTGCAGGAAATGCCAAGTTGTAACCTTCTTCGCCATTAAACACCACATTAGCACATTTGAATTTAAAAAAAATCCTGCTTTTCATGCCACTTTCCACCACCATTTATGGTCATTTGCATCTCTTTTAGCCATTTGGGAAATATAGTTGAGCTTTGGGGTGTATATGCCATAAGGGGAAAAGCTTCAAATAAGATTGTCATATTTGTATGCCAATATTATATGTCCATCAGATAGAGCTTGTAATAATTCGAGCCAAGCTTCATGATAATCCTCATCTAATCTCAATTCTTCAGTCGATAGTAATCCTTATCTCTAAATAGTTATGTTTTTTGGGTTGAAATATGAGCATGTTTAGAGTAACTTTTGTCCCTTAGAATCTTAATGAGTTGGGGAGGAAGCAAGTCTCTCAGGCCATTTCCAGGCCAAGGATCGAGACCAAGTCTCACTTTATCCTCCCTTCAAACCCGCCATGCCAATCCTTTACCAATAATGTCAAAGGAATTTAGGACAACCCTCCAAATTACTAAGATATTGGCTCTTAGCTTATCAACCATTCTAATCAACTCTTCCATTGAGCTTGCCAACAATACACTTTTGAGAAACAACCAACATCCATAATTTATTCAATGAGATCAACCTCCATCCACATTTGGCCATTGGGGCTTTTGCAAATAAGAAAATGTTCTTAAGACCCCATCTGCCCAATATTTTAGGCATGGAAATCTTATCCCATTTGACCCGAGACAAACCCCCCGATTCTTGCTTCCCAGCCCAAAGGAAGTTTGAGAAAGTTATTTTTATTTTTTATAGTGCAGATTTCGTGATCCATGCTAAAGATGTCCAATACACAAGAATGGATTCAAGCATGCATTTGATAAAGAAAATATGACCTACCCTAGAGAGCCATCTAGGGCACCAATTTTTTAGGTGTTTTTCCACTTTAGCAATGAACAAAAAAGTACTCTTCTTTGATGTAATAGTTGGGTTTTAGATAAAATTTAGGGTACTTCAGGCCATCCTCTAAAGGCTTAGATTCATAAGGAAGAACCTAGGTAAAGTGACAAATCTCCTCAACATTCAAATTGTGATAGGATATGGATGAATTATGGGAGTTGATTGACATGCATATTACCTTCCCAAAAAGAGAAAGAATCTTCAAGGGCTCATTTATATTCCTTAAAGACCCATTGCAGAATATGAGAATATCATCGAAAAAAAGGAGGTGTGTAATAGTCAACCTTCAAGTAATAAGTAAGCCTTAAAAGTACCCATTCCTTTTCACCTCTTACAAGAGTCAGCTTAAGCCCTCAACAACAATCAAGAAAAGTAAAGGATAGAGGGGGCACCCATGACGCAAACCTCTTTGAGCATGAAAAAAGGAAGAGGTTGAGCCATTTATTAGGACAACAAACAATACAAATTTGATGCATCTCATAACCGAGTTGATAAAGTCTAGGATAAATCCCACATGGGTAAGGAGGAGCCTGATATAAGTCCAGTTTGTCTAAGACCTTAGAAAGGTCATTTTTGATGACTTCCCCCTTTAGATCTTGAGTTTTGATGTTATGCAGACCCTCCTGGGAAACTATGATGGCTTCATGGATTTGCCTCCCCTCTTGAAATGGAAATTGTTCAGAGGATAAGGATTTGGAAAGAATATACTTGAGCCTACAAAAGATGATTTTGGCTATGCTTCGTAAATGGTGTTGCAAAGAGAGGTGGAAAAAATTAGAGAAGGATAGAGTGTGGTCCACTTTAGGAATAAAGCCTATGAAGGTTGAGTTAAAGGCAATGTGCAGTCGTCCTTCTGGTTATGACCTAAAAATTGATCACCTAGCCATTTCTAACTTGGCAGATCGAAATACATCACATGGGATTGATTTTACGATATTAAAATCACTCTCACCATAGGAAATAATTTAGTAAACCATTTTTATTAAATTATTTCTAATTAAAATAAAAAACCCCATGAGAATAATTGAATAAATCATTATTTATTTAATTTTCTCTAAAAATGATTATTAAATAATTAATTATTTCTTAACACATTTGACTAATTCACCTTGGAAAAATTAAATAAATCATTATTTATTTATTGTTCCTTATTTTTATTTTTAGACTAATTGTTAAATCACTATTTAATAATTATTTTGAATTCACACATTTCTTGATCCTCTCAAAGTATTTAATAAATCATCGATTAATAAATCGTTTTATTTGTTCCAGATTCAGATCCTTGATGACTGTCTTTTTAGTGTTTTTTCTAACTATTTTTACCCTCTCAATCTCTATTTTTAGATCTCCTTTGTTTTCCGGAAAAAAATTTGGTTTCTTTTGGTTTTCCGCATTTTTCTGCAGGTCACAGGTACTAGTCGAGCTAGAGACGACATCATATGGATGATATCTACCTAGTGAGAGTTGCGAGAGCAAAAAACACTTTTTTGCCTCTTTTTAGTGTTCCACAACATATTTTTTAGGCCTTTTTTCCTGCATTCCAACGAACTTTTCAGGTCAATTTCCACATTCTGTCAAATTTCATATATATATATATCTTTTTTTTTTTTTTTTTAATTTTTATTATTTATTTTTTTCTCCATAATTTTCCAAATTTGCCGACTGTGTTACGTGTGTACTGGGAAAAGTTTATATTCTTTCCCGAGTCACCCCTAGGCCTAGATTCTCTTAATAATTTCTCATTGAGGAAGGAAAAAATCCCCTAGGGTTTAGAGTACACCTCTGTTACTTAGGAATAGATTTGTTGAGTTGAGGAGTTTATGGTACAACACTTTCAACCATTGATTTCTAGGGTTTTTTCCACTATTTTACAGCCCTTTTGGATAATTTTATTCATCATTTTACTCCCTTTAGAGTTTGGTGTTGTCTTCCCCCCTTAGGATCCCCTTGTGTGTCCTAGTTTTTAGAGCTTCTTGCCTATCCTTTTTCAACATTTTCACCTCTGATTTTTGCTGATTGTCTGGACCATTTTCAGCAGCCTAGTGCCTTTAGATCCAAGTCCCTTAGACATTAGATCTTTTGTCCATAAGTGTGTCTTTAAGTAACTTGTTTACCACATATTTTTTACTTATTTGATATCCTTTTGGGCAGGGTTTGTGTGCTGGATTGGATGTTTATTTTACTATCCATTTTCAACATTATTTACAGTTTTTCAACACTTTATTTTCAGTGGCACATGGCATCATAGAACATGCTCAATTACATCATGCATTGAACACACCTTTCACACACACGTACACACCCTATGCGAACGTGAGCTTGGTTAACCTTAACAATCCAATACTTGAATCAAGGCACCTAATAATAATCTAACACACATAGATTAATCCCACTTGGGTACTAGGGCCAAAACATTTGTGTAGTTAGGTGTAGGATCGATGGTGTATTATTCCAATAACACCCATCAATCACTTAAATTAAGACATAGAAGTTGACATGTTAGGGAGCTTAAAATCCTTCACCATCCCACGGACCACATTCGGAGTGTATCAGAAACCCGATTCAGAGGGTGTTAGGCTAGGTCATCGTGTGAGTGGTTCTCCTTGGGGCTACCCAACCCGTGGTAGGGAATCCTATGTGTTGGCTGATCACCAAGAAGCTCAAGATTCGACCACCCCCATGGCATAAAGGTAATCATAGTGACCAATCATAGGAAAACGCCCTATAGGACTAGCTTTGGGCAACAATTAGTTATCTACCCCACCTTTCTCTAGACATCTCTGTTTGCGGGGATAAAATTCTGTCAAGTAAGAAGTCTCTTGGAAGGCCATATGAAACAATAGCTTTAGGACTTGTTTGAGGATTTAAATCACCTATAGGCTAGAGGTAATTTTTCTTTGATAGAATGTGTTTTCTTGAATTAGAGTAGAATTTTAATATAGTTAGTTTACACTTGGTACCACTACACCAATCCCTTTTCTTGTTGGTTGTTTCTCTTTTTCTCCTATCATCACCCTTTAGTATATTGAGTCATATTTTTCTTGACATCATTGTGCCCCCTAGGCGTTTTTCGTAGAGATTTCATGGCCTTCGACCATAGTTTCCTTTAGGACATCTTAATCCTCCCTGTAGAGTTAGAGTTCATCCTCCCATTCCTCCACTGAGTCCTCATTCTTAATTTGCTTCTGTTGGTTCTTCAAGTTCTTCCTTTGTTTCCTTGTCTTCCCAATCTTGTACTGCCACCATGTCAGGTACCAATGTGGGTGAGGGAAACCAAGGTAACCCCACATGTGGAACCTCTACCAGTATGGTCACTAACCTCCCATTACTCCCATATATGGCTAGTTTGAGCCTTCCTGATTTCATCCAGCTCATTAACGATCCTCTCCTCCATAACCCAAATTAGCCTCTTATGCCTACCAAGCTTCCTTTTGACATCCCTAAGTTCAAAGGAAATCTTGAAGAAGACCCCACAAATCATGTTCGCTCTTTTCACATGTGGTGTTCATCTAATTCCATCACTGAAGACTCCATCCGTCTTCACATCTTCCAATGCATCCTTACTGGATATGCTGCCACGTGGTATGTGGACCAACCACATGCCTCCCATTCCACTTTCATGAATCTCGCCAAAGAATTTCTATCCTAAATTCAGTTACCTCTCCGTTATGACATCGATACAAAAATCTTTACTTCTTTTCATCAAACTTCTGCCACCTACCTATCTGACCATGTCCAAGAATAGTGTAGAAGGAGGAGCATGTGTTGGGCCCCTAAATTCGAAGACTGTGTTTATATGGATTGGTTCCTTAGAACGATTTTTGCCCCCATAGGTAAATATGTCGCATCTCGCTTGCCCCAGTTGGAAGAAGAAGCACTCCAGATTGCTTTGAAATATGAACTGATCTATGCACAATCAGGTTATGTTTATACTTTCCTTCCCGATCTGGCTCAACCTGGTCCTGCTAATGCACTAGGTAAATTTCATGTCGTTGACTCATTGGATCTGTTTCACACCCTCCACCTCCACCATATCCTCAACCTCATTTGAGTTATGGTGAACCCCATGGGGGGAACCCATTCCTATTACACCTATCCCCCTCCCAGTCCTTCACATGGAAACACTTATCCAGGTCCTAGCATGTCATATCCATATTCCCTTCTACATCAACAGATGCAAGAGCCAACTATTTATTCACATGTTTATCCCAATGTTTCCCCATCTCTTTACTATACTTATGCATCACCTAACACTCCAGCCCCTCCGAAACTAGTGCCCTAACCCCCCACGCCTGCTCCACCTCTGCCACAACAACAACCACCTTTTGAAGGCCAAGTGTATGCTCGGAAGAGTGAAACCAATCCCCCTAAAACCAAGAGATAGAACAAGGGGAAGGCTAACTGTAACCAAACATCTCAAGGTAACCAAGGCAACCAAGGTCCACCACTGAGCACCCCTCAAGGAGACCAACCTAGTCCAACAACCTAGAAACAAGGTGAAAAACCCAAGCAAAAAAAGGCTTTTCGAATGAACAAACCTTGTGCTTGTTGCGAAGTATTTAGTCATAATACTCATGAATTTCCCCTTTTACCTAATATGCGTCAAGCATGGGACCTCAACCCATTGACCCACCTCCTCCCCCTCCTACTTCATCACAACCGGTTGTGCTAACCAATCCTTTTCCTCATCAAACATATATATCTTCACAACCCACATAGGGTAATACAACCCCTCAAACTTCACAATCTCGCAAAAAAAATTACCAGATCCTCATGCCGAATTCTGATGAAGTCAACAATGAAAAGATCAACCTCCAGACTTGGTTGCACCAATATGAAAATCCCCCTGCAAAGTCAACGATTGACTCCCAACCTCAAATTTCCACTGAGCCTATTTCATCACCAAATGGTACCTTAAAAATACCTCCGCCTAAGGTAGAGGTTATCCCCAATATCCCCAAAGGTCCATTATATTGAAATGTTTCTTCTTCTAAATATGACCATACCTAGAGCATAGTAGGTGACTCGACACAGTATCATGTTCAATGTCAACACTAGAAGTCCTCTAGACATTCCAATCCCAACATAAATATATACTATATTATTTGGGCGTTGTGGATACTTCTGACGATCGTATGATTTTATTTGATGTTGACAAAGTGAAACATCCCCCCCTTCCTTCATTCATTGCCTCTCAAATACCAGTCTCCATAAAAGACACCACGGCCTAGTGGTGTATCATAAACGAAGCTGCCTCCACCTGTGTGATGGTTGCCAATGTTTGGAGGTGACTTGGTTCACCTGACCTATCCCCATCCACCATCACTCTCTGTGCTTGGGACGGTTATCCCTCGCAACCCCTCGGTTCATATCACAATTTTCCAATTACTATTTCCGACAATACAATCTTAATTAATATCAAAGTCATTGATTCCCCATTAGATTATAACATCCTATTGGGTCATAGTTACACCTATGCCATGTTCGTTGTTGCATTTGTTGTTTTTCACAAGATGTACCTTCCTCACAATTGAAATATCATCATTATCGATCAATTGACTTACTATGATCCTCAATCTCATACTTCTCCCTAGACCACTATCTCATCGATGATTGGCAATAATACTATCTTGTACTTCACCAATGTTTCTCTTGGAGTCTACAAAGATTCAACGCTACTTGGTCCTTATTATGGCCCACCACCTACTCCTTCTAAGCCTAGCTCTTCCAATGTTTGCATCCTTAAAGCATCACAAACTACTAACAAGTGGTCCAATATGCCTTCACAGTAGCTAGCCCCTCGGCAACCTCCTTCTCCCAACTCAAAGAAACCTTTAAGTACAATTCCTCCAACTCCATTTCCTTCTGTTGGTATCTCTCTAAGTCCATTTCAGCCTGAAAATGTTCCCCTAGGTTTAACCATCCAGGAGTAGTTCCACCAAGTCATTAACCTTCTTGTCAGATACCTTTTTTATTCCCGTCACCTGGAATATTTTCTACCCCTGTTATGGCTATGTTGAGTCTACCTAACATTACCTTGGGGATCCCAGTATGGTACATTGATCCTCCCGAAATTAATTCTCCTAACCAACTCAAAATTTACACTACTTTGACTCGAGTTCAACCTATTGTTCCTACCCATTCTTTTCTTCAGCTGCACAATAGCCTCAACAAGAAACCACTCATGTTACAAAATCATCTGGTGAGGGGGAAAAATCCCTAAAAACTCAGACCAAAGAAAAGAAACCCAAAGCAACTCCCACTCCTCCTATGCCACCAAATCCCACTCCCCTATGCGATTTGTGTGATGTCATTGGGCATGCCACTAATAATTTTCCTGAGCTCCCTCATATCAAGAGTTTAGTGTACGAAACGTTTCTTGACCCTAACATTCTTGAGGTCCATGTCACCTTTCTCGAGATAATTAAGAAGAACAAAGATTTACGCACAAATCACCCTTGTGCTTTGTGTGATAACTATGGCCATTATTCCCATCACTCTCCCTATATCAAATATTTTCGTGATACACTTCAAGTCCTTCGCAAGTTATATGTCGCTCATAGTGCTTCCAAATCTCCTCTACCTACGGGTCCTGTTCCCAATGAATCTCCTACATAGGAGGTTTCTCAACTACCCATCGTGATCCCTCCTCATGACATCGAGATGTCGGATAGTTCCGCCCCTATTCTCTACCTATGTTCATCCATGGGATCGATGTATTAGGACTCTCTTGGAGTTTCCTTATGTGATTCTGTCGAACCTTATATAGAGAATGCTTCAGTCTCAAAATAGGTAGATGTCTCATCTACTAGTCATATGCCCACTCCTTTTGACGATGTGTATGTGAACCTTTGATCCGGATCTTGGGGGAAGGCCCCCAAGATTTAAAAAATTGAAATTCAAAAAGAAAAGAGGAGAGTACACAATAAACAAAACCCCAAAGAAATTTTTTTATTAAGAAAGAGAATATTTGTAAAAGCTACATTGTGGTGGAAAATCTATCCTTTTACAAAATGCGACTTATTACTTATATCATTTTTTAGTTACAATACCACAGGTAAATTCCATGCGTAGGTAAATACCTTGGGTGAATGAATACCGTCGGTGGATGTCACTTACAATACAATGGGTAAATTCCATGGGTGGATAAATACCATGGGTGGATGCCACTTACAATACCATGGGTGGATTCCACTTACAATACCATGGGTAAATTCCATGGGTGGATAAATACCATGGGTGGATGAATACCATGGTTGGATGCCAATTACAATACCATGGGTGGATGAATACCATGGTTGGATGCCAATTACAATACCATGGGTGGATGAATACCATGGGTCCCCATTGTGTGAATTCCCCTCCCAAGAAGCCTTTGTTGAATATGAAGAGGCACTAAAGAGAAGGGTTTTGTGTGGTTAACCCATAACCATGAAGAATGAAGATCCGAGGATAGATATACCCTGTAATGCTTGTGACCAACTGTGATACTGACATTGTGCAGCCTAGCAAATGGACTTAGATGAAGTGTGGGTTTGTGGATGACCCATAAACATGCAAAATGAAGATCTGAGGATAGAGACAACCTGTAATTCTTGTGACCAATTGTGATACTAACAATGTGCGACCTACCAAATGGGCTTCAATGACAAGGATTTTGTGTGATTGACCCATAACCATGATGCTGACCGTTGATGAAGTAGAAGATGCCTACATAGCCTGGGGTGGGAGGGAATGTCTCCAAATAACCTGAGCTGAATGCTGCTATGTTGGAACTGATAAATGTGAAGCAGGTGCATACTAAAGTGGGGTGGGAGGGCATGTATCCGAAGGGAACCCGCTTTGAATGTTGCTCTAGATATAAAAATAGTTTAAAGTGGGAATAATTCAGTCAATATAACTCAGAATATTTATTATAACCTATTTTTGGAAACAGAATGATCATTATACATCTTCCCATGTGATTGAAATCTCTATCTAGACACTTTGGAAACTCAGATTCGCGCTGCAATTGTCCCACTGTCACAAAAGTTATGAGAAAATAGTTGATTTTCCTCATCCGAACTCCAATTCAACCATATATGTTTTTGAAAATTGGGCGATTTTCAAGAGGAGCTCAGATATACAATCAATTTTTTTGTAATTCTACACAAAAATTGCAAAAAATGATAGGAGATCTATCGTCCACAATTTGTCGTCAGATAAATTTATGCAACACAACTTATTTTAAATCAATGATATCTCCCTCATCCGAAATTTTATTCTACCAATTTTTTTTTTTTAATTTGGGCAATTTTTTGCAAGGAATCTAGATAGGTTATTTGTTTTTGTAAATTTTGCACCAAAAGTTTCAGATTTGATTTGCAAAATCTTCGCGCAAAAAATTACTGCAAAAAATGAAAAAAAAAAAAAATCTTCCCACTTTTCCCAAGAAAGCGCTCTGATATCACTGATCCGGATCTTAGGGCGAGGCCCCCAAGATATAAAAATTGAAATTCCAGAAGAAAAGAGAAGAACACACAGTAAACAAAACCCCAAAGAAACTTTTTAATTAAGAGAGAAAATATTTGTAAAAGCTACATCGTGGTGGACAATCTATCCTTTTAAAAAATGCGACTTATTACTTATAACCTTTTTTAGTTGCAATACCACTGGTAAACTCCATGGGTGGGTAAATATCATGGGTGGATTTCCTTACAATACCATGGGTGGATAAATACCATGAGAGGATGAATACCATGGGTGGATGCCACTTACAATACCGTGGGTGGATGCAACTTACAATACCATGGGTAAATTGCATGGGTGGATAAATACCATGGGTGGATGAATACCATGGGTGAATTCCACTTACAATACCATGGGTGGATTCCACTTACAATACCATGGGTAGATGACAATTTTCATTCAGATCAACCTTGTCTCTCATTAATATGCTTCAGGTAGTTCCTCCTCATGTGGTCCTTCTTCCTCCAGTCCCCCCCATCTTTCACTCTGATGAAGACATTGTTATCACTTAGATTGAACCTCAGGCTTGAAAGGCAATTCCAAGGTAACCTCAAACCACGCTTGGCCAAGTAGCTAGCACTACTAGGCAAGGAGATGGCTCTCTCCATAAGGATCACAACCAAGATGACTGAGGGAAGAAGATATTAGGCTAGATATAGTAGGGTTTTGATTTTATTATATAGGGTTCTGCTGGATCAGAACGAGTCAAACAGTTAGGGAAAGGAAAATTAGGTCAAAATTTGCAGGGTGTTCTATGGGGAAAGGTAGGCACAATTTTTAGCACTTAAGGGTTTTAATGATGGGATGATCAAGATAGGTGAGGAGCTAGAAAGAGCATGGTGAAATCATGGTTCCTTTCTAAACTGAAGAATTTGAACAGACTGTGAATGTCTACCCAAAATAGAGCATATGAGAATGGATTCTGCTTATCTAACTTGCATAAATGCACTTAATAGAAACGAAATGATGGATAAAATACACAAAACATTTAAACATCTGAGCACAAAAGAAGAAACCAAAACTAAACACAATACCACATGGATCCCATAAAAATAGCTGCAAATTTGATTAAGGTCCAGGCCAAAACTGACACAATAGTATGTCTCTTGAGAAGCCAAACCTCCAAATGAGTCCAACCATTACAATGACTTAGAAGCTAAATCATATAGACCTAAAAACCACTCTCCCTACCCTCAGGGAGTCTAATCCATGATATGGGAATCAATTACACCTAATGACAAACAAGAAACTAAAGACTAGGAAGACCCAACAATTTGCCTCTAAAAGAGAGGAAACTGATTCATTTGACCTCTATAAGACTCTCCTAATGTATCTACCTTAGATGAGAGTGAAAAAATGACATTTACATTCACCATAACCATTTACATCAGTAATTTCTTCATTTTCCCAAGTAAAAAGTCAAACTGGAGTGAAACTTCAAAATTTGCTGAAAATTGTGAAAAATGCATTTTCCTCGCAAACGTGCACCGCCCAGTAGAAAAAATGGCCTCTTTTGCAAGAAGCTTTTGAGTGCCTTCCCTGTGTCCAAATAAACTCCATGATAGATCATTGGATACCTCTCTGAGTCTAGTTTCCAAATCTACCTCCAGTTTCCAAAATGGTGCTCATTTTCCCTTTCAAAAAGTCAATCTCCCAAGATTGGTAAACCCTCAGTGGCCAGATCAAAAAGGAGGCAGAAACATGAAAATTTGGTAGTTTTTTACACTTTTGAGGGACCATTTCTCCTCCATTTTTTCTGAAACTTACTAGGGTTCATTTATTCATCATTATGAACATTATGGTGGTGGCCATTTGTCATTTGGAGGCCCCAAAAAAGAGCGCAATGTCCAGGTCGATGCACATTTTGCAGAATTTCTGTCTGCCAAAAAGACTCCAAAACCAAAAATGAAATGAAATGACAAGTGTGCCAAAAATTTACCAAAATGTGTGAGGTTAATTTCTTATCAAGTGCTTGAGGCATGAAGAGACACCTTGAAAAGTATATCTAATCTCTCTTTCTCCCCTTTCTTAGTCAAACTTTCAATCTTAGCATTAGCTCTTTTGAGCTTGGCCAATGTAATTATCTCTTTCCGTGCATGAAGTTTGAATCTTGTTCTCAAAAAATCACTGTCCTTGTTGGCCTTCTCTAGCAACCTCTCCAAATTCAGATTGGCTCTATCAAGCCATGATTCCATATCCTTGCTAATCTCTAGGGCAAGCAACTCACTTGGTGTGAGATGCTCTGCCAACTCATCTTCTCTCTATCTTTCCCGAGCTATAGCTCTCTTCAACCCCATAGTCTTTGGATTTTGTCTTAGAGTTTGATCCTCCTCATCATCAATGTCACCAAATATTTCCAAAGTCTCATCTAGCAAGGCCTTGGCCTTTTCTACCTCTCTTTGTGATTTGATGGTCTTTACCTCATTGATGATTTGCTTAGTTTTCAGTTGTTGATTTTCTTGCTCAAGAAAATCAATCACATATTTTTCTCTGTCAAGATTAGCTTGCAATTCACTAATCTTTGCTTCTTTGCCTTTGATTGCTGCCCTGGTGATTCTGTCCTCATCTTCCTCATCTAGGTCAATTAGCTGAAACCCTATTTCATGTTTATCCCCCTGTTCATCAATGATTGGCTCTTTGGCCTTTTCCTTGCCTTTGTCCACCTGTTTTGTTGATGAAGAAGGCATGGCCCCTTTCACACAAAGTGAAGCAAACACATGCTTGTAGCCCCTCTGATAAATCTTGGGAAATGGATCAACATTAGTCAAATTAGCCCAAGTTGCCTCAATGTCCTCCTCATTGCTTGATGACTTAGAATCATGATGTGATGATGGTGAAGGGTTATAGAAAGGTGAAGAAGAAGGATCAACATCGGGTGAATGAAACTGATTTGGTGATGACATATGAGAATTAGGTTGAGATTGAGGAGTGGATATTATGCTCATGTTGACTAGTAGGCGGGGTAGTGAAAACTTCATTTGCTATGAATGTGTCCCATGAAATTTTCTTTTGCTCAAGCTGATGCATGACTATCATCTTGATGAGGGAGTGGTGGAAAAGACTCTGCATTTGATGATTATAATCCCTCTTTTGTACAATGTATGCCATATTGTCAATGCTGCGGAAGAGATAGTAGGGTATGTGAAGAATTTTGACTCTAGTGAAGTGCATGAGGATTCAGACATGATATGAATAGAGTCAAGAAAACCTCCCCTCATAGGTGAAGTATTTCATGATTATTTTCATCATAGGGACATATCCGTCAAGAAGATGAGAGAAAGGGAAAATGATATTTTTTTCATCCTTGTATCTAGGTTTGAGATATGGTTCATAGTAGCTCTGATCAAGGTTTCCTTATTTAAACCATTTCTCTTCCACATTAGGGATCCCTATAGTAGTTGCAATGGCATTAGTAGACATGGTAAAAGTAACCCCAGCAAGAGTGACCTGCCTATCATGAAGATTGGTAATGAATAACCTTGTCAACATAGGGTGATATTGGACCCTTTTCACCCTCTCACAAAATTCAAAAACCAACATGTTTAAAACATGACACTGTCAGGGGAGAAGCCATGAGCTCTTTTGTGGTTACTGGTTCATAGATGATGATTTTCCCTCCTTTCTTACTCTTCTTTGGTGTTTTTTCCTCACTGACACTTCTGTCTTCCTCTTCAGACATTTTGAATTTGAAGGCTTTGGAAACCCTAGGGTAAATGGAATGAGATGAAGGGAGTGAGAGGTGAAATAAATAGCTTAGGAAAATGGAGGGAGTGAATGTAAATGAAAACCTAGGTTTATGAAAACCCTAAGATTTAATAATGTTTATGACTGATATGTATTTAGTGACATGAATATGGATATGATGCATGAAAATTGGGAAGGAAATGAAAACTAGGGTTACATAGCAACAAACATTTCAGATTTCTTAGGAAACACCAAATATTTCAGAGGAGAGGTGTCTTAGGGTTCACTTACGGTTTTAAATCCATTTGAAGAAATTGGTGAGGAAATAAAAGCTTGTTGGAGGTTGTGAAATCCTTTGAAACCATGTCTGAGCAAATGCGCAGCGCTTGGGGAAACATGCAGTGACCAAGGGTAAACGCGCAATGCCTGTGTACATTGGTCAGCAGTTGTCGGGCAAACGCGCAGCGACCAAGGGAAAATGCGCTTTGACCCTGAAATTTGACTCAAAATGCTCGAAAACTTGAAATTTCTCCTTTGCTGGAAACTCCCGATGGAGTAATGGAGGCAATGAATTACTTTGAGGTGTTTGAATGGCTTTTATATCTTAGTGGTTTTGAATTTTTAATTTAAATTACCCACTTTTCCTATGTTCACTTTTCCCTTTGGACTTTGGCACTGATACTCTTTATCTTTCTGACTTTTTGACATTTTGCAGTTTGATCAAGCCACAGAGTTTGGCATTCTTTGCTCCACTTAGGCCGAACATGATTGATTTGATAGCTTGGGATTAATTTATTACATATGAGAACATAAAATTACATTTGGAAAAAACATAAATAAATTACATATTTGAATTTTATATCAAAATGACATTTTGATATAAAAATCATTTAAACTCAAAAATTACAACTCTGAAAATATGGAAATTATATCATGATGATCTTCCATATAGGAAGACAAAATTTCTTATTTGGTCCCTCTCATATATTTGCTGACCTCATCTGAAATGAAGGAGTGACCTTGAGAAATAAAAAACATAATGACCTAATGGGACTTCTTTAGACCTGAATTTCTTGAATGGGATTTGATTTGAAAGACTTCCTGGTGAAAAGAGAATTTCCATAGGTGTTTTTATGCTCAAGGAGACATGAGAATGAGTCAGCAATGTGAATCTCGGAGGGAGAGTGAAGTTTATTGACAAGGAAAATCACCAATGGAACAATTTTATATCATGACCTTATGGAATGATTGAAAATTTCTTTAGAGTGGGACACCTAAGATGCACATGCAAAATGTGTTTTGATCCCTGGTGGAATTATGCAAATACTGACACTAACATTGGCCTTATTGGGGATGGCAGCTCCTTGGAGGTGTCAAGAACACCGTAGACCAAGTGCCTAACCTTTGGGCCAATACGGTCAAACAATTTAAAAGACTACAGACTATAAAACTAACTCAAAAACCTTTCAAAGTGACTAAGAACTGACTCAAAAGATGACTCTGAAACTAACTCAAAACTGACTCAAAAACATTGAAAATGACAGAAAATCAACAAGCCTTATAGCCTTCACTTTGGGCCCCAAGCCTAAATGATTTTTGCTCCAAACCTTGCAGAAAATATAAAATGGTATTTACAATGAAAGTGGAACATTATAAACGACACATGAACGAAAGTGATGAACCGTTCTGCGCGCTTGACCTAGGCTGCGCGCTGCATCTCATGCTCCTTCGCTTGAGGCCACAGGCCTGTCATGGCCCCTCCGGATGCTACTTCGGAGGGGGCTGATGCTCAATTAGCCTTTTCAACTCTGGTAAAATCTTTACCGCTCCAACGCCCTCGAGCGACTCTTTCAAAGTTTGTCAAGAAATTAGATGGACTGCAAGAGGTCGTTCTGCCTCCAACTCTACTGCGAATGGTTGCACTCTCGCTTGCTGAACGAGGGCTCATCGGGAAATTCACTGGCTTATGGCCATCCCCAAAAATAGTTCAACGATGGATCAACAAAAACTGGGCGGAAAAATTAAGTGGTAAAATTTCCATACGTTTCTATGGGAAAGGATATTATACATTTCATTTTGAATCAAGAGCAGACAAGGACTTAATTTCAGAAATGGACCATATTTTATGGACTCTAGAGGACTGTATCTGGAAAAATGGACTCCAGACTTCGATCTTGAGCTGGATGTCCCTAGTGTTGTCCCGGTCTGGGTCCGACTTCCACATCTCTCGCTCCACTGCTGGGGAGATGATTCGGTTCAAGCCATTGGCAATGCTGTTGGGAAGTACATTGATCGGAGCGAGCCCAAGGACAATATGCAAGCCTGTGCCCGTATATGTGTTGAAGTTGATCTCAGCAAGGGCCTTCCAGAGGCAATCAAGCTAAAGGTGGATGATTGAACACACATTCAACAACTGGACTGCGAACAAATCCCATTTAAATGCAAGGTATGTCACGAGTACGACCATTTTTCCAATCGCTGCTCTAAAATTGTTAATGATGAAAATGCTCAATTTGAGGAACAATGGGAAACTGTCAAGAGAAAAAATATTGTTGCCACCCCGAAAGCAAACTCTGAAGCTCCTCCCAAGTCAAACCCTGATTCTGCTCCCCCCAAGTCCAATCCTTCCTCCTCTTCGACTCCTCTGCCCCCCCCTCCCAAGACAACCTTAGAGTCATCTAATCCCTTTTCCTCCATATCCCTCGACGAAGATCCCCCCATACCTCTCCCTCCATCACAGGATGACTCTCTTGCACCCACTCCCCCTTCAATCCCTTCTCCTTCATTCTCCCAAGATCCTCCTTCCTCAATATCAACCATAAGCTCTTCTAAAGAGCACGATGCTAATCTGGACGCACACAAAAAACAAGGACCAGGCAGGAGATCCACCAAACAGTAGAGAGAAGAAAATGCTAAAAACGATATTGCCATGGGCACCCAAAAACCCATAGAAACTTACATTTTGGGGAAAAATAGCAAGGAAGCGGCACATAAAGATTAGGGAGGGAAAGAAACTCTCCATATTCCTCTCACTCAATGATGAAAGCCCTATCCTGGAACAACAGGGGACTAGGGAACCCCTCTAAAATCACTGCTCTAAATGATCTGGTAACTCATGAAAAACCAGGAATACTAATGTTACAAGAAATAAAGCAAGGATACCAAGAAATGAAAGGGATTATTGATCGACTCAAGCAATATGAAGGTTGCATCTGCGAGTCAAGGGGAGCTTCAGGGGGAATTGCCACCCTTTGGAACCATAATGATTGGAAACACACAATTGATAAAATCAACCAGTATTGGATTAAAGTCATTCTAGAGAGCCTTACAAATAGCCAAAAAATTGTCATTTACAATATTTATGCTCCAAATCACTACAGGGATAAAGCACAGTGTTGGAACTCTCTCAAAACTGACATAGATGAAGAAGAAAGCAACAATATCATTCTCGGAGGAGATCTCAATCTCATACTCCACTCCAATGAGAAGAGGGGGGGTTGTTTTACACATGACCCCTACATAACGTAGTTGGAAGCTATCATGCAGGAACACGATCTCATAGATGTTGCCCCAAAAAACTACAGGTTCACCTGGAATAATCGCAGGTTGGGAAAAGACAATATAATGGAGCAGCTAGACAGGATTTTGGTGAACGTCTCCCTTCTCTCTTCCTACCCCACAACATATGCTATTGTTCTCCCCTTCTCAGCATCCGATCATTACCCCACAATGCTTGTTCTCGAATCTCACTGCTCTCTAGGCCCCATTCCGTTTAAGTATAGCCCGCTTTGGAGAAACATTTCCATTGTTGATCAGATTCTTAAATCCACATGGTGCCAGCACATTGAAGGATCGTCGGGTTTCATATGAGAAAACAAACTGAAAAGGACCAAAAGTGCCTTGAAAGATTGGGAAAGAAATCACTAGAAGGAACCAGAGAAAGTTAAAGCAGAAATTAAAAGCAAACTGGAGAAGATCCACAACACGATAGAGGAACAAGGGCTCTCCCAAGAATCCAAAGCTCAAGATTGCAACCTTTACTTCCAGCTATATCGTGTCAATAGAATGGAGGAGCAGAAATGGAGAATAAAATCACGGCAAATTTGGCTGCAAGGAGGAGACAAAAACTCCGCCTTCTTTCATAAGCAGACCACAGTCAGGAAAATCAGGAACAATGTCACCTCTATCACTGATGACGAAGGCCATCTTCAAACTTCCCAAGATGCTATTAAAAAGGCTTCCTCAAAACATTACAACACTCTCTTAACTGAGACAAAAGAAGTTGAAGATTATTCAAATATGCTTCAATATCTTCCCACGAAAATCAGTGAGGAAATTAATGCAAATATCACCAAGGAAATTGAAGAAGAAGAAATACAAAGAGCCATTTGGGCGCTCCAGCTAGACAAGGCCCCTGGCCCAGATGGCTTCCCCATCTGCTTCTATAGATCTTACTAAGGGACTATCAAAAAAGACCTTATCAAAATGACAAAATGGGCCCAACGCAAGAGCGAAATCGGAGGCTTCACCAATGCCACCCACCTTGCCCTTCTCCCTAAAGAGAACCGACCCTCATCATTCTACCGCTTTCAGCCCATTTCACTCTGCAACTCCTCATACAAAATCTCGACCAAAATCATAGCCACCCGCCTCAAACCTATCCTCCCCTCACTCATCTCTGAGAATCAAGGAGGCTTCTTGGCCAATAGACAAATTTTTTATTCCATTCTGCTTGTGCAAGAGGCTATTCACTCCAGCCAAAATAGAAAAGAAAAAGGTTTCATTTTAAAACTGGATTTAGCCAACGCCTTCGATCGAGTTAGACACTCTTTCCTCTTTGTTGTTCTGAAGAAAATGGGATTTGCCTCGCCTTTTATCGACCTTGTCCAAGCATGCATCTTTGGCCCTTGGATCTCCCATCTCATCAATGGCAGACCAGGGCCATCCTTCCAATCTTCTCGAGGATTCAGAAAAGGCTGTCCCCTTTCCCCCTACCTTTTCATCTTGATGGCTGAATCCTTCAGTAAGGCCTTAGACTACAAACGTCGCACCGGTCTTATCACCGGCATTAAATTTGGGAATGGAGTCAAAAACATAAACCATTCTCAATTTGCTGATGACACTTTGTTAATGGGAGGAGCCTCCAACATTATAGCTCGCTGTTTCAAAACCCTCTTAGACAGATATATGAGTTACTCCGGAGGTATGATTAATTATCTTAAGATCTGCATTTATGGTTGGAATGCAACCGCTCAAACTCTTCAAAGCATTGCCAGCATCTTTAGGGTTTCTTGCAAGTTAGACTGGGGGCACTTCTCTTATCTGGGCATGCCAGTGAGTGTTGGATCTCTGAAAGCTGAAGTTTGGAACACCATCATCGAAAAAATGAAAAGGAAAGTGCAGCAATGGGGCTCCTTTTGGCTTAATCCAGCAGGGCGCCTAATCCTTCTGAAATCAGGTCTCTCCTCATTTCCCTTGTATCAATTCACGCTTCTGCAAGCACCGGCAAGATTTCATCCCAAAGTGGAAGCCATCCTCCATCACTTTCTCTGGAAAGAGGGGAAAAATGAAAGAAATAAATACAACCTCATAAATTGGAAACGGGTTATTCAACCTCAGGAACATGGAGGGCTGGGGATCAGATCACCAAAGTTCTTAAACCTGGCCTTTGGTGGCAAGATAGTCTGGAGACTCATCAACGGAGAATCTGCTTGGTGGAAAAATGTGTTGGAAGCCAAATATCTGAATTCTCCAAGGCAGCTTCTCTTAGATCATGATATACCTTTCAGAGCCTACACCAAAATCTGGGGGCTGTGTAGAAAAGCAATTCCCATCCTTTCCCCAAACATTTCTAAGGTGCCCAAGGGATACAACATCATTAGAATAGGGGCTGATAAAATAATGGGCCAGCAACCTATCAACAGTAGGCCTGGAACCCAACAGATTCTATCCTTCATTGACAACAAGGGGATCCATATTCTAGGCCAGATTTCCAAATGGGACATTCACTCACAGCTTTGGATAGGATGGCGTTTCCCAGAAATACCAGTTGAGCTACAAGCAAGCCTGGATAATCTACAAACTCATCTCCATGGCATCGCCCCCACCAAACAAAATAGTGATGATTGTTTTCGTTGGGACCCCTCAGGCTCCAACTATACAGTCAAAGCTGCCTATCGTCATATCTGTAACAGTGATCGCCCCATGCTCATATGGACTCAATGGAAAATTGCTTGGAAATCAGAGACTCTTCCAAAAATCAAATTCTTCATATGGGTTCTTCTAAAAGGGAAAGTCCTCATTTCTGATAATCTGAAAAAACGTGGTATTATTGGCCCATCACGCTACCCAAACTGTCAAGCAGCTAAGGAAATTATCCAGCATCTATTCATAAATTTCCCCTTCGCCACTACATGTTGGAAAGAAGCTTTTCTGAAGGACCAACTCCCCTGGGGTTCCCACAACTCCATTGCCGAACTCTTGCAATTATGGAAGAGGAATTATCCCTGGCAACGCAAGAAGAACAATGTTGCTAGAAGATTTTGGAATGCTCTTCCTTACTGCGGCTAACATCAGAGCATATGTTCATGAAAATGTGATCTTCAAGATAGTGGCCTCGGAAGCTGCCATCAGAAGAGGCTGTGCTCTAGAAACAACATTTATGGAAATGTCAAAGAACAGTTGATAACTGCTGATTCTCTACAGAAGAACCTTATTCTGCCGGTGTATGCTTTAGGTCAAACAACATTAGCAAAAACAACAGCCAAAACAAATGATAACATGGTCACCAAACTCTAGTCATGATTGAGAAAATAGAATGAAGGATAAGGAATTTTCACTTTGACTAAACCTCAACACGATATCTCTTACGCAGTGGAACTCCAGTCTAATCTGATATAGCTGGTGGCTGGTCCTCTGTGGCATATGGGAGACACATCATCTCTTAACCCATGAATGGGGATTAGGCCCCCTCTCAAATACAAGAGCTGAAGCCCTTGCTCTCTACCAAGGACTCATTTAGCTCCAAACTCTTGGCATTCGAACAACAACAGTCATTGGAGACTCAGCCATCATCATTAGCTTAATGGTCTACAACCGGACAACATCCAATTTGACACTTCAGAAAACAATAAGTCAGTGTCAAGCACTCACCCAACAAATGCAAGAAATCCGTTTCATTCACGTCCTTCTCTCCCTCAACAAGGAGGCCGATACATGCGCAAGCAGAGCTTTCTCCAAATCTATAGGCAGTCTCAGATGTAACGCCCTCAAATCCCTCTGCTTCCTGCCATGAATAGAAGAAATCCTCTCATTAGATTGCCTGCAGAGGTATTCGATGCAATCATGCCCAAGAGTCCGACGACATCCTGGAATATATTCTTGGAAATAATGCACCCAACACCAACACAAAAAATGCAAGAATTGCAGGTCCTGAAGGCAATCCACTACCTGCCTAATCAGTCATAAAAAATCTGTTTAAACATGCTTTGTAAATGTAGTCTTTTACTATCTCAGTTTGTCCGAATCTACACTAGATTAGCTTTCTCAATAGTTAAGTACAATCGGAGCACAAGGGAATTTGGTCCTGCTGATGTTCCCCCCTGTCTTTCTTCTCATCTATACTGCCATGTAACAATGGAGCTCAGTCTCCCCAATCTTTTTTGAATACAAAAAACATCCGATTATGTAAAAAAAAAGAAAAGAAAGTGGAACATTCAGTCAGAAGTTGCATAAGAAATAGTACTATTTCAAGAGGCTACCATTGACCGATGCTCCTGAACATTCTTTTCCATTCATCTATTTTAGCAAATAGGCATTTTGTCCTCGATAAGTTAAGATCTTGTAGGGTTCTTTCCATAGATTTTAAAACTTCCCATGCTTTCCTTTCTCTTCATTTCTTGCATCCCATCGTAGCACTACATCTTCTAGCTGAAACTTATCTGCCTTGGTTTTGCGATCATATATCTTTTTGATTTTCTCCTAAAGTTTAGAGCTAGTCTGAGAAAATTCCTCCCTTGTTTTGCTAAAGGTGAATCGTTTGATTGATTCGTCGTTGAATATCGTCTTCCTCACTACCTTCTTCCTACAACAATCTCATAACCGAGACTACAAGTGATGTAGGAAACAATGTATCTATACCGTAAACCAATTCAAAGGGTGACATACCTACAGAATTCTTGGTGCTCACTCGTTCTGCCCACAAAGCATTGGCAAGCTTCCTATGCCAAATTTTCTTGTTCTCCTCTAACATTTTCTTAATTATATTAACCAAGGATTTATTAGAGGACTTAGCTAATCCAATGCCTTGTGGATAATATGCGGTGGAATGGCCCAACCTGATATTATACTTGTGACAAAACTCAATCATATTCTTTGACTTGAATGCTGCTGCATTATATATAATAATCTGGTGAGGACAACCAAAACGAGATAAAATATTGGATTCTAAAAACTGAATAATTATTGTGTCCGTAGCTTGCCTTGTAGGAATAGACTCGATCCATTTGGTGAAGTAGTCGGTGGCTGTTAGAATCCATCTATCTTGTACTGATGACGTGGGATGAATTTCCCCAATAAAATCGAGTCCCCACTGTTGGAAAAAAGAATTTACTACAATAGGCTTCAGCAGAAGCGGAAGGAGTTTCCTTTTTCCCTGAAAAACTTGACATTCATGATAGTTTGTGAATGTTTTGTACAAATTTGAAAATAGAGTTGGCCAATAATACCATGCTCTCAACACTTTGTTAGTTGTTGTTTTCCAAAACAAGTGGCCTGCACAATCTCCCCTATGGAATTCATCCATTACCTGTTTAGCTTCATCTTCAACCAGACAATTTAAAAGAACACCTCTTGGATCTTTCCAATAAAGGGAACTACCTAGAATGCAGTATTTAGCAGATTTTAATTTCAAAGACCTATCCTTACTTTTTGACATTCCAGGAGGAAGACATAAGTGTTGAAGAACATACACTATATCTGAATACCATGGTGAAGTGAGAAACATTTCTGATACCTGTATTAGAGCACCATCTTCTTCATAATATGACATTGTTGCAATAAGGTTTATGTCTAGAGCATGAAAATTGGATTCAGCCATGAGTTTGGCTAACCCCTGTCCCTTGATCAACTTGGTGGGTTTGATCTTGAGATCATACTCTAGAATCAATGCTATCCATTTACCTCTCCTTCTTTCCAAATTGTTCTATGTGAGAACTTCTTTTACAACTGCATTTGGAACATAAGCTGTAGTGTGTGAATGTAGAATATAGATATGGAAATCCTTCAAGGATTTGATTAAGGCTAAAGCTTGATTCTCAATAATATTATAGCGCAGAGCAGCATCTCTAATGGCTCGACTGAAGAAAGAAATAGGATGTTCAACCTGATCCTTCATTTGCATCAAAACCACAGCCAAGGTGTGCTCAGATGCAAATGAAAATATTTTAAAATCACTAGTATAATCCAGACTAACCAAAACAAGGGCTGTAGTTAAAGCAAGCTTTACCAAGTTGAAAGAATTCATAGCATTAGTGGTCCATTTTATATTGCTGTCCTTTTTCAACATATTAGTCATTTCATGCAAATGCTCAGCCAAATTAGGAACAAATCTGCGTAAGAAATTCATCTTACCATTGAAAGCTTGTATCTCCTTTTTATTACGCGGAAAATCTATTTGCTGAATTGCTTCTACTCTAGAAGGATCAATGTGAATGCCATATTTGGAAATTATATGAACCAGAAGTTTTCATTACTCCATGGAAAAAAGACTCTTTTTCAGATTCATAGAAATTCCAAACTCCTTGCATTTCTGAAAAACAATTCTCAGATGATATAAATGCTGATTATCAGAACTAGAGAAAACTGTCAAATCATCTAAATACACCACTAAGAAAACATCTTTCTCATTAGAAAAGTCTATATCCATCACCCGTTGAATAGTAGCCTCTGCATTCTTGAGTCCAAATGGCATTTTGACATACTGAAAGGTCCCCCATGGTGTTGTGAAAGAAGTTTTACCTTGGTATTATTCATGTACCAAAATCTGATTATAACTGGAATAACCATCAAGCAGCGACATCCATGGCCAACTACCCTTTGCAGAACATGGTCCATCTTAGGAAGGGGGTAATTATCCTTTAAAGACACTTTATTCAAATTCCGGAAATCAATGCACAACCTTATCTCTCCATTTTTTTTCCTTAGCAGAACCAATTTTGAAATCCAATTAGAAAACCTAATTGGAACAATGATACCAGATTTATACAATCGATTTACCTCTTTCTCGATGGATGGAAATAGTCTTGGATTTATCCTTCTCAACTTATGTATGAAATGTGTTTGATCTAGCTTGATGGGAATAGTGTTCTGAATAATATTTTTGTCATAGACCTTCAAATCTACATAATCCCATGTGAAAATATCAGAAAATTCAGATAAAAATTTGATGTACTTATCTTTTGGCTCGAGAGATGATGACTTAGACAGCTTAACCATCTTGGGCTTATTTTCTGTTCCAATGTTCACATCTTCCACACCCTTTTTTGTAGGAGTCAATGTTGGTTTTCTTGCCACTTCAGCCTGATCAAACAATGCTTCTAAAGGTATGAGACCTCTAGGAATAATATTATCTTTCAGCTGCAAAATATTCATCTGATTTGCCTCTATCTTTTGATCATCAGTATCACAAACATCATCAATAAAAAGCATCTCTGAACTTTCCTTCATTCTGCAAAATGCTATTAATTTCTTTGTCATCCCAAAAAAACCTGCTAGTACCTTAAGTTATTAGGAACACTTGGTCTATGTTTGACATGAATTTCAAATTTATTACTTGAGTTCATCATAATTTTGAGATTACTTGCTACCGTAGCAAGCGAATCTGCAATAATATTTTTACTTCTTGGTACCACTGTTAATGTATATTCAGGAAACATTTTTAAGATGTCCAATACTGAATTCCTATAGGCTCTCATTCGCAGATTCTTTTCTTGATATTCTCCTTTCACCTGCTTTATGACAAGCTTAGAATCACCATAAACATAAATTATTTTTGCACCAAGTTTCTTCAAAATTTTGAGACCTGTCATCAATGCTTCATACTCTGCTTCGTTGTTAGAACAGTCAAAATCCAATTTATAAGAGCATTCTCTAACATTACTTGGAATTCCACCTGACTTACCAACATGATTTCAGATCCAAATACCAATACCTGCACCTTCCTTACCCAAATTACCATCGAAATCCATGCTCCAAAGGCCATATTCGTCTTCGAGATGTTGAAATTTAACTATTGGTTTTGATTTACTTTTTCCGGTCACCTCAATTTTATGTTATGTACTGAGTTTCTGTTCTTCTAAAGGTTGTTCAGAAGAAGTTACCATTTATTTTTCCTTATCAAGAATTGCTCTAAAACTCTCTGAAACTTCTGGTACATCCTCTACCACTACTAGCTAATTATTTACATCATTCAAATCATCATCATTATACAAAATAAAATATTCTAGATCTATCTGTACAACCTATATTGGATGATTTATGGGCTTCTCCTTACTAGTTATCATATATTTCATTTTCTTTTCCTGGTACAATTTCCTCAATTGCTTGAAAACAAGAATAGTAGCATAAGAGAAGTCAAGTTGTAAAGTACCTTTGAGTTTGGCTCCCCATGATCTAGACAATAGCATACCGAATCGAGGCGGTATATCAGCCACCAACACATCCATTAAAACATTATTGGCTGGGATTTGGTCTAAGGAAACCACTAAATCTTTAATGAGACCAATGCATTGAACTCTACCAGAATCAAACGAATCCAAATCATGATACGATCGGGTGATATCCATGCCCATCTTTTCCATAATAGCATTTGGCATTAAATTGTGAGAAGCCTCAGAATCAAATGATAACATTATGGAGTATGTAATCATGTAGTCTAAGGCTTAAATAAAATGGGGGAACTTCACTTTATTCTAACTAACCATCTATAGCTGGACTGAAAATGAGCTCAGGGTGGTCATCTTCAACATTAATCATATCGGAAAAAGGATCAACTAGCAGCATTTTAGACACCTGATGTTTATAGTGACTATTCTTTACTAATTCTATCAAAGGAATGGACACTTTCAATTTAGCTATTTCATTTTATAAATTAAAAGTTGTGACTTTATCTACCTCTTTGGTGACAATATCTCTTCTGTCATTTTGATCCTTTGTCACATTCTCCTTTTTCTCAGTGTCCTTCTCTTTAGTAGCTAAGCTTGTTGATGGCTGGTTGATGTTGCTATGATTCTGATCTGCATGCTCTTTACCATTTCTCTGATTATTTTGAAGATCATTCTTTGACTGGACCTCTTTTCTTTTCTAAATAGGATTGACAGGCACATCTCTGCTCCTTAAAGAATATTTTTTCTGTTGTGAACTTAAAGCATTCATATACCCACGTTGGTAATCATCTGATTCAGTTTCCAAATCATCATCATTCGCCAAGATATAGTCCTCATCTTTTGGAGTATCCAAATTTTCAGTATACTCTTCATCTTCAGTCAGAAGCATGGGCAAACCATCTGCTGTAAAGAAATGATTTTTCTCGACCACCAAATCTTCATCTTCTTCCTCTTCCACTCCTTGAACATAATTCTACTGCAACAGGGTCTAAATTTGCTGTTGTTGTACTATTTGGTCGGGTGCTTTATGCTCTCTTTGTTTGATTCTAAACTGAGGTTGTTGCTGCCCTCTAAAATTTGGGTTCCGGATCTATGGTTCAGGTCTATCTAAGATAAACAATCGATCAACCATTCTCTCCGTAGTTTGGAGTAATGAATCCATCTTAGCATTAGAAATAGATGTCTCCTCCTTGATGGTCACTCTCTTTTCAGATCTCATCCTTGCTCTTTTGGCTAGAAAATTCACTTATACACTTACATCATTATTTTGCATATCTGCTAAAGTTGTAGGATCACATTCACACAACTGATATGCCATATCAGTATCAAATCCATATGGAAATTTGACTAAAGTCAAACCTTCTAGTGGTTTGATATGTGTAGGAAGAGCATTGTACACTGCATTAAATCTCACACAATAATCTTGCACAGTCTCACCAACATTTCTTTTGATGTTCTCATATTCGAACATAATTTGAAGGGGATTTTTCTTTTCTTCCCATCTTTCTACAAACCGTCGATGCAAAAATTATAAAGTGTCAATAGTGGGTGTTGGTAGAGCTCTGAACCATTTTCTTACTTCCCCTCCTAGACTTTGTGCAAACAGCCTCATCTTCACATCCTCTATATCAATTTTATGAATATCAAAGAAGTCATTTATCTTATCTACGTGATTTTGGGTTGTCAGAGACTGATTATTTTCAAACAAAGGGATTTTGGTTTGGTAATCTTGGGGCATAACACCCAAGTTCTGAGGGAGAACAAGGGGGACATATCTTGCATCCATGATGATTGGAGGTGGAGGATTTATAACAGGGATTTGTATGCTTGATGTAATCAAGGGAGGATTGGTCAATGATTGAGTAGTGTGAACGGTAGATGAAGTAATGGTAGAAGAAGCTGGGATCTGAGGTCTGTTTATTACCCAAGCATTTATTTGTGAAGAATAGTTCTGCAGATCTTTGAGAACTTGTAAAAGTTGTGACCCTAATTGTGACCCTGATTGAGAATGTGAAAAAAGATCTTCAATAGGACTGTGAAAGGAAATGGAGGAATCAACAACTGTTTCATCAATCCAACTCAAATATTTTCTCCGGAATAAACTTTGTTCAAAATTTATATCAAATTCAATATCTTGGAATTTTTCTAAATTTCCAGGGAATAAATTAGCTCTGGGAATGGAAATTTTCTCTGATTGATTTCCGGTTGAAATAGATGTCTCGACAAATTTTTTGGCTTTTCTTCTAATGTTCTGAGGATCACTAAAAATGATGGGAGGATTCAGATCGAGATTGGATCTAGTGTATCTTCGGGAAGCCAGTATGTCCAGATTCAAAAAAAAAAAATTCACTTTACAAAATTTTCAATTTAGCATTTGAATAAAATCTAAACTTATCATCCATAAGTTTAAGAATTTCAATGAAAACTAAACGGGGTTGATCTAATCTCACTTTTCGTCTCTAGTATGTTCGCCAAAATGTTATCACTCAGATTGAACATCAGGCTAAAAAGGAAATTCCAAGGTAACCTCAAACAATGCTTAGCCAAGTAGCTAGCCCTACTAAGCAAGGAGAGGGCTCTCTTCATAAGTATCACAACCAAGATGACTAAGGAAAGAAGCTATTAGGCTAGGTATAGTAGCTCATGGTTTTGATTTTATTGTATAGGGTTTTTCTGGATCAGAAGGAGTCAAACAGTTAGGGCAAGGAAAATTATGTCAAAATTTGCAACGTGTTCTATGGGGAAAGGTAGGTACAATGTTTGGCACTTCAGGGTTTTGATGATGGGATTATTAAGACAAGTAAGGAGCTAGAAAGAGCATGGTGAAATCATGGTTCCTTTCTAAACTGAAGAATTTGAACATACTGTGAATGTCTACCCAAAATAGAGCATATGAGAATGGATTCTACTTATCTAACTTGCATACATTCACTTAATAGAAATGAAATGATGGATGAAATACACAAAATATTCTGACATCTGAGCACAAAATAAGAAACTTAAAATAAACACTATACCACATGGATCCCATAAAAATAGCTGAAAATTTGATTAAGGTCCAAGCCAAAACTGATACAAAAATATGTCTCTTGAGAAGCCAAACCTCCAAATGAGTCCAACCATTACAATGACTGAGAAACTACATCATATAGACCTCAAAACCACTCCCCTAGCCTCATGGAGTCGAATCCATGAGATGGGAATCAGTTACACCTAATTCCAAACAAGAAACTGAAGACTAGGAAAACCCAACAATTTGCCTCTAAAAGAGAGGAAACTGATTCATTTGACCTCTAGAGGACTCTCCTAATGTATCTACCTTAGATGAGAGTAAAAACATGAAATTTACATTCAACATGACCATTTAAATCATTAATTTCTTCATTTTCCCAAGAAATAATTCAAACTGGAGTGAAACTTCAAAATTTGCTGAAGATTGTGAAAAATGCATTTTCCTGGCAAACGCGCAACGCCGAGGCAGAAAAAATGGCCTCTTTTGTAAGCAGCGTTTGAGTGCCTTCTTGGTGTCCAAATCATCTCCATGATAGCTCATTGGAAATCTCTTTGAGTCTAGTTTCCAAATCTAACTCCAATTTCCAAAATGGTGCCCATTTTCCCTATCAAAAGATCAATATCCCAATACTAGTAAGCGTGCAATGACCAGGTCAAAAAGGAGGCAGAAACATGAAAATTTGGTAGTTTTTTACACTTTTGAGGGACCAATTCTCCTCCATTTTTTCTGAAACTTACTAGGGTTGATTTATTCATCATTATGAAAATGATGGTGGTGGCCATTTGTCATTTGGATGCCCCAAAAAAGAGCGCAATGTCCAGGTCGATGTGCGTTTTGCAGAATTTTTGTCTGCCAAAAAGACTCCAAAACCAAAAATGAAATGAAATGCCAAGTGTGCCAAAAATTTACCAAAATGTGTGAGGTTACTTTCTTATCAAGTTCTTGAGGCATGAAGAGACACCTTGAAAAGTATATCTATTCTCTCTTTCTCCCCTTTCTTAATCAAACTTTCAATCTTAGCATTAGCTCTTTTGAGCTTGGCTAATGCAATTATCTCTTTCCGTGCATGAAGTTTGACTCTTGTTCTCAAAAATTCACTGTCCTTGTTGGCCTTCTCTAGCAACCTCTCCAAATTCAGATTGGCTCTATCAAGCCATGATTCCCTATCCTTGCTAATCTCTATGGAAAGCAACTCACTTGGTGTGAGCTACTCTTCCAACTCATCTTCTCTCTGTCTTTCTCGAGCTAAAGCTCTCTTCAACCCCATAGTCTTTGGTTTTTGTGTTAGAGTCTGATCCTCCTCATCATCAATCTCACCAAATATTTCCAAAGTCTCATCTAGCAAGGCCTTGGCCTTTTCTGCCTCTCTTTGTGATTTGATGGTCTTTACCTCATTGATGATTTGCTTAGTTTTCAGTTGCTGATTTTCTTGCTCAAGAAAATCAATCACATATTTTTATCTGTCAAGATTAGTTTGCAGTTTACTAATCTTTTCTTCTTTACCTTTGATTGCTGCACTGGTGATTTTGTCCTCATCTTCCTCATCTAGGTCAATTGGTTCAAACTCATGCTATGTTTCATGTTTATCCTCTTGTTCATCAATGATTGGCTCTTTAGCCTTTTCCTTGCCTTTGTCCACCTGTTTTGTTGATGAAGAAGGCATGGCCCCTTTCACACCAAGTGAAGCAAACACACGCATATAGCCTCTCTGATAAATCTTGGGAAATGGATCAACATTAGTCAAATTAGCCCAAGTTTCCTCAATGTCCTCCTCACTGCTTGATGACTTAGAATCATGATGTGATGATGGTGAAGGGTTATAGAAAGGAGAAGAAGAAGGATCAACATGGGGTGAATAAAACTGATTTGGTGATGACATATGAGAAGTAGGCTGAGATGGAGGAGTGGATATGGGAGGATGAGATGATGAGGGGATATTATGCTCATGTTGACTAGGTGGGGTAGTGAAAACTTCATTTGCTATGAATGTGTCCCATGAAATGTTCTTTTGCTCAAGTTGATCCATGAATATCATCTTGATGAGGGAGTGGTGGAAAATACTCTGCATTTTATGATTATAATCCCTCTTTTGTACAATGTATGCCATCTTGTCAATGCTGCGGGAGAGATAGTAGGGTATGTGAAGCATTCTAACTCTAGCGAAGTGCATGAGGAGTCCAATATGATATGAATAGAGTCGAGAAAATCTCCCCTCACAGGTGAAGTATTTCATGATTATTTTCATCATAGGGACATATCAGTCAAGAAGATGAGAGAAAAGGAAAATGGTCTTTTTTTCATCCTTATATCTAGTTTTGAGATATGGTTCATAGTAGCTCTGATAAAGGTTCCCTTGTTTAAACCATTTCTCTCCCATATTAGGGATCCCTGTAGCAGCTGCAATGGAATTAGTAGACATGGTAAAAGTAACCCCAACAAGAGTGACCTGCCTATCATGAAGATTGGTAATGAAAAACCTTATCAACATAGGGTGATATTGGACCCTTTGCACCCTCTCACAAAATTCAAAACAATCAACATGTTTAAAACATGACACTGTGAGGGGAGAAGCCATGAGCTCTTTTGTGGTTACTAGTTCATATCTGATGATTTTCCCTCCTTTCTTACTCTTCTTTGGTATTTTTTCCTCGTTGGCACTTTTGTCTTCCTCTACAGACATTTTGAATTTGAAGGCTTTGGAAACCCTCGGGTAAATGGAATGAGATGAAGGGAGTGAGAGGTGAAATGAATAGCTTAGGAAAATGGAGGGAGTGAATGTAAATGAAAACCTAGGCCTATGAAAACCCTAGGATTTAACATTGTTTATGACTGATATGTATTTAGGGACATTAATACTGATATGATGCATGAAAATTGGGAAGGAAATGAAAACTAGGGTTTCATAGCAACAAGCATTTCAAATTTCTTAGGAAACACCAAATATTTTAGAGGAGAGGTGTCTTAGGGTTCACTTATTGTTTTAAAGCCCTTTGAAGAAATTGGAGAGAAAATAAAAGCTTGCTGGAGGTTGTGAAATCCTTTTAAACTCTATCTGAGAAAACACACAATGTCTTGGAGGAATGCGTAGCGCCTGGGAAAACACACAGTGACCAAGGGTAAACGAACAGTGCCTGTGTAAATTGGTCAACAATTGTCGGGAAAACATGCATGATCGGGAAAATGCGCAGTGACCAAGGGTAAACACGTAGCGACCCTGAAATTTGACTCAAAATGCTTGAAAACTTGAAATTTCTCCTTTGCTGGAAACTCTTGATGGATGAATGGAGGCAATGACTTGCTTTGAGGTTTTTGAATGGCTTTTATAGCTTAGTGGTTTTGAATTTTTAATTTGAATTACCCACTTTTCCTATGTTCACTTTTCCCTTTTGACTTTGGCATTGATACTCTTTATCTTTCTGACTTTTTCACATTTTACAGTTTGATCAAGTCATGGAGTTTGGCTTTCTTTGCTCCACTTAGGTTGGACATGGTTGCTTTGAAAGCTTGGGATGAATTTATTACATATGAGAACATAAAATTACATTTGGAAAAAACATAAATAAATTACATATTTGAATTTTATATCAAATTGTATTTTGATATAAAAATCATTAAAACTCAAAAATTACAACTCTGAAAATATGAAAATTACATCATGATGATCTTACATATAGAAAGAAAAAATTTCTTATTTAGTCCCTCTCATATATTTGCTGACCTCATTTGAAATGAAGGAGTGACCATGATAAATAAAAAACCTAATGACCTATTGGGACTTCTTTAGACCTGACTTTCATGAATGGTATTTGATTTGAAAGACTTCCTAGTGAAATGAGCATTTCCATAGGTGTTGTTATGCTCAAGGAGACATGATAATGAGTCAGAAATGTGAATCTCAGAGGGAGAGTGAATTTTATTGACAAGGACAACCACCGGTGGAAAATTTTTATATATTGACCTAATGGAATGATTGAAATTTTCTTTAGAGTGGGACACCTAAGATGCACATGAAAAATGTGTTTTGATCCCTGGTGGAAGTATGCAAATACTGACACTAACAGACATCATGGAAGCTATGACCACCCTTGACTATCCTTGGAACAATATGTACCATTGTGTATACTTCCGTCCACAAAAAAACCATGATCATTGGATTGTGAAGTTCAAAGACTTCATCCATGGTGAGGTCAATTGGTTTTAAAATCCCATTCCCGTGCTAGATGCTTTCGAAGAAAGAAATATGTATAACATATCCCCTACCATCAAAATTAACATTTCCAATAAACCAAGGATCGAAGAAAATATCACCTTCGAGGCATAATGCAACCCGGAAGAAATTGATTCTTACACTATGTTATTCAAATAATTCCATGATTGTTTCACTTGGTCTTATTTCGATATTCTTTGACTTGATCCCACCATTGTTTAACACGATATAGACACATGGGCCAATTCCATTCTCATCTGCCAAAATAAGAGACCAATCCATCCTTCCAAGGATGAGGCTATCAAAGCCAAAATCGATAAGCTCAAGCAGGTTAGTTTCATTTACCCCATTGAATACACCACATGGGTGTCCAATCCCGTTCCCATCCTAAACAAGCAAGGCACCATTCGTGTCTTCATGGAATTTCACGATCTAACCAAAGCTTGTCCCAAACACAAATTTCCCACACCTTTCATAGACAAAATCATTGATGAGTGTGCGTGCACGAGGTTCTTTCCTTTATGGATGGATTCTCTTGGTAAAACCAAATACGTATATGTCAAGCTGATCAACTTAAAACCACCTTCAATAGTTTGTGAGGAAATTTTGCTTATAGGGTCATGCCTTTCGATTTAAAGAATGTGGGGGCCATTTTTTAGCATGCCATGTCCTAATTTTTTCATGACCTAGCTCATATTTTCCTTGCGTATCTCAATTAACTCACCACTCATTCCAAACACCGATAGCAACACCTTCATGATTTGCGTACCATATTTATTTGATGCCGCAAGTATAACAGTCACCTCAATCCCCTTAAGTGTGTCTTTTGTGTTCCTACCGACCGACTCTTGGGCTTCATTGTGTCCAAAGCTGGGATCAATCTCAACCCTCTCAAAGTTCAAGCCATTCTCAAACTTCCTCCTCCTCGCACCCTTCGCCAGTTACAAAGCCTCCAAGGCAAAGCTAACTTTTTTCGTTGGTTTTTCCTAACTATGCCACCATTGCTCATGGGTTTCTTAGGATCCTTTGGTCTAACATTCCATTGGTTTGGGATGCCCAAGACCAAAATTATTTTTATGCCCTCAAACATGCTCTCACTTCTTCTCCCTTGATCAACCCAACCTTTAGAAAAAATACTCATCATGCTTGAGCGCGCCAATGAAGACCATCATGTTGCATTGAAAACCATTGAAGTGGCTAAAAAGTGCACCAAAGCTCAATATGACCTTAAAGTCCACCCACATACATTTCACGAAGGCAACCATGTTCTCACATATGACCAAGCTCATGATGTATTGGGACATGGGAAGTTTGAGCCATTATGGCTCAGTCCTTGCATCATTCATAAGTGTTTGAGAAAGTGGGCATACATTTTAGAGGGTCTAGAAGGATAAATCCTTCCTAACCCTTGCAATGCACTCTACTTGAAGAAATTTTATCCATAACATTTCCCATCAAAGTGCGTGTCATTTTTTCTTTTTTTGCATTTAGGTGGCCTGCAATCCCCATCATCTCATTCGTTGTCTTCTTGCGTCTTCTAGATGGATCCATCATCCATTAGGGGAATTTTTAGGTACAAAATGGGCCTCCCAAGGAAATTATAAAATCATAGTGGAAATAATAAAATAATTTTAGATTACATCACCAAATTTTACAGGGAAAAAATAAAAAACTACTTTTTCAACTCGTATTTTCAAGTTATCTCCCTACTAGTTTACTCAAATTTTGAGTGGGAACACTCGTTGGATGCAGAATTTGATTACTCATGTTATCACCAAAAAATGATCACTTAGTCATATCTAACTAATTGGATTGAAATACACCATGTATGCTTTCACTACAAGAAATAACTTAATAAAACATATTTTATTAATTTATTTCTAATTAAACATGAAACCCCATGAGGAATACTCAAATAAATAATTATTTATTTGATTTTCCTCTAGGAATAATTAATTAAATCATTATTTAGTTATTATTTCTTGTCACATTTGACCCAATTATGAGAAATAGTTAAATAAACCACTCTTTATTTGATTTTTTCTCTAGGAATATTTAATTAAATCATTATTTAGTTATTATTCCTTGTCACATTTGACCCAATTATGAGAAATTGTTAAATAAATCACTGTTTATTTGATTTTTTCTCTAGGAATAATTAATTAAATCATTATTTAGTTAATATTCCTTGTCAAATTTGACTAAATCACTTAGGAATTATTAAAAAAATCATTATTTGTTTATTATTCCTTAATACTTCCTTGAAATAATAAATAAATCATTTGTTTGTTTATTACTTATAAATAAAGGTATTTAACCAATTTAAATATATTTTCCATCCAAAACATATAATAAAACATTCCAAGTGGTTAGATCTAGATTATGGTTAATAATATTTTATTATTTTCCATTTTCAAGAATAACTGAATATTTTTTTTATAAATAGGAGGGTTTTCCATACATTCTTCACCATGATCACTATCATCGTCATTAGTATCTTATTTTTGCATTCGAGCTCCCATCTGAGTTCAACACATGTTCTCAGTTTTACACATCATAGAGAGAGAAAGACTTAGAATACTGAAGCGTAGAGCACAACCAAAGGACCCATTCCATTTGAGGGACACCTATAGCCATCATATGAGTCTCCTTCACCAGGTGTAACAAATTTATAATATATCATTCATTCTTTTATATCGCTTTGTCTATGCTATGGGGTTTTACATTAGTTAAATATTTGTTGTTTAATGTCTTTTTCTGCTACAGATCTATTAGTTTCCAGGTTTCTTCTAACCTTTTGCTGCAGATCTAAATATTTAGATGGCGATATCTATTGTTAGGGCCATTAATCACTCATCGCTTAAGTAAGGTATTTTTGGTACACTCGCCGAAATATTTATGCTAAAAAATGACGACTCCACTTGGGTAATTCAGATTCCTAGGTGATCAACAACTTCAGCAATCAAGGTTTTTCTTCAGCTTTTTTCAGTCTCTTGATGTTTATTTTCAGCTTTTATGCCCTTATTTAGTTAAAATTCCAAATTCTGAGACTTTTTTGGTTTTTTCTGCAGGTCACAGGTACAGTCGCACATGAGATGAAAATTCTAACGGAACCTGCCGCTCTATAGGCAATTAGGGGAGATTGCACTTTTCAGCCCCAAACTTGCGTTCTCAACCTTAGATGACACTTTTTGGCCCAAAAACTATGCTATCCTCCCGTTTCAGGTAAAAATCTGCAATTTAGAACTTTTTTTGGGATTTTTTCAGGGTTTTTTTAGAGCACTTTTTTGGGTTGTTTGACCTTTGTTTCAGCCCGTCTTAAGCCTATATATTCTCAGTTTGTCTCTTTGAAGTAGAAGCCATTCCCCTAGGGTTTCGCTGCACTTCCACATTTTTAGGAGGAGTTCAGTTGAGTAGGTAGTCTAAGATTTTCAGTACTTTCAACCATTGTTCTAGGTTTGATCCATTCTTTTTGCAGACCTTTAAGATAGGTTTTTTTTCCATCCAAGAATCCCTCTTGACTATTTTTTGGCCTTCCCCCTTAGGGTCCCATTGTTTTCCTTAGGTTTTAAAGCTTCTGCCCTATCTATTGCAGCATTTCCCCCATCTGGTTTCTTGTTGTTTTCTGCACCATTTTCAACAATATAGAGTCATTTGATCCCAATCCCATAGAAATTAGATCTTTTGACCCCTTTTTAGTTTGTTTTGAGTTGCTTTTTTTCCTCTCCTATTTCCGCTGTTTGAGAGCCTTGTTTGGGTGGGGTTTATGCTTGATTTACTGTCATTATTTCAGTTTCATTTAAAATTTTTAGCGTTTTATTTCAGCAACATTTTGGCATCATCATAAAACATGCTTAATTAACTCATCCACAATACACAATTGTTTTCGCACACTCACACCTAAATCAAATGAGAGCTTGGTTTATACCAGCAAGTCAAGACTGAAACACACCACTTAATAAGTCTAACTCACATAGATTAAGCCCACTTGGGCATTAGGGCCAAACAATATTTTTAGTTAGTTGTAGGATCGGTGGGATAGGCTTCCATTAACACCCATTGATAGCATACATCGAGACATAGAAAGTTGACTTAATAGGAACCTTAAAATCCTTCACCATCCCGTGGTTAAAGCCGAAGTGCATCAGAAACCAATTTTAGAGGGGGTTAGGTTAAGACATCATGCGAGCAATTCTCCTTGGGGCTACACAACCCATGGTAGGGAATTCCATGCATTGTCTGATTTACCAAGAATCTCAAGACTCGACCGCCCCCGTGGGCCGAAATTAACCTTAGTGGAAAATATTAGGAAAACTCCTTATAGGATTGGTTGTGGGAAGCAGTTGGTTCTCTACCCTACCTTTCTGTGTGAAAGGCCATCTAAAACAATACAATCTAGGATTATTTGAGGATTTAGATCACCTTTAAGCTAGAGGTCATTTTTATTTTCATAGGACATGCTTGCTTGCATTAGAGTAGCTCATAGAATAATTAGTTTACACTTGGCACCACTACACTAGGTTTTTTCTTGCTGTTTGTTACTCTTATGTTTCGATCATTCTCTAGTATTTAGTGTTATCTATGTCTTGAAATCATTTCCCCCAAGGCATTTGTTGCAGAGAATCCAAGGTATCCATCCTCAGTTTCTTTTAGGACATATTTCTCCTGCGTGTTGGGTTAGAAATAATCCTCTTAGTCCTCCTCCGAGTCCCTCTTACGACTCAGATTTTTCCAATTCATCGAGTTCTTCCTCTGATTCTACATCCTCTCAACCTCATATTATTTCCATGTCTGGCACCAATCCAGGTATAGGACCCCAAGGTGGTATTCTCGTTCCCAATCTGGGCACTACCACTAGCGGAATCATTACAACTACGGTTGCTGCTACTCCATTTTTCCCCTTTATGGCGGGTCTAAGTCTCCCATATTTTAACTAGCCTATCAATGATCCCATTTCTCATGATGCTAGTTGGCCAGCTATGCTAACGAAATTTCCTTAACACATTCCTAAGTTTGAAGGAAACAATGGAGAGGAACCCACCATTCACATTCGCTCCTTCCACATGTGGTGTTCATCAAACTCCATCACCAATGACTCCATTCATCTTCAGTTATTACAACATACGCTCACTAGAGAAGTTGCAAAGAGGAAAATTGACCAGCCCGCCGCATCTCATTATTCTTTTGTGAATCTTTCTAAATATTTTCTATCATATTTCTAGTTACCCCTCCGTTATGATACTAGTACCAAGTTGTTGACCGCATTCCTTGAAACTTCTACCACCCACCTTTCTGACCATGTACAAGAATGGTGTAGAAGGAGGATCATGTGTAGAGCTCCTTCATTTGATGAGTGTGTCTATATTGATTGGTTTCTTAGAACGCTCTTAGCCCCCATAGTTAAAGATGTCACATCTCACTTTCCTCAAACCAAGGAAGAAGCTCTCCAGATTTCTTTATAATATGACTTGATTTATGCCCATTTAGGTTATGTTTATACCATTTTACCATACCTTCCTAGACCTGGTGGTGCCACTGCACCAGGGGAAACTCACACCACCGATGGTATCGTTGGATCCCTTTCACACCCATCACCATATGCTCCTCCTCAGATGAGCTATGGTCACCCACAGGGGGGGACCAGTTCCTCCAACACTTATCCCGCTCCAGGGAAATTGTATCCCTGTCAAAGCACGTCTTATGCATTTTCCAAACCACATCAACTGATGCCAAGGCCAGCTGTTGGTCAACCTGTTTACCAAAATGTTTCCCCAGTTACTTTTTATCCTTATGCACCTCCTAACGCTCCAACCCATTATGTATCAACGTGTCCGCCTCCCTCGCCTTCTCAAACTATACCACAAAAACCACCTCCTCCTCAAGGTCAAGTGTATGCTTAGCCGAGTGTGACTAATCCCCCCAATTAAAAGAAAAATAATAAGGGGAAAGGAAACTAGAACCAAAAACCGTAGGGTAACCAGGGTCACCAAGGTACTCAACCGAATACACCTAAGGGTAACCAACCAAATACCACGACCCAACAAGAGGGAAATTAACCCAAGTAGAATAAGGCGATCAACCCAAGCAGAACAAGGCGGTTCGTACGAATAAGCCTTGTGCATGTTGTGGTGTATATGGCCATTACAAACATGATTTTCCCCTTTTACCTCAAATGTGTCAAATGTGGGATTCCAACGCAGCGTCTCGAGAACAACAACCCACAGGGTCGCTTCCTTCGAACAATGCTCTATCTCAATCGACTATGCCACTAATCCTTTCCATCGGTAAGGATATCTCGCTGCCAAACCTCCACAAGGTTAGGCCGCTCCCCCACATTAGCAGTCTGGTCACACTAATAACCAAATTATCATGATGAACTCTGATGAGATCAATACTGCTAATGTCAACCTTCAGACTTGGTTGTGCCAATATGACAAGAAATCCGCCATGTTTGCAAGCAAGTCCCAAACGAAAGTTCCTACTGAGTCCATTCTGACACCAAATGGTCCCTTACAGATCCCTCAACCTAAGGAAATGGTCATACCAAAGATTCCCAAATGGCCATTACATCGTAATGCTGCTTTTGCAAAATATGCCCACACATACAATATCATATATGACTTGGCCCAGTCTCCTGCTGGCATGTCAATGTTGGAAGTTCTCCAGACGTGCCCATCCCAACAAAAAGCTCTACTATCTAGTCTAGGTGTTGTGGACCCTTCATATGATCATTTGATCATCTTTGATGTTGACAAGTTAGAGCATCCCCCTCTACCCTCATTTTTTGTTTTTCAAATACCAGTCACCATTAGAAACGCCATTGTTTAGTAGTGTATCATAGACGAAGGCACATCCACATGTGTGATGTACACCACTGTTTGGAAAGAAATAATGTCACCTAATCTGTCCCTATCCTCCATCACTTTACGTGCTTGGGACGATCATCCTTCACAGCACCTTGGCATGTATCAAAATTGTCCTGTCACAGTTGCTGGCAAGACTGTTTCTATTGACATAGAATACATCGATACCCCATTAGATTACAATATTATTTTGGGTCATAGCTATACCTATGTGATGTTAGTTTTCACATAATTGGTTCACTGCAAGATGTGCTTTCCCCATAATGGAAAGATCGTCACTATCGATTAGTTGACATATTACGATTCGAAGCATCACCCCAGTATACCATCTTGTCGACGACCAAAAATCAACCTGTCTCGCTCTCACGAATGTCTCTCCAGGAGTCTATAAAGAGTCCACGTTACATAGTGCATATCATGGTCCAACACCTACCCCTTTCAAGCCCAACTCATATAGTGTTTTCATGTTGAAACTGTCATGGGCTAGCCACAAGTGGTTCGGTATGACTATCTAGCAGCCAACACCTTTGAAACCTGCTGTTATTCGGTCGAACCAGCCATCAGGACCAACTCCTCAAGGAAATTCTCCTTCTGTTGGTGTCTCTCCTCATCCTTTTCAACTAGGAGCAGTTATCCCAAGTCTTAACCATCCAGGATTTGTTCTGCTAGGCCATTACCCTTCAGGTAAGATACCATTTTTATCTCCCCCATTTGGAGTATTTTCTGTGCCTGTCATGGCTATGTTGAGTTTACCCAATTCTACCTTGGGGATCCTAGTTTGGTACATTTATCCCCATGCTAACACTCCATCGGATCAACTCAAACCATATGCTGCTTTGAACACGGTTCAATCAGTTGCGATGACCCATTCCTTTGCTACAATTCCATAACAACCTCAATAGGAACCTACTCCTATTGCGACAACATCTGCAGAGGGGGGTAAAGCCAAAAAAAAGGAACATAAGGAAAAGGCTCCTAAAAAAACTCCAGCTCCACCTAAGCCTCCAAAGCCTACTTCACCATGTGCTTTGTGTGATGTTGTCGGGCATGCCACCAATAATTGTCCCAAGCTCCCTCGTCTCAAAACTGTGGTTGATGATACATTTCCTGACTCTAACATCCTGGAGGTCCATGTTACCTTACCTGAGTCTGCCAAAAGAAACAATTCTTTATGCACAAATCACCCATGCACTTTGTGTGAGAATTATGGCCACTATTCCCATCACTGTCCCCGTCTCGAAGACTTTTGTGATACCCTTAAGGTGCTTCGTGAAATATAGGTCGCTCGTAGTGCATAATCTACTCCACTACTTGAAAATTTTGGCTCCACCATTACACCAGAAGCAGGGGACTATAATCAACCCATTGCGATACCTCCCCCCAATGTTGAGATGGCAGACAAGTCATTTGATATTTTTCTATCTATCTTCATCCATGAGATCCTCGAAGGAAGTCCCCTCAGGGGCTTCCCATAATGCTCTTGTCAAACCCCCGTCTTCTAACACCTTGGTCTCAACATCATTAGATGTTTCATCTACTATTTCTTCATCTACCCCTAGTGGTGATGCATATGTGAACCATATCTCTCATGATGATGCATCAGGTAGCTCCACCGTATCAAGTGGTATCCCTTCCTCCAATTCTTCCATCTTCCATTTAGATGAATACATTATGGAAGCCATGACCACCCCTGATTTTCCTTGGGATGATATGCACCATCATGCATAATTCATTCTGCATTAAACTCATGACCAATATGATGTGGAGTCTAAAGACTTCATTCATGGTGAAGTCGATTGGTTTAGAAATCCCATTCCCATGCCAGATGCTTTCGAAGAAGGAAGCATGGCCAATATCTCTCCTACCATTAAGATAAAAATTTCTGATAAACCAGGGATCGAAGAAAACATTACCTTAGGGGCACATTGTACCCTGGAAGAAGTTGAGGCTTACACAAGTCTATTCAAGGAATTTTGTGATGTTTTCAGCTCGTCTTATTCTAAAGTTCCTAGACTTGATCCCATGATTGTTGAACACCATATTGACACATGGCCTGATGCCATTCATGTTCATCAAAAGTTGAGACCCATCAATCCTTCTAAATGTGAGGCTATCAAAGCCAAAATCGATAGGATAAATCAGGTTGGATTTTTCTATCCCATTGAATATACCACATGGGTTTCCAACTCGGTTCCCATTCTTAAGAAACAAGGCAACATTCATGTCTGCACTGAATTTCATGACCTGAAAAAATCTTGTCCCAAAGACAACTTCCCCACACCATTTATTGACCATATCATTAATGAGTGTGCAGGGCATGAGGTTCTATCCTTCATGGATGGATTCTCTGGATACAACCAAATAACTATCTATTGTGCTGATCGACTTAAAGTTGTGTTCATTAGTCCGTGGGGAAATTTTTCCTATAGGGTCATGCCTTATGATTTAAAGAATGTTAGAGCCATTTTTCAGTGGGCCATTCCTTACTACTTTCATGACTTGGATCATATTATCCCTTCTTACCTTAACAACCTCATTACTCTTTCTAGGCTTCAGGCACAACACATTCATGATTTTCATACCATCTTTCTCCGATGTTGCAAGTATAATATCCACCTTAACCTGCTAAAGTGTGTATTTTGCATTCCTGCCGGCCATCTCTTAGGCTTCATCGTATCCAAAGACGGTATAAAGCTTGATCCTCGCACCTTGTGCTAGTTACAAAGATTTCACGACAAAGAAAACTTCCTTTGTCAATTCATACATGACTATTCCACCACCGCACATGGGTTTCTTCGACTCCTTCGATCTAGCATTCCATTTATTTGGGATGATTAAGCTCAACAATATTTCAATGCCCTGAAACGTGCTCTCACTTCCACTCCCTTAATTAGTCAACCAAACTTTGATAAGGACTTCATCCTATATATCTCAACTTCTGCCCATTCGGTAGCTAGGGTCCTCATCCAAGAAGATGTTGTCATAAACGAGCATGTTATATATTATATTTGTAATAACCTTGTTAGAAACCATGTTTCCTACTCACAGGAAGAGAAATTGGCACTGGCTGTTGTGTTCTCGGTCCAAAAACTTCGTCATTATATCCTTACATGTACCACCAAGGTCATGATAAATTCCAACCCAACGACTTTCCTCTTAAGTTGACGGATCGTTAATGGGAAATATGCCCGCTGGATCATTATCCTCCAAGAATTCGATCTTGAATTTTCCATACCAAAGAGTAAGAAAGGTTTCACCCCTGGCGAACTCATCTTTGAATTACATACTGGTGCACGTGATCTACTGGTTAATGATGATTTACCTGATGAACATTTTTTTTCCATCAATTTGGATGATCCTTGGTATGGCGACATCCTCACATATCTGCAAACCCATAAATTCACCCCCCATATCAATCATGATGATAAATGATGTATAAGACACTAGGCCCCTCACTATCTTCTCATCAATGATGATCTCTATCATCGCAGTATTAATAATGTCCTTCGTCATTGTCTCACTCACGCTGAAGATGAGCAAGTCCTTAATGTCTACCACAACAACGCTTATGGTGGCCACCTCTCTAGTATGGGCACTGCCCAAAAAATCATGCGCGCTGGGTATTTTTGGCCTTCTCTCTTCGGTGGTTGCATTGAGTAAGTCAAACACTGTCCCAATTTCCAGCTATTTTCCCCAAAGGCGAGAGCTCCACCTACTCCCCTCCATCCTGTCATATTAGCCATCTCGTTCTGCAAATGGGTGATTGACTTTATGGATTGTCAAACCCCATCTGTTAATAACCATAAGTACATTATCGTGGCCATCGAATATTTCACCAAATGGGTTGAGGCTATGCCAACGTTCAATAACACTGCGGCTACCGTGGCCCTCTTTTTCTTTAACCATGTTATCGATCGATTTGAGTATCCAAAACAATTGGTCTCTGACCATAGCCAAAATTTCGAAGATGAGATATGGTGTGAGCTATCCTCTCTATGGGCTTTGAGCACCAATATTCATTGTCTTATTATCCCCAAGGTAATGGACAAGTTGAAGTGGTCAATAAAATCCTTAAAATCATGCTTCAACGGATAGTGAATAAGCACAAAACCAACTGACACCTTATGCTCTTCCCATATTTGTGGGCCTATAGCACCTCGATTAAAACCACCACCAATTTTACTCCTTTCCACCTTTTTTTGGAGAGGAGGTCGTCCTCTCGATCGAGTGTGAGATCCCCTCCCTTCACCTTGTCATCGAACTGCTCCCAGACACCCAACATTTAGAGCAATGCCTTATCATTCTTGAGTGTGCCAATGAAGACCGTCTTTTTTCATTGAAAACCAACGAAGTGGCCAAAAAGTGCACCAAAGCCTAGTATGACCGAAAATTCCACCCTCGTACAGTTCGTGAAGGTGACCTTGTTCCTGTGTATGACCAAGTTCACAATGTCCTGGGGCACGGAAATTCAAACCATTATGGCTAGGACCTTACATAATTCATAAGGATTTGGGAAAAGGGGCATACCTTAGAGGATTTTAAAGGCCAACTCCTTCCCGACCCTCACAATGCACTTTACCTGAAGAGATTATATGCATAACATTTCCCATAGAAGTGCATGTATTTGTTTATTTTATATTCGTAGGTAGTTTTCATTCACCACCATCTCATTTGTTGTCTTTTGGCACCTTTCATATGGATCCATCATCCACACCGTATATCGGCCATGCCGATGGTGCGAGTCGCTTCTCCAGGAATCTAGCCTCAACAGCTTGGGCCATTTTTACCCTTTTGCATTCATTTTTTCACTCCAATGACGTATGCATTGGACCTGCCACCAATAACCAGGGTGAATATGATGTCGTGATAGGTTTGTTAGTCGATTCCATTGATCATCGCATCCTTCATCTTCATGTTAGTTTAGATTCTGTGATACTTGTCATGCAATTTAATGGCGTTCATCGTGTGCATAATCATGTCCTATTTAGAAAATATCTACAAGTGAATATTTTAGCACGTGAATTTGAATCCATTAGATTCAGTCATGTTCCTAGAGCCCCAAATCACCATGTAGATACCATTGCAAATAACATTCTAGAGTGGCATTTATCACATGCATTTAACACAAGACAACAATAAAACAAATGGTGAACTACAATCCTCATATAAAAAGATGCATATCCATCTTATGTATTGTCACATAAACAACATAAGTGTTTTGATTCCACTACTCTAAATACATTCAACATTCCCATAGCATGTTACAAAATAAAAAAGGGAACCCACATGTCCCTCTCTCTAATCATTATCTATAGGCTCCCTGGCCAATGGCTCCACACCACTAGCTTGTAGATCTCGAACAACCTGACCGACCATTGCCATGCACAACATTATCCCTCGCCACATTGAGGGAATACTCATAAACTCATTAGTATACTGATCTTCTAGCTCATGCCACCCACGCTCTGATACCCTGGTTAGTATCAAATCACATCTGCGACAGAGATCCTCCAGTAGAGCCTCATATTCTGGTCTCTGGTGTGATGTCGATCCACTTTGTTTCGCAACCCTAGGCACTACGACTCGTCCTGCATATCTTGCCGGTTTTACTAGTGCTATATTTTCATACCATAAGTTAAGAATCAGTACCACATACATATTCTAAAAAATTAACATGCAACCAAAATAACAAATTTCACTCACCATATGGTCCCCATGCTCGTCTCGACGGAAGTGGCAAGTCATGATCACCCTAGAAGTTCATACCACTGTATTGATAGTCATCTATGTAAAGTAACATCTAGTCCCAATGAGCGAAAAACTCCATTCGGAACACTCGTCTGACAGCACCTCCTCCATCGCGTCGTAGTAGCTACCCCTAGTGACGCATCCTGGGCCCCTGTGGGCTTGCATCTTGGATCTTCACGTGTGGAAAGATGGTCAGGATCTTGTCAAAGAAGAAGGAGCATAAAACTATCCCAAAATAACAACTCTCATTGACCCGCCGCCTACATAGGGTCAACTATCGTTTCAATGACGATAACATCATCTGGGCTCGCCCATAGTAGTTCTATCTTAAAACACTCTCTAACAACATCATCTACCCCCCAGTCAAATGATGGAATGCCTGGATGCCCAAGATCTGCAACACTACTGCAGTGATAACCCGTGCCTCTAAGCGCTCCAAGTCCTCGATGAGGATGGTCATGCCATTTTCATGAACACCTAGTCAGCAATGGCACTCCGCAAACTCTCCTATGTGCCTCCCACGAGGCAATACTAGTTGTATATCCCCTACCACACCCAAGGGGGCTAGTCTAGTAAAAAAATAGATATCCTAGATCGTGAGATCGATCCTGTGCCCCTGAACTATAAAGGCCTCATGTTCTGGGTCCTAATAGCTCACAATCCTCGATATTAAGGGCCCATCTGGCATCATCAGTGGGTTATATAACAACTTGAGAACCCCATAATTAGCTAATGCTCCTCTCACTACCTGGTTCCCATGAATCTCAGTCCGAAGAGTGTCCAAGTATCGTTCACACCAATTAATATTTGCCTCTACCATACCTGCAAGCACCATCATGTCTGTTAGTTTAGAGATAAAGATTATCATCAAAACAAATTGTTCTCAATCCTCCCTAGGAAAACAGACCAACCCATACTTTCAGTCCAGAGTGCAGGTTTTACCCTCAAAATTGTGAGCTTGTACTTTTATGGCCCATAAATGTGATCAAAGCATAGAAAAGGCCCCAAAAAGTGTGAGCTGACCGCGAGGATGGCCAAAAATCTCCCAGTAAAAGCTGAGACCCTAATTTGAAAAATCAATCCACTGGAAATGTAGAGTAAGGTTAGGCCACCTACCTCCAACTAACAGATCCTGATTCCGATGGTCGGTTTGACTGATATGATCTCCAAAAGATTTAGGTCCTTCTCCTCCTCTCCAAATTCACCACAAATCACTTAGAAAATGAATTCAAATCAGAGGAAAACACCCTTTTATAGGAAAACCCTAGTTTTTTTTGTCATCCATTGTGAAAGATATTACTAAGTACCATAATGGGTATTTCTCTGTTTTTTTATTTTGACACTTCACCAGGAAGCCATTTTTTCCATGAAGTTTCACTTTGTCGCCAATTCAAACCGAATTTATTCATATGAGTTGCTCATCCTTTGGAACCACTTTACCTTGGCACTTGTCACCTCGTGTGTTGATTTTCATCATGAGTAACCATTCTTTACTAATTTTTTCATGATCCCCCTGGACCTATCCTGTGTGGCAGCATCATCGATTCACCCTTGTTCAGAGCATCTGAGTTGAGTCATCCTCGCATTAATGTAGTTTTTCCCGAGTCCCATTATCTCTTATTACAATATTCCATCCATATTTTCATTGCATTCATCCCTTGTTTCACATTTTTGGCCTACATCCATACTGTCCCTCATCATCCCCTCCATAATCAAGTCAGTCACTACCAGGTCAAACATGCATTTTATGCTTTGAAAATGGAAGTCGTCAGTCCCCATCTCAGTTTCCTTGCTTACATCATTATCCCTGGTCCATTAGTCACTCTACTATGATCCCTCACACCTTAGTTGAGGATTCTTTATTGCCTCAACTATGGCAGGCCCTATTTTTTCAACTTCAACACATTCATTCTAGAAGAACATTGTACCTTGGTTCCAACTTTCATCATTGTTCGATACCTTGGATCAAGAAAAGGGAACCATTATATCCCTTTGACTTGGTTGTTTCTCACATGCTCAACCCCAATTGATTATCACACAATTGAGAATCATCCACTTGATGGTTCGGTGATCCAAAAATTGTACCAGTGATTCCTGGGTGCCTGTGAGATGTTTCAGACCTCATGAGGGGGTGGCCCTTCAAGTAGTCCCCCACATTCCCGGATGACCTCAGATCATGCTCCAGCCTTAGATACAATTCCACAGATTTGATGGGTTCGATTCTAGCTCCTTGCGGAACCCAAAACATGCATGTATCATTAAGATGATCCGTTAATATCTTCAGATCCCTTTCCTATTCAATAAGGATTATTTGGTTGCAGTCCCCCCTCCCTGTGTCATATGGAAGGGCATTATGTCTCATGTACTCATATGTTATTTTCTTCAGTCCTGGCCTTTATTTTTCTAGGTACACTATGTATATGGGATCCATTGTATTATTTTCTGGCCCATTGATGCCAACATGTCATGTATCATGTATCATACATCTTTTAGCTCAATCCCGCATTGTTGGGCTCATCACTATTATTTTTACACATCTATCTCGACAGGTATGGGTATGCCTCCCCTGCCTCATTGAGGTCATGTACTCCAAAACAAAAGGAGACTTGTGTCAGTTTGTAGGTCTCACCCCCTCAAGTCCTTCCTCGCTTCACTTCAGTTATGTCTCTCTCTCTCTCTCTCTCTCTCTCTCTCTCTCTCTCTCTCACTGACTCCCCTTCAGTGATTGTGTTCTTATAATGTATTTCAGTCATACAATTTTCTCCTAATGCTCATACGTTGGGGGGAAATATATTATCACCAAAAAATGATCATTTAGCCATATCTAACTAAGTGGATTGAAATACACCATGTAAGACCAATTTTACCATAGTAAAATTGCTTTCACCATATGAAATAACTTCATAAACCATATCTTATTAAGTTATTTCTAATTAACCAATTTAAATATATTTTCCCTCCAAAACATAAAATAAAATATTCCAAGCGGTTAGATTTAGATTGTGGTTAATAATATTTTATTATTTTCCATTTTTGAGAATAACCCAATATTTTGTAATAAGTAAGAGGGATTTCTATCCATTATTCACCATGATCACTATCATCATCATTATTATCTTCTTTTCGCATTTGAGCTCCCATCTGAGTTCAACACACGTTTTGGGTTTCAAACATCATAGAGAGAGAAATATTTAGAATGTTGAAGCGTAGAGGACAGCCAAAGGACCCATCCCATTGAGGGAGACCTATATCCATCATATGAGTCTCCCTCACTAGGTGCAACAAATTTATAATATATCATTCATTCTTTGATATTGCTTTGTATATGTTATGGGGTTTTACATTAGTTAAATATTAGTTTGTTGCTACATATCTATTATTTTGCAGGTTTCTTCTTGTTTTCTGTTGCAAATTGGAATATTTAGACGACCATATCTGTTGTTAGGGCCATTAATAACTTGTGGCTTAAGTAAGGTATTTTTTGTATACTCGCCGAAAGATTTTATGCTAACAACTCATCCAGGAGTACCCATGTTGCATACTTCTGATGGACTATGCTACACTAAAAATGAGAAATACATGAAAAAATGTGATTACAATCACATTTTTTCATGTATTTCTCATTTTTGTGTGTAGTAGGGTCCATCGAAAGTATGCAACATGGGTACTCCTTGGATGAGGAATTAAATTTTACATCCAACAAGTACTCCCACTTGAAATTTGAGTAAAATATTAGGGAGATAAGTTGAAAATATAAGTTGAAAAAGTAATTTTATTATTTCACTATTTTTTAATATTTTTACTTTTTTACCCCAAAAATGGTGAATCATCCCCCATGGTTGACATCATCATCTTGAATCCTATTGGTCCTTATAAAGTTTATTTTGGTTGTACATTTTTCTTAGGAGGCCCATTTTAGACCTCAAAAGTTCTCTAATTCACACTGTTAGTACATGGATTTGCATCCTACCCACTCCGCCTTATTTTGCTATGTTTTCACCTCAGCTTCACCGTTATCACTGGCCTCACATCGTTTTTTCCATTCTCGCATTTATATTGCGTCGACCACGTCATCAAACTCCTTATCTTTATAATGACCATTTTTGTCCAATTCTATATCATCTTTTTATCCTTTACATGCTAATTTCACCAAAAAATTGTCTCTGCAATGGAGGAAAGCAATGTTCTGAAAGTGTTGGGATTCTTTAGTATTATTGGTCTACTTCATTTACATTGCCTTCTTGGAGATTATTACAGTGGAATCAAGTGCTTCAGGCTGTGGTGAAATTGGTTGACCAAATGAGCAATACTATGAGGGATTTGTCACATATTTGGACTTATTAGCACTAATAAAAGAGAAAGAGACATGGCTAAAAGGTGCCTTCAAAATTTTGGCTTCGTCGAATGGATGGTTTGGTTATGGTTTATTTCTCCAAGTCAAGGTCTAAGTTTCGAAGGGGAATAGCCCACGAAGGAGCTAAAAGGGGTGTACTACGCATCAAATTGAATGTTGTGAAAAATTGTATATAAAACAAAATGTTTCACCTCCCATAGTGCATGTGGGATAAACCCACTTTCAAACTTTTTTATAAAAATAAATCCAATTTTCTTTGTGTGCCAAGTTTAATTTTGAGGCGGTTCCTGAGAAAATGGTGGCGAATTTTGGGAAATTGAAAGAGGTTTTTCCTTAGAACGGGCTAAAAAAACAATAACCTCTTTCAGTTTCAGAATATTTTCTACATATTGAGAGAATCAAGAGCATCTTTGAGCCCTATTTTTCAGATCTTAGAATTTTCCTGTTTGACACATGATTTTGGAATGCAGATCTCGGGTAAATGGAAACAAATCTCAGGAAACTAAAAGAGATTTTTCCTCAGCACAGGCTAAAAAAACCAATAACCTCCTTCAGTTTTGGCATAGCCATTACAGATTGGGAGAATCGAGAGCATCTTTGAGCCCTTTTTTTAGGATCTCAGAATTTTCCTGTTTGACACATGTTTTTGGTATGCATATCTCGGGTAAATGGAAACAAATCTCAGGAAACTGAAAGAGATTTTTGCTTAGAATTGGCTAAAAAACAATAAACTATTTCAGTTTTTGCATAGCTGCTACATATTGAGAGAGAATCAAGAGCATCTTTGAGCCATATGTTTCATATCTCATAATTTTCCTATTTAACACATTTTTTGAAGGCAGATCTCGGGTAAATGGAAACAAATTTCAAGGAAATGAGAGAGGTTTTTGCTCATAAAAAACTGATCTACAAAAACTTCCAATTTGTACACAACTATCATGATTTAGAGGTTTCAAATTCATAATTGCAATGTTATTTTTGTAGTAGGTTAGTCTTTTTTTTGGGATACAGTTCTAGATTTTGATGTAAAATACTGCTCTTTTGGGGGAATTGGATAATTTTGACCTTTTAATCTTAAGGAATGGTTCTATTCCTATATATATCTTGTAAATTGAATGTAATTGAGGTTGGAAATCAGAGGGAGAAGATATTGGACTGTGTATTTTTCCATGAATATTTTTATGTAATTAAATTTAGGAGTTTCTCTCTTCTTTGTTTTGAGATTCATCACAATGTTTATGATCAGTATGTGTTCCTGTATATGATTTCCATGATTATGTTTTTCTGCTAGTATTGTCTAAGAGTAAGTGATAGGAATTCATCCATGTTAGATGCTCCTTTCACACTGATGATCCTTGTTATGCGTTAATGGTTATCTTTACAGAATTCATCCATGTTTGATGCTCTGTTTTGTAACCTATCTTTGTGTTACTTCTTCTAAATCTGCACTGGAGATTCATCCATTGATAGATGCCTGTAGTGTAATGGGATTTCTTCTCCTTTCCATATCTCGTTTCATATAATTTATCTAGCTGAACATAATGCTTAATTTTCCTCAAATTTGTAGAAAGAAACCATTCTTGACTCCATTTCCCAATGGTACTTTCTTGCTTGTTCTTTTGACCTAGAAACCTTAAATCAAAACCTTTGAGCCTAATATATCTATCCTAAAATCCTTTCCCTCATAGTCAAGACTTGACTATGATTTCATGGAGAGAGCCCTCTCCATCTTGGTAGGGCTAGATACAAAGCTAAAAGAGGTTTGAGGTTACCTCATTCGATTTCCTCCTCAGCCTCGGATATTGTTGGGGCTAACATTTTGGCGTTGTTTCCAGGGAGCGAGGTGACAAATATTCCATGGGAAATATCATTAAAGTTCAAATCTGATTACTGATGGTGGACAACGGTCAAATGCATATGAAGGCTAAAATCATCCACCTGACGACTCAACATAGTTCAGGTTGATGAAAATACTCCACTAGTAGAAGAATCCATAAATCAAGACATTCATTGCGCCTCCGCTTCTCATTGATCAGGTCACGTACTAAAACAAGATGATTGGGTATGTGGAAAACCCTCAATATTGTGAAGTTGTGAAAGAAGTTAGGGATCGGTTAGTGGATATTCAAATAGATGAGGTATTTTCAACGACTGTCTTTCATTGTCTGAGATCTACAGAGCATTAGGGGAATTTTGAGGTCTAAAATGGGCCTCCTAAAGAAAATGTACAATCAAAATTCACTTTATGAGAACCAATGACATTTTAGGGGATGACATCATCCTTAATGGTTGAGGTGGCTTTTATTGAGTTAAAGGTATTTACTTGTCACATTATCAATGGTGGATAAAAACTCATGGTTAACCATGGTAGTGCTCTAAGTACTTTTAAAGTCAAAGTAAAGTACTCATAATAAATGTCATTTCACACTTTTTGAATAAAAATATATTATTGTCATTTCATATTTCTTGAAAGAAATAATGCATATCCATATACATTTATTATATTATATTATATTATTTTTATATAGTATATTAATTATATGTTATTATACAATTTAAATAATATAAATTTTAATTAATAGCAAATAATATAATTAAGAATTTATAAATTTATATTTATATTTTATTTTAAGTTATTTAAGTACAAACTACAAATACATTAGTTGTTCAATAATAATGATTTTTTCTTGAAAAGCTCATTCTTATTTATAGTCACATCAATACAATTTTTTTATTAATTTTATTTTGGTACAAATTTTGAATTGAATTTAATTATAGTTACATGGATTGTGGTGCAAAAATTGAATTGAAAATTCATAAATATTATTTTATTGGTTTAGCTATTATTTTATTATTTCCTTAGGAGTCCCATTTTAAACCTCAAAATTCTCCTAATGATTTCTCTTGAAGGTAAAACTACCTTCTTTGAATTACTTGTTGAAAGGTTTGAGAACGAGATTAAGATTTTAAATGATCAAATCAAATCATATAATTTCCAAGATCCTCAAAAGTTCTTAGAAAACCTCCCTCTTCCCAAACAAGAAACAATAGTGTTGCATTTTGATGTTGAAATCGAGGATTGTTTTGACTATGAATCTGATGACTCATATATGAAACTATATGATGATATAGAAAGCGAATTTACAAAATATTTTGAATATCAAGAGATAGGTCATGAATTTTATGATCCTATTGCTTTCTATATGAAGGAGTACTTCCTTGTAGAGTCCCAATTAATTTCTAGTACCTGGCATGTCTTTCATGATCTCATGGCTTGTTGTTGTGGATATCAGACTTAAAATCAGTTTCTAAGGCCCTTACAAGTTGTGGTTCTGATTTTTGTTAAAATAAGTGAAGGGGACCAAGTACTGGATCATGTTTTTGATTGGATATATTGGATATTTTATATTGATTGAAATCAAGCATTCAATGTTAGAATAGGTTATATGTACATAAATAAGCTTACTTGGTAAGCGTCTTGGCAGTCATATTTTCAATTTAGTTTTCAGATTGTTTGAAATCAATTTGCAACTATTTGTGACTCTATGCCAAATAAGAAGGCACTGATCTACGAGTTCCTAGAGATATGCGGTTCTTGAAACCTCCTAAAAGGGGTTGCCTTCCCCAATTGGAGCCGATGTTAGCATATGGATTTGCATCCCACCCACCCCACCTTATTTTGCTATGTTTTCACCTTAGCTCTGCCCTTATCATTGGCCTCACATCGTTTTTTCCATTCTTGCATTTATATTGCGCCGACCCCATCATCAAATTCCTTATCCTTATAATCACCATTTTTGTCCAATTCTATATCATATTTTTGTCCTTTACATGCTAATTTCACCAAAAAATTTCTCCACAATGGAGGAAAGCAATGTTCTAAAAGTGTTGGGATACTTTAGTGTTATTGGTCTACTTCATGTACATTGCCTTCTTGGAGATTATTACAGTGGATTGAAGTGCTTCAGGCTGTGGTGAAATTGGTTGACCAAATGAGCAATACTATGAGGCATTTGTCACATATTTGGACTTATTAGCACTAATAAAAGAGAAAGGTACATGGCTGAAAGGTGCCTTCAAAATTTTGGCTTCGTCGAAAGGATAGTTGGGTTATGGTTTATTTCTCCAAGTCAAGATCTAAGTTTCGAAGGGGAAGAGCCCACAAAGGAGCCAAAATGGGTGTACTACACATAAAATAGAATGTTGTGGAAAATTGTATATAAACCTCAATGTTTCACCTCCCATAGTGCACATGGGATAAACCCACTTTCAAACGTTTTTATAAAAAAATTTCCAATTTTCTCTGTGTGTCAAGTTGACTTCCGAGGTGCTTCCTGAGAAAATGATGAAGAATGTTTTGAAACTGAAAGAGGTTTTACCTCACCATAGGCTAAAAAACAATAACCCCTTTCATTTTTGTCATAACTACTACAGATTGGGAGAATCAAGAGTATCTTTGAGCTCTATTTTTCGGATCTCATAATTTTCCTGTTTGACACATGTTTTTGGAATGAAGATCTTGGGTAAATGGAAACAAATCTTAGGAAACTGAAAGAGGTCTTTCCTCAGAACAGGCTAGAAAAAAATAACCTCTTTCAATTTTGGCATAGCTGTTACATGTTGGTATAATCAAGAGCATATTTGAGCACTTTTTTTTGGATCTCAAAAATTTATTTTTTGACACATGTTTTGGGAATGCAGATCTCGGGTATATGGAATAATATCTTAGGAAATTGAAAGAGGTTTTTCCTCAGCACATGCTCGAAAATAAGAATCGTTTTCATTTTTGGCCTAGCTGCTACATATTGGGAGAATCGAGAGCATAGTTGAGCCTTATTTTTTGGATCTCACAATTTTCCTGTTTAACACATATTTTTTGAATGCAAATCTCGGGTAAATGGAAACAAATTTGAAGGAACTGAGAGAGGTTTTTGCTCATAAAAAAATTATATACAAAAACCTCTTCTAGATTGTACATAGATATCATGAGTTGGAAGTTTCAAATTCATAATTGCAGTGTTATTTCTGTAGTAGGTTGGTTTTTTTTTTGGATACAATTATAGATTTTGATGTAACAGACTGCTCTTTTGGGGGAATTGGACAATTTCGACCTCTAAATATTAAGGACTGGATCTATTCATATATATATCTTGGAAATTAAATGTAATTGAGGTTGGAAACCAAAGGGAGAGGCTGTTGGACTGTGTATTTTTCCTTGAATATTTTTATGTAATTAAATGCAGGAGTTTCTCTCTTCTTTGTTTTGAGATTCATCACGATGTTTATGTTTAGTATGTGTTCCTACATACCATATCCATGATTATGTTTTTCTGCTAGTATTGTATGAGAGTAAGTGATAGGAATTCATCCATGTTAGATGCTCCTTTCACACCGATGATGCCTGTTATGTGTTAATGGTTATCTTTACAGAATTCATCCTTGTTTGATTCTTTATTTTGTAACCTATCTTTCTGTTATTTCTTCTAAATCCTCACTGGAGATTCATCCATTGATAGATGCATGTAGTGTAGTGGGATTTATTCTCCTTTCCATCTCTCATTTCATACAATTTATCTGGCTAAACATAGCACTTAATTTTCCTCAAATATGTAGAAAGAAACCAGCCTTGACTCCTTTGCCCAATGGTACTTTCTCTCTTGTTGTTCCGACCCAGAAACCCTAAATCAAAACCTTTGAGCCTAATAAATATATCCTAAAATCCTTTCCCTCATAGTCAATATTTGACTGTGATTTCATTGAGATAGCCCTCTCGTTGTTGTGGAGATCAGACTTACAATAAGTTTCTAATGCCCTTACAAGCTCTGGTTCTGATTTTTGTTAAAAGAAGTGAAGGGGACAAAGTACTGAATCATATTTTTGATTGGATATATTGGATATTTTATATTGATTGAAATCAAGCATTCAGTGTTAGAATAGGTTATATGTACATAAATAAGCTTACTTGGTAAGCATCTTGGTAGTTAGATTTTCAGTTTAGTTTTCAGATTGTTTGAAATCAATTTGCAGTTGTTTGTGACTCCATGCCAAATAAGAAGGCATTGATCTACAAGTTCCCAGAGATATGCAGTTCTTGAAACCTCCTAAAAGGAGCTTCCTTCCCTAGTTGGAGCTTATGTTAGCACATGGATTTGCATCCCACCCACCCCACCATATTTTGCTATGTTTTCACCTTAGCTCCGCCCTTATCACTGGCCTCACATCGTTTTTTCCATTCTCGCATTTATATTGCGCCGACCACATCATTAAATTACTTATCCTTATAATCACCATTTTTGTCCAATTCTATATCATATTTTTATCCTTTACATGCTAATTTCACCAAAAAATTGTCTCTACAATGGAGGAAAGCAATGTTTTGAAAGTGTTGGGATACTTTAGTGTTATTGGTCTACTTGGTGTACATTGCCTTCTTGGAGATTATTACAGTGGATTCAAGTGCTTCAGGCTGTGGTGAAATTGGTTGACCAAATGAGCAATAATATGAGGGATTTTTCACATATTTGGACTTATTAGCACTAATAAAAGAGAAAGAGACATGGCTGAAAGGTGCCTTCAAAATTTTGGCTTTGTCGAATGGATAGTTGGGTTATGGTTTATTTCTCCATGTCAAGGTCTAAGTTTCGAAGGGGAAGAGCCCACGAAGGAGCCAAAAGGACAGCGGTCAGATGCATATGAAGGCTGAAATCATCCACCTAACGAATCCACATAGTTCAGATTAATCAAAAGACTCCACTGGCAAAAAAGAATCCAGAAATCAAGACATTCATAACGCCTCCACTGATCACTGATCAGGTCACGTACTAAAACAAGATGATTGGGTATGTGGCAAACCCTCTATTTTGTGAAGTTGTGAAATAAGTGAGGGATCATTTACTGGATATTCAAATAGATGAGGTGTTTTCAATGACAGTCCTTCATTGTCTGAGATCTACGGAGATTTCGCCTGAAGGTAAAACTGGCTTCTTTGAATTAGTTATTGAAAGGTTTGAGAACGAGATTAAGCTTTTAAATGTCCAAATCAAATCATATAATTTCCAAGGTCCTAAAAAGTTCTTGGAAAACATTCCTCTTCCCAAACAAGAAACAATAGTGCCACAATTTGATGTTGAAATCAAGGATTGTTTTGACAATGAATTTGATGACTCATATCTGAAGCTATATGATGATATAGAATGCGAATTTATAGAATACTTTGAAGATCAAGAGATAGGTCATGAATTTTATGATCCTATTGCTTTCTATGTTAAGGAGTACTTCCCTACAGAGTCCCAATTAATTTCGAGTACCTGGCATGTTTTCCATGATCTCATGGCTCATTGTTGTGGAGATCGGACTTACAATCGGTTTCTAATGCCCTTACAAGCTCTGGTTCTTATTTTTGTTAAAAGAAGTGAAGGGGACCAAGTACTGGATCATATTTTTGATTGGCTATATTGGATATTTTATATTGATTGAAATCAAGCATCCGGTGTTAGAATAGGTTATATGTACATAAATAAGCTTACTTGGTAAGAATTTTGGAAATCATATTTTCAGTTTAGTTTTCAGAATGTTTGAAATCAATTTGCAGTTGTTTGTGACTCTATGCCCAATAAGAAGGCACTGATCTATGAGTTCCAAAATATATGTTGTTTTTGAGACCTCCTAAAAGGAGTTGCCTTCCCCAATTGGAGCCGATGTTACACATGGATTTCCATCCCACCCACCCCACCTTATTTTGCTATGTTTTCACCTCAGCTCCGCTGTTATCACTGGCCTCACATCGTTTTTTCCATTCTCTCATTTATTTTGACCCGACCATGTTGGAACGGGGTCTCCTAACAAGCTGTGAAACTAGTCCATTTTGATTATTTTTTATTATATTTTTTCTAGCATAGGGGTTTTGGGGCGGTTCAAAGCCCCGAACGCATTATAATGGGTCAAAGGGTAAACTAGGGGTCCGAAAACCATGGGTTGCGGACCATAGGAAAGTCGAGGCTAGATTATTATAAATAGAGATGTATTTTGTATTGTAAAGGATAATAAATGGCGAGCTATTGATGCGATCTGTTGCTTAAGTTATCTGTTTGGGTTTTGGGGAATGGAATGCTGCTGGTTGTGTGCACGGAGATCCTAGTCCAGTTGTGTGCAGACCCTGCTGCTGTGTGTGCAGGTTGGGAAGGGAATTGTAAGGAAATATTGATGAATGAATGAATGCGAAGGATTATTAGAGATCTGAATCTGTGAGTATTATTTTCTGAATTACTGATAATTGCTGTGTTGTATATTTTCTGTCTTTTAGCTGCAAAGGTCTATGTATTGAATGCTTGGATCTAGATCTATTCCGCTCTGTTTATGTAATACTTTGTTGATATTATGAAAAGCATATAACTATAGATCTAGTGCATGTGGATGCAAATAGAAACATAATTAACCCTACGCAGAACAAGGTAATCTGGGAATTACAGAAACAGGACGCAGCTCTGCTTGCCTTACCCATCCTGCAAAAACTTGGTTCCAGCACCCACACATACTACTTTGGGTGAGACTTTGACCTGCACATGAAGCAGGTCACTGCCGAAAGGGCCAGTAGTATAGGGGTTTGTTGGCAAACTTTTCACATTGAACCTGGGTCAGGACCCCTCAAGCCAACAGAGCACATCATCAAATTCCTTATCCTTATAAACATCATTTTTGTCCAATTCTATATCATATTTTTATCCTTTACATGCTAATTTCACCAAAAATTTGTCTCTACAATGGAGGAAAGCAATGTTCTGAAAGTGTTGTGATACTTCAGTGTTATTGGTATACTTCGTGTAAATTTCCTTCTTGGAGATTATTACAGTGGACTCAAGTGCTTCAGGGTGTCGTGAAATTGGTTGAAAAAATGAGCAATATTATGAGGGATTTGTCACATATTTGGACTTATTAGCAGTAATAAAAGAGAAAGAGACATGGCTGAAAGGTGCCTTCAAAATTTTGGCTTCATCGAATGGATAGTTGGTTTATGGTTTATTTCTCCAAGTCAAGGTCTAAGTTTTGAAGGGGAAGAACCCACGAAGGAGCCAAAAGGGGTGTACTACGCATAAAATATAATGTTATGGAAAATTGTATATAAACCTCAATGTTTCACCTCCCATAGTGCACGTGTGATAAACCCAGTTTCAAATGTTTTTATAAAAAAATTTCCAATTTTCTCTCTGTGACTAGTTAACTTCCGAGGCGTTTCCTGAGAAAATGGTGGAGAATTTTGGGGAAATGAAAGAGGTATTTCCTCATCACGGGCTAAAAAAAATAACCTCTTTCAGTTTTGGTGTAGCTACTATAGATTGGGAGAATCAAGAGCATATTTGAGCCCTATGTTTCGGATCTCAGGATTTTTCGTATTTGAAACATGTTTTTGGAATGCAGATCTTGGGTAAATCGAAACAAATATCAGAAAAATAATTTTTTTTTTCCTTAGCATGAGCTAAAAAACAATAAACTCTTTTCATTTTGGCATAGTGTTACATATTGGTGTAATCAAGAGCATATTTGAGCCCTTTTTTCAGATCTCATAATTTTCCTGTTTGACACATGTTTTGGGAATGCATATCTCGAGTAAATGGAAACAAATCTCAGGAAACTGATAGAGGATTTTCCTCAGCATAGGCTAGAAAACAATAACCTTTTCCAGTTTTGGCATAGTTTCTATAGATTGGGAAAATCCAGGGCATTTTGAGCCCTATTTTTCAGATGTCATAATTTTCTTGTTTGATTCATATTTTTTGAATGCAAATCTCGGGTAAATGAAAACAAATTTCAAGGAACTGAGAGAGGTTTTTGCTCATAAAAAAATTATACACAAAAAACTCTTATGGATTGTACACAGATATCATGAGTACGAAGTTTCAAATTCATAATTGCATTGCTATTTTTGCAGTAGGTTGGTCTTTTTTTTGGAATACAGTTCTAGATTTCGATGTAACAGACTGCTTTTGGGAGAATTGGACAATTTCGATCTCCGGATATTAAGGAATGGTTCTATTCCTGTATATATCTTGGAAATTAAATGTAATTGAGGTTGGAAATCAAAGGGAGAGGCCGTTGGACTGTGTATTTTCCTTGAATATTTTTATGTAATTAAATGCAGGAGTTTGTCTTTTTATGCAATTAAATGCAGGAGTTTATCTTTTCTTTGTTTTGAGTTTCATCACGGTGTTTATGTTCAGTATGTGTTCCTGTATATCATTTCCATGCTTACGTTTTTCTGCTAGTATTGCACGAGAGTAAGTGATATAAATTCATCCATGTTAGATGCTCCTTTCACATTGATGATGCTTTTTATGTGTTAATGGTCATCTTTACAGAATTCATCCATGTTTGATGCTCTGTTTTGTAACCTATATTTGTGTTATTTCTTATAAAGCTTCACTACAGATTCATCCATTGATATATGCCTGTAGTGTAGTGGGATTTATTCTCCATTCCATCTCTCATTTCATATAATTTATCTGGCCGAACATAGTGCTTACTTTTCCTCAAATATCTAGAAAGAAACCAGCCTTGACTCCATTGCCCAATGGTACTTTCTCTCTTGTTGTTTCGACTTAGAGACCCAAAATCAAAACCTTTGCGCCAAATATATCTATCCTAAAATTATTTCCCTCATAGTCAAGATTTGACTGTGATTTCATGGAGAGAGCCCTCTCCAGCTTGGTAGGGCTAGATACCAAGCCAAAAGAGGTTTGAGGTTACCTCATTCGATTTCCTCCTCAGTCTGGGATATCGTTGGGGCTAACATTTTGGAGTCGTTGCTGGGGAGCGAGGTGAAAATTTTTCTGTTGGAAAGATCATCAACATTCAAATCTGGTTGCTGATGGTGGACAACGATCAGATGCATATGAAGGCTGAAATCATCCACCTGACAACTCCACACAGTTCAAGTTGATCAAAAGACTCCACAGGCAGAAGAATCTAGAAATTAAGACATTCATGGCGCCTCTATTGCTCACTGATCAGGTCATGTACTAAAACAAGATGATTGGGTATGTGGCAAGCCCTCTATTTTGTGAAGTTGTGAAAGAAGTCAAGGATCAGTTAGTGGATATTAAAATAGATGAGGTTTTTCAAAAACTGTCCTTCATTGTCTAAGATCTACAGATATTTCTCCTGAAGGTAAAAATGGGTTCTTTGAATTAGTTGTTGAAAGGTGTGAGAAGGAGATTAAGCTTTTAAATGATCAAATCAAATCATATAATTTCCATGATCCTAAAAAGTTCTTGGAAAACATCTCTCTCCCTAAACAAGAAACAATAGTGATGCATTTTGATGTTGAAATCGCGAACTATTTTGACAATGAATCTTATGACTCATATCTAAAACCATATGATGATATAGAAAGCGAATTTTCAAAATACTTTGAAGATCAAGAGATAGGTCATGAATTTTATGATCCTATTTCTTTCTACATGAAGGAGTACTTACCTATAGATTCCCAATTAATTTCTAGTACCTAGCATGTTTTTCATGATCTCATGGCTCGTTGTTGTGGAGATCAGAATTACAATCTGTTTCTAATGCCCTTACAAGCTCAGGTTTTGATTTTTTTTAAAAGAAGTGAAGGGGACCAAGTACTGGATCATATTTTTGATTGGATATATTGGATATTTTATATTGATTGAAATCAAGCATTCGGTGTTAGAATAGGTTATATGTACATAAATAAGCTTACTTGGTAAGCATCTTGGCAGTCAGATTTTCAGTTTAGTTTTCAAATTGTTTGAAATCAATTTGCAATTGTTTGTGACTCCATGCCCAATAAGAAGGCACTGATCTATGAGTTCCCAGAGATATGCAGATCTTGAAACCTCCAAAAAGGATCTGCCTTCCCCAGTTGGAGATGATGTTAGCACAAGGATTTGCATCCCACCCACCCTACCTTATTTTTCTATGTTTTCACCCCAGCTCTGCCCTTATGACTGGCCTCACATCGTTTTTTCCATTCTCACATTTATATTGCGCCGACCACATCATCAAATTTCTTATCCTTATAATCACCATTTTTTTCCAATTCTATATTATATTTTTATCCTTTACATGCTATTTTCACCGAAAAATTGTCTCTACAATGGAGGAAAGCAATGTTCTGAAAGTGTTGGGATACTTTAGTGTTATTGGTCTACTTCGTGTACATTGCCTTCTTGGAGATTATTACAGTGGACTCAAGTGCTTCAAGCTGTGGTGAAATTGGTTGACCAAAAGAGCAATACTATGAGGGATTTGTCACATATTTGGACTTATTATTACTAATAAAAGAGAAAGAGACATGGCTGAAAGGTGCCTTCAAAATTTTGGTTTCGTCGAATGGATAGTTGGGTTATGGTTTATTTCTCCATGTCAAGGTCTAAGTTTCGAAGGGGAAGAGCCCATGAAGGAGCCAAAAGGGGTGTACTACACATAAAATATAATTTTATGGAAAATTGTATATAAACCTCAATGTTTCACCTCCCATAGTGCACGTGGGACAAACCCACTTTCAAATGTTTTTATAAAAAGATTTCCAATTTTCTCTGTTTGACCAGTTGATGTCTAAGGCGTTTCCTGAGAAAATGGTGGAGAATTGTGGGAAAATGAAAGAGGTTTTTCCTCATTACGAACTAAAAAAAAACAACCTCTTTCAGTTTTGGCATAGGTGCTACAAATTGGGATAATCAAGAGCATCTTTGAGCCCTATTTTTGGGATCTCAGAATTTTCCTGTTTGACACATGTTTTTCGAATGTAGATCTTGGGTAAATGGAAAAAAATATCAGGAAAATGAAAGAGGTTTTTCCTTATATCGGGCTAAAAAGAAATAACCTCTTTCAGTGTTTTCATAGCTATTTCATATTGGTATAATAGAGAGAATATTTGAGCCCTTTTTTCGGATCTCATAATTTTCCTGTTTGACACATGTTTTGGGAATGCAGATCTCGGGTAATTGGAAACAAATATCAAGCAATTGAAAGAGGCTTTTCCTTAGAAAAGACTAGAAAACAAAAACCTCTTTTATTTTTGGCATAGATGCTACATATTGGGAGAATCAAGAGCATATTTGAGCCCTATTTTTCGGATCACAAAATTTTCATGTTTGACACATATTTTTTGAATGCAATCTTGGGTAAATGGAAACAAATTTCAAGGAATTGAGAGAGGTTTTTGCTCATAAAAAAATATATACAAAAACGTCTTCTAGATTTTACACATATATCATGAGTTGGAAGTTTCGAATTCATAATTGCAATGTTATTTCTGCGGTAGGTTGGTATTTTTTGGGGGATACAGTTCTAGATTTTGATGTAACAGACTACTCTTTCGGGGGAATTGGAAAATTTATACCTCTGAATATTAAGGAATGGTTCTATTCCTATATATATCTTGGAAATTAAATGTAATTAAGTTTCGAAATCAAAGGGAGAGGCTGTTGGACTGTGTATTTTTCCTTGAATATTTTTATGTAATTAAATGTAGGAGTTTCTCTCTTTTTTGCTTTGAGATTCATCATGGTGTTTATGTTCAGTATGTGTTGCCGTATATCATTTCCATGATTATGTTTTTCTGCTAGTATTGTATGAGAGTAAGTGATAGGAATTCATCCATGTTAGATGCTCCTTCCACACCGATGATGCTTGTTATGTGTTAATGGTTATATTTACAGAATTCATCCATGTTTGATGCTCTATTTTGTAACATTTATTTGTGTTATTTCTTCTAAAGTTGCACTGGATATTCATCCATTGATAGATTCCTGTAGTGTAGTGTAATTCTTCTACTTTCCATATCTCATTTCATATAATTTATTTGGTTGAAGATAACACTTACTTTTCCTCAAATCTATTGAAAGAAACCATGCTTGACTCCATTTCCCAATGGTACTTTCTCTCTAGCTATTCTGACCCAGAAACCCTAAATCAAAACCTTTGAGCCTAATAGATCTAGCCTAAAAGCCTTTCACTCATATTCACGATTTGACTGTGATTTCATGGGGAGAGCCCTCTCCAGATTGGTAGGGCTAGATACCAAGACAAAAGAGGTTTGAGGTTAACTCATTCAATTTCCTCCTCAACCTTGGAGATTGTTGGGGCTAACACACACCACATATCAGTTATGCCAATGGTGTGAGTCGTTTCTCCAGGAATCTAGCATCAACAACTTGGGCCATTTTCACCCCTTTGCATTCATTAGTTCACTCCAATAACATCTGCATTGGATCTTCCACCAATAACTAGGCCAAATAAGATGCAGTGATAGGTCTGTTAGCTGATTCCCTTGATCATCAGATCCTTCACCTTCATGTTTGTTTTGATTCCTTGTTGCTTGTCATGCAATTGAATGAAATTTATCATGTGGGTAATCTTTTCCTATTTAGAAAATATGTACGAGTTAAGCTTTTGGAACATGAATTTGAATCCATTACATTCAATCATTTTCCTAGAGCACAAAATAACTATGTTGATATGATTTCAAATAATATTATAATTTGACATTTATCACATACATATACAAGAATACATCCATAACATAAAAAAATGGAGAACCGTAATCGTCACACAAGATACATAACCGTATTATGTATCATAGAATCCAACATATAGTGTTTGGATTCCACTACTCTAAATACTTCTGAAATGCCCATAGAATTTTACGTACAAAATATTGGGGCCCACATGTCCCTATGCCTAATCACTATGCTCTGGGGGATCTCATTCCAGTGGCTCCATTAAACCTGTCCATAAGTCTCGAACTACCTGACCATCCATAGTTATATGCCTCATGATACCTCACCATTTAGAGGGAATCCCAGTGCACACATATGTATACTGATCTTCTAGATCATGCCATCCATGCTCTATCACCCTGGTCAGTAACAATTTGAACCTACGTCGGAGATCCTCTAGTAGCACATCACTATATGATCTATGTTTTGATGTTGAAACTCTCTGATCTGCAGCCCCAGGTGCTGTGGCTCGTCATGCATATCCTGTCAGCCTCACTGGTGCTATATCTGCATACCACAAGTTTGGAAATTAGTACCACATACATACATTTTCTAAACTCTACATGTGACCAACATATAACAACTATCTCTCACCATTTGGACCCCATGCTCTTCCAAGCGGGAGTGGTAAGTGAGGATCTCCATGGTAGTTCATTCCATTATATGGATAGTCATCTACATCCAATGGCATATGGTCCCAATGAGAAAAGAAATCAAGTCAGAACACCCATCCGAATCCCCCTCTTCCACCTTGTCGCAGTAGCTTCCCCCAACGATGCATCTTGGGCTCCTGTGGGACCCCATCAGAGATCTGTACATGTGGCTGGATGGTAGGGATATTCTAAAAGAAGAATGAGCATACAATTGTCACAAATAAACAAATATCATTGGTCTGTCACTTGCATAATACCAACTGTTGTTTCAATGATGAAAACATCATATGGGCCCAACCATAGTAGGTCCCTGCCAGTACACTCTCCACAAACATCATATGAATCCCAGTGATGTGATGAAATGAATGACTACCCAAGATTCGAATCACCGATGCAGTTGTAGCTCATGTCTCGAGTCTCTCTAAGTCATGAATATAGATGGTCGTACCCTTTTCACGAGCACCAGGTACACAATACTACTCCACAAACTCTCTTATATGCCTCGCACGAGGTAATAATGGATGTATCCCCCTCACCACCCCCAAGGGTGGCAATCCTGTCAAAAAGTATATGTCCTGGATCATGATCTCGATCCTCTAATATTGTACCATAAAGGTCTCCTGATGTAGGTCCCAATAACTCACAATCCTAACAATAGTGGCTCACCAACCCTCATAAATGGGTTCTCCAAGAACTTAAGCAACCCTTATCACAATAGAACCCCTCTGATTACTTGGTTCCCCTGAACCTAGGAACGAAGGGTATTAAAACATCATTCTCGCCATACCAATTACTTCAGATCTTCCATACCTGCAAAATACCATTATGTTTTGTTAGTTTAGATTCAAAAGTATCCACTCTTGGTTCTCAGCCTCATCCCAATAGAGACCCCCTCACCTTTTTTCCCCTCTGTCCACAATGAAATTTTTCTCGTCAAAAATGCATTGGGCACACTTTTTGCCTCATTTTTTGCGTTCCAAAATGCATAAAAGAGGAAAATAGATGTGTTTCAACCATGAGGAACAACAAGGGTTAACCCCATTGATCTCATGCCCTAATCTGAAAGTATAATCCACAAAAATTGATGAGTAAGGTTAGGCCACCTACCTGCAAGTTGCAGATCCAAATTCCAATAGTTGTTTTGTTTGCTACGATCTCCTCAAGTTTTAAGGGCTTCTCCTCCTCTCCAAATTCTCCAACAACTCACTGTGCAAATGAATTGGATTTGGGAGAAAAAATCCCTTTTATAGGAAAAAACCTAGTTTTTATGTCACTAATTGCGACCAAACCATATCTCAGTTTGATGAATCATCAACACGTTTAGAAAGCTCTCGCTGAGTTCCATAATGTGCCTCTATTTTTTTTTTTGGTAATTTGACACTTTAATAGGAAGCCATTTTTTCCATGAGGTTTCACTTTACCACTTATTAAAGTCAAATTTATTCATATCAGCCACCTATACTTTGGTACCACTTTTCCTTTGCATGTGTCGACTCATGTATTGATTTTCTTCATGAATAACCATTAGTTACTTATGTTTTTATGGTCCCCTTAGAGCCTCCCCCATGTGGCAGCATCATCAAGTCACCCTTGTTTAGAGCATCAATGATGACTCAACCTTGCATCCATGGAGTCTGTTTCGAGTCCCATTGAGTCTAGTTGCAATGCTCCATCCATATTTTCATCGCATTTGTTAGTATGAATCTTTCATCGGAAAAGACCACTTTAGCTACGCATAACAAATAGCCCTAACATCAATTATGGTTGCCAATATCTTTAAGTTTGCAGTTAGTTGATCCAAATAATGTTGCACAAATCCAGATCTAAGCATAAAATACATTAAGCAGTAAAAATAAAATGTGGCTCCATGCATCCAATAGACAAGACAAGAAAAATGTATTTGAAAGAATTTTTTATATTAAAAAGGGGGCACCTGAGAGGAAAACAAGAAATGTGTTTCCAATTCTCCTCAATGGGATGGGTTCTTGAAAGTCCTCAGCATTTCAGATCTAAAATTTCTCTCTCTTGTTGGTGTAGAAAACCCAGACAAACATAGAACTCAAAGGGAGCTGACAAGGCAAAAATGGAGAATGTGACCAAGAGTATAGATCTAGAGTGATCTAATGCAATGAAAGGTGACTAATGAATGGGGAAAACCCTTCTATTTATAACAAAATATTAGGGCGGTCTAGAACTTGGTGCATGAATAAAATATTATTAATCAAATTCTAGAACCACCCTTTAGGAATATTTTATTATATTTGTTGGAGGAAAAAGGATTTTTGACTTGGGTCAATTCCTTTATTTATAAATAATAAATAAATAAATGATTTATTTATTATTTTAAGGAAATGGTGGGAATATAATTAAACAAATAATGATTTATTTAATTATTTATAAATGATTTAGTCAAATTTAACTAGGAATATTATTTAAATAGGATTTAAATAACTTATTCCTAGGAAATAATCAAATAAATAAGGATTTATTTAATTGATTTCCTTGTTTTTGGTTAAATATGACCAGGAAATATAAACAAATATAGATTTGTTTATTATTTCCTTTTGGGGTTTCCTGTTTAGACCATAAACAACTTAATAAAGGTGTTTTACTAAGTTATTTCACATAGTGAAAGCAATTTTACTTAGGGTAAAATTGGTCTTACATGGTGTACTTAGGTTCATCTAATGGTAATAGGTTAGATGACCAAAAAATGGTGTAACAGATTGCCCCCCAACGTACGAGTGTTAGGAGCAAATCGTATGACCGAAGTACGTTGTAAGAACTCAATCACTAGACATCAAGAGGGAAGTCAGAGAGAGAAATGTAAGGTAGTCTAATGTGCTAAAGGACTAGACCCTGAGGAGACGAGACTTACAGGTGCAACAAGTCTCTATTTTATGAAGTGGTACCTGTGCTAAAGGTGGCGGGGGAGGCATACCTATGCCCTCCGAGACAAAGTACAAAAGAATAGTATGTCCAGTAAACAAGGAACCGAACTATCAAGTACATACTGGCATAAATATGAGCTAGAAAAATAGAATGATGAATACCACATACATGTTGTGCCTAGAATAACAGTCAAGACTTATACAATAATATTTTAGTACATGAGATACAAATACAACCCAAATTCCCCCTATACACGGGGAAGGGCTCGCAAAATCTGACTGATACATGCAAATCAAAAAGGCGCTGCAACCAGCTGAGGCTGACATCATAAAATGGAAGGAGTTGCATCAAAGGCTGAAATGAAGAAGTCATCCGGGCATGTGGGGGCTACCTGCAGGGCCACCCCCTCATGAGGGTTGAGACATCTCACACACACCCGGGAATCACCAATAGCTGTTGCTGCATCACTGGACCATCGATTATATGGGTCACGATCATGCTGAAAGGAGCTCAAACCAAGGTACACCGCCCTCTAGACCTGGCTTCTGGAGTAAATGAGCTGATGTCGACAGAAGGAGGTCTGCCATAGGTGAGGCAATAAGGGATCCCCAACTAAGGCACGAGAGAAAATAGTAGAGCGACTAATAGATGAACACTAATGATGATGATGAAATGAGGGATACTGAGTAGCAGATGGACGACTTCCCTTGTTAGAGCATAAAGGGCATGAATGGCGTGGCAGCGACTGACACAATATCATGAGGGATAGGGGACAATGGTACTGAAGGCCATAATGTGCAACACGAGAGAGGGACCAAGCAATGAAGGATGGACGACTATAGTGGGATACAAAGGGACTCGAGATAGACTCCATGACTGATGATGACTCAAATTGGATGCTCTAAACAAGGGTGACTTGATGTTGATGCCACACAGTAAAGGTCCAATGGGGCACCATAAAAACATGACTACAATAGGGTATCTCATGACGAAAATCAACACGAACAAAGACGAGTAAGGAGGCAAAGTGGTGCCCCAAGTACAAGTGTTGTAAGTGAAGAAATTCGACTTGGAGGAGAGGTGAATAGACCCTTCGTGGAAAAAATGTGCCCAGGTGAAGTATCAAAACTAACAGATACCCATTTGAGTGCTTGGTGAGAGCTTTCCAATGGTGTAGATGGTGTGTCGAACGAGGCTACGGTTTGGTCGCAGCGGGCGAAAGAAAAAACAAGGGTTTTTCTTTTAATAAGGCATTTTCCCTCCAAAGACATTCATTTTCTTGTGTAACTATGGTGAATGTGGAGAGGAGAGAAGGCCCTAAATCTTACGGCGATTGTAGCAGACAAACCGACCGTTGGAATTGAGATCTGTCAGTTACAGGTAAGAGGCCTAATCCTACTCGTTGTTTTTGATGGATTAAAAGTTCAGATTAGAATCCCAAATCTCAGTAACATGCCCTACCTCATTATGGCCATGTCGCACTTTTTGGGGCAAAAACTGCAACCTGGGACGCAGTTTTTGGCCTGAAAAGTGCAACCTGTCCTAGGATTTGGCCAAAAAGTGTGACCTGTCAAATGGAGGTGGTTTTAGTGCTGTTGTGGGCCGAGATTCAGTTTTTTTTTGTAATTGAATGCAGTTTTACCTATCTGTAGACTGAAAAATATGATGTTTTTGTGCAGATATGGCAGATATACGGATCAAGTGGAGAGAGAGAGACCTAGGTACATTACGGACGGAAATCCAAGCGGATCAAGGTGTATGTTGTCCATTGGCCAGGTTTGGGGTTCTGAAATTTTTGGAGAACCCTTTGATGAGGGTTGGGGAGCCCTTGTTGGCTCGAATTGTCAGTTATTGGGATCCATACCATGAGGATTTTATAGTGCAGGGGCACAGGATTGAGCTGACAGTCCAAGATCTGTATTTCCTGACTGGTCTCCCACCATTAGGGATGGTGGGAAATACACAACCAGTGTTACCGCGGGGGCGTAACATCATGGAGTTCGTATAGCAACATTTTCGACCAGGTGTCTGAGTCAAAAGGACTCGGATATCGATTGGGGATCTAGAGAGGTTGGAGACGCGGGCAGTGGTGGCAGCAGTATTGCGGATCATGGGCATCCAGGCGCTCTATCACATCACTGGAGGGCAGATGATTATTGTAGAAAGTGTGTTGAGTGGGACCTGCTATGGGTGGGCTCAGATGATGTTGGTGTCGTTGAAACGACAGCTATCGCTATGTAAGCGACAAGTGAACCATGATTGTGCTTATGGGACTGTATTGTGCTCCTTCTTTTTTGAGAAGATCCTGACCTTGTGACCTCGTGTACATCTAACTGATGGGGGTCCGAGAGAACCCAGGATGAGTCGGTGGGGACGACTACTGTGTAGAGGAGGGGGAGGGGCGGTCGGACGGGTGTTCCGACCAGAGTTCTTCGCCCATTGGGATCAGATGCCATTGTACATAGATGACTATCCCTATAGTGGGATGAGTTATTGGGGAGATCCGGACTTGCCGCTTCCGCCTGGTCGAGTATGGGGGCTTGATGGTAAGTGACAAGTAACTAATCCGTTATGTGCATATTAAAGTTTGTGAATAGGATTTATGGTACTGATCCTTATACTTTTTGGAATGCAGATATAGCTTCGATGAAATCAGCCGGATATATGGGACGACCTACAGCAGCCGGAACTACAGGTGCTAGTGGATCGAGGACGGCACAGAACAAGGATATGGCGACTCTTTTGGAGGACATTCGTCGTAGATGTGAGGGGCTGTTGACCGGTGTGTCGGAGCGAGGTTGGCAGGATTTAGACGACCAATACATAGAGCTATGTATTGGGCTACCCTCGGAATGGCGAGGTATCATGCGATGCATGGCGATGGCTGGTTAGACTGTGCGTGATCTACGAGCTGTGGGAGCGGAGCCATTGGCTCGAGATCCTCCAGAGAGTGATTAGATGTAGGGCAGGTGGTGCCCCCCCAGTGTGTATATAGGGGCAAGTGGTGCCCCCCAGTTTTTTGAGTTTTGTTTTTTGTAGCATGATATGGGCATGTCATATGTTTCAGAGTAGATGGACTCTAAAAACATGTTATATGATATATATTATGTATATGCATTGTGTTGATGGTTTGAAATTTTATTGTCTTGTGTGTGATAAATGCCAGTCTAGAACATGATTTGCAATTCTATCTATGTAGTGATTTTGACTTCTAGGTACATGGTTGAAAGTAATGAATCTAAAGTCACGTATCAAAAGTTTCACTCGTAAATATTGTCTAAACAGGATAGGGTTATGCACATGATAGACACCATTGAGTTGTAAGACAAGAAGCAGGGAATCTAAATGAACATGCAGATGGAGGATGCGATGAGAGAGGGCATCGGCTAAGAGACCATGTACTGCATCATATTCGGCCTGATTATTGGTGGCATTACCAATGCAAACCACATTCGAAAGAACGAGGGTATGCAAGGGGGTAAAGATGGCCCATGCGGCCGAGGCGAGATTCCGGGAATAGCGACTTGCCCCATCGGCATAGCCAATATAATGTGTGGATGAGAGGTCCGGCGGAATAGTGTCACAAGACAAGAAATGGGAGGAAGGAGAATAATGATGGCAGTGTGAGTATAGGGTAGACATCAAACGACAACTATGGGAGGGAGTAGTCTAGGTAGGATGGCTAGGACTCATAGATCGACTAGAGGGTGATGAATGAGAACTATGGGAGGAAAAGCGGGAGCTCATGCTGCTAAGAACATCATAGATGCGGATGGTATTATCCTGGTTATGGGAGGAAAGGGAAAGGTTGAGGAAACTACATGATGCTGCAAAGCTACCTAAATCATCATCATGGGAAGAAAGGCGCACATACGGATCATCACGGGGGATGACAGAAGAACAAGTAAAAATATGGTCAAAGCATGTAGAGCCTAAGAATGTTGCTGAAGGGGAATCAAGCAAAACAGATGGAGTGGATTCAGAGGGAATGTACTCTGAGGGTTGTGCAGATGATGATAGGTATAGGAGGGGGGCAGCAGGTTCCAACATCTCAACATCAGGGGGAGGAATGTCAATGGTAGCAGGGAGATCCTCGAGTAAGCCTGATGCATACTGAGCAAGGATGGGAGAGGCGGATTGATTTTTTTCAACCTCGTACTCGCAAATGACCTCTAAAGAGGCTTGGTAATGTGTGAGGTGAGGAAAATGGTGAGAATAATGGCCATGGACACCACACAGAGCACAGGGTTTGTTGGTGCGAAGATTCTTTGGGTTCTTGGCTGCAGACGAGGAAGAAACAGAGGTTTCAGGGAACGTAGATTCAGGGAATGTGACCTTAACCATGGGTTGGATACGGGGCATCTCAAGACAAGTATGGGTGGCATGACCGACACCATCACACAAGGCACAAGGATTGGTGGGTGGAGGAGGGGTAGGGTCAGGTGCGGTGGCCTTGTCTTTGGATGCCCCCTTGCGAGCTTTTCTTTTCTTGCCCGTAGTTGTCACAACATGAGGATGATGTTGCAAGGGGATAGGGGCACCATAGCGATGGAAGGAGCGACGGGAATCGGTTGAATTGGTGTCACAACAAGGTATGGTTGGGGTGGCCGGGTGGGGTCTCGGCTAGAGGATTAAGATACCATACCAGTATTCCCAAGGTCAAATTAGGGAGGGAAAGGGTGGCCATGATGGGAATTGAATAGACTCTGGGAGGGGGAGCAAGGAAAGGTATCTGACCGGCAGGGTAATGGCCAGGAGGGACGGCTCCCATATGGTGGAGACATGGGGGAACTGAATCAGGAGGGTAGGGAGGTTTTAGAGTGCTACGTGGATGGGAAGGTCCAGGTGGAAGAGGTTCAGTCAGCTGAGGCGAAGGGCTAGGAGCAGGTTGCGGCAGGCGAGATTGAGGTTGTTGACTAGCCGAAGCAGGCTGTGGAAGGTCAGCCTGAGATGAGTGCATCATGCAAACATTCACTAAGCTAGGATCAAAGACAGGAGGAGGGGGAGGACCCGGAAAGGTTCCAAGCAAGGAGGAGTCTTTGTAGACGCCAGGGGAAACACTGGTCAAAGAATCAACAGTTTGCTTATTGGTGACAGTAGAGATGGTGGACTCAGGGGAGGTCTGAGATTTTGGTTCATGATATGTCAACTGGTCGATGGTGACAATCTTTCCATTATGAGGGAAAAACATCTTGTGGTGGACTGTGGATGGGACGGTAGACATGGCATAGGTGTAACTACGCCCCAAAAGAATGTTATAGTCAAGAGGGGCATCGATAACTTGAACGTCAACACAAACAGTCTTTCCCGCAAGGGTGATAGGACAGTTACAGAATAGGCCAATGGGCTGGGAGGCATGGCCATCCCATGCACGAAGGGTGATTGTGGAAGGGGCTAGCTCAGGAGATCCGAGTTGTTTCCAAACTGAAGCAAACATCACACAGGTAGATGCCCCCTCATCAATAATACATCGAGCAACGTTGGAATTTTGGATTTTGACTGGGATTTGGAAAGCAACAGAAGCAGGAAGGGGGGGATGGTCTAACTGACAGGCATCGAAAACAATCAATTGGTCATCAACAGGATCTATAGCACCCACAGCAGATAGTAGAGCCTTATTTTGAGAAGGACATGACTGGAGGAGTTCCAGTGTTGAAATGGCAGCAGGAGATTGTGCCAGATCATCTACTATGCTATATGAATGGGTAGCCCGACTAGAGGCAACATTTCGGCGTAATGGGCCCTTAGGAATCTTGGTAGGAACCTCAGCTCTGGGCGGAGGGATTTGCAAGGGACCATTGGGTGTCGACAGAGGCTCTGTAGGACCTGAAGATGGGGACTCGGTGACAGACGGTGCAGGAGGCGTGGAGTAATGATGAGACCCTGTTTGAAGGTTAAGGTCGACGGTGAGAGGTTGGTCAGAGGCCATCATGAGGATCTGGTAATCGGAGGAACCAAAAGGGGAAGGTTGAGTGGTTATCGAGGCATGAGGTGGTTGCGTAGCCACAAATACTTGTTGAGGAAAAGGATCGGTAAATACAGCGGGTTGAGAAGTAGCCGTATTGGGAGGGACAGTAGGGGAGGAATGCTGTCCCCACACGGTGGCCTGAGACTCCCACATATGTCGCATCTGTGGTAATAGGGGACAATCATGTGTGTAATGACCATAAACACCGCAACATGAACAAGACTTATTGGTGCAAAGTGGCCTGTCCGGCTTGGGCTGAGAACCCTGTGGCTGGTTGGCAGTGTTAGAATCAATACTGGAATAATTGGATCCACGATTACCAGAGGCAAATTGATTGCCTCTCCTCTTTCTTTGAGAAGGAAGAGAATTAGTCGTGCCCTGCTGTGGAAATACTTTCCCTGGAGGGGGTAGTAAGTGCGGCTGCGAGGGTGGAGGAGGCAAGGGAGTGAGAGGTCCAAATGCTGGAGGAGTTGGGACACCAGGCTATGGGTAAGGATAAGGGTTCGGATGGGCAACATTGAGGTAAGCAGGAGTGTGGGAAAAAAGAGGAGGCATGCTGTATCCTGGATACATGCTACCTGAAGGGGGAAAAGTGCTGGAGGTGCTCGCCCCTCCTGGAGCGAAACCATAGCCCATAAGAGGTTGAGAAGAGGTATGTGAAAGAGCTCCAATGATACCGTCGACAGAGTGAGATGCCCCCGGGGCGTTAGTGCCACCGGGCTTGGGGAGGTCAGGAAGGACAGTATAAACATAACCAGATTGAGCATAGATAAGGTCATATTTCAAGGCTGTTTGGAGGGCGGCTTCTTTGGTTTGAGGGAACTGGGATGCAACATATTTGCCAATGGGATGTAAGAGAGAGTAAAGGAACCAGTCCATGTAAACCCGATCTTCAAAGGTGGGGGCTCGACATAAGCTCCTTCTTTTCCGCCATTCCTGGACATGAGCGAAAAGGCGGGTCGAAGAGGATTGACGGAAAGAAGTCAAGAGTTCTGTACCAGTGTCATATCAGAGAGGGAGCTGGAAATAAGATAAAAAGGCTTGGGCAATGGTCGTACAGGTGGTATGGGAAGAGGAGGCCTGATCAACATACCATTTAGAAGCTTCACCGATAAGCATGCGTTGGAACAATCTAAGACGGATGGAGTCATCAGTAATGGAATTGGATGAACACCACATATGGAAAGATCGGATATGGTTGGAGGGATCTTCACTAGCAAGGCCTTCAAACTTGGGAATGTCGGAGGGGAGCTTGGTTGGCATAGCAAGCCAACTAACATCATGGCGGATAGGATCATTGATCAACTAGTTGAAATCGGGGAGACTGAGAACAACCATATAAGGGAGCAAAGGGACAGTCGAGGTAGTTCCCGTAGTGGTTCCACTGGAAACGGACCTAGCAGTAGAACTGAGGTTGTTGCTAGCGCTAGGCCCTGAACTAGACATGGTGAAGGTAACAGGGGGAGAACCAGGAGTAGGGGGAGAACCCGAACAATCAGAAGAAGAGTCGGAGAGCGGACTTGGGGGAGGAATTACTCGATGACGACGGGAAGGAGGAAGTAGACCAACCGGAAACTGAGGGTGAAGGCCAAGAAGTCTCCAGGATAAACGCCTTGGAGGCGCAATGATGACAGGAAGAAGAAAGACTGACAAGGGTAGCGAGGTGCAAAATCAAGTGAGGTCAATGTCGAAACAAGGGCAGAGCGGTGCAGTGTCAATTGATTTTAAAGTCTTTGCCAGGCAGTGTTAACCAAGCTCTTCTTCACTTAGGGTCAGTGTATGGTGTGTGTTAATTTTAATTTTTAAACCCAGACGTTTTGAGAGTAAAAGAAAGTGTGTTGCGTAACTGAAAATAAATCTGTAGAGAATAGTAAATAAGACTGAAATAACAGAAAATTAATAGCTAACAATGCATCAATCTAACCCAAGAAGGCGGGTCTCTCAAAACTAGTCTAGAAGAGGGAAAAAATCTAATCAAAACACGCTAAAAAGAGGCCAATAGATCTAAGGTCGGGAGGGACAGGGATATAAAGGAGAAATCTGCTGAAAAGAGGTGCAGAGAACAACAAAGAGGTAGAGGCAAGGTTGCTGCTATAAAGGAGAGAATCAGCTAAAGGTAGAAGGGGCAAGGAGGTGACCCTAGAGATAAACCCAAACAAAACTAAATGAGGTGATTTGAAAGGGAGAAGAGCTGATCTAGAGGGATCTGAAAATGAGGTATCATATTTGAAAAGAAGAAGGCTGAAACTCTGAAAATTCAAACATCTGAAACAACTAATACTTGCCCACAAAAAGTGGAGGGTAATGAAGCCCTAAGGGGCAATATTCCCACTTAGTTGAGTGAAACAGATCAGAAACAGGTCTAAACGTGCAGAGACAAAGGCTGGAAAACCCTGACAGAAGCTTTAGACAAACCCATAAAAGTTGCTGGAAAATTGGAGAAAAAAGTGCAGGTCACAGGTTCTAACCTGTTTTCAGTCCAGGTCGCAGTTTTGGGGCAGAAAAGTGCGCCCTCTAGTCCAGGTCACAGTTTTTGGGCCAATAAGTGTGACCTGCAGATCCGGGTCTCTCGGCGGCAGATTTCAGAAAAAATTGTCGTCTCAGCTGCGGCTGATGTCTGTCACCTGCGCAATAAGGCCATAAACACACAGAAGTTAAAATTTTTAATGTTTGATGGTTTTAGAGGTGAAAAGCACCATCAAAATAGGAAAAAAATAAAATTGAAGAGAAACCCTAGGGTTTGAAATAGCTGGATATGTAGCAATAGATAAAACGACAGTGGTCACAAAAGAAATCCCGTGTGGAGTTGCCAATTGTTAGTATGAATTTTTCGTCGGAAAATACCTTTTTAGCTACACATAAAAAATAGCCCTAACATCAATTATGGCTGCCAATATCTTTAAGTCTGCAGTTATTTGATCCAAATAATGTTGCACAAATCCAGATCTAAGCATAAAAGACATTAAGCAGTAAAAATAAAATGTGGCTCCATGCATCCAATAGACAAGACAAGAACAATGTATTTGAAAGAATTTTTTATATTAAAAATGGGGCATTTGAGAGGAAAACAAGAAAGGTGTTTCCAATTCTCCTCAATGGGATGGGTTCTTAAAAGTCCTCAGCATTTCAGATCTAAAATTTCTCTCTCTTGTTGGTGTAGAAAACCCAGACAAACATAGAAATCAAAGGGAGCTCACAAGGAAAAAATGGAGAATGTGACCAAGAGTATAGATCTAGAGTGATCTAATGCAATGAAAGGTGACTAATGAATGGGGAAAACCCTTCTATTTATAACAAAATATTAGGGCAGTCTAGAACTTGGTGCATGAATAAAATGTTATTAATCAAATTCTAGAACCACCCTTTAGGAATATTTTATTATATTTGTTGGAGGGAAAAGGATTTTTGACTTGGGTCAATTTCTTTATTTATAAAAAATAAATAAATAAATGATTTATTTATTATTTTAAGGAAATGGTGGGAATATAATTAAATAAATAATGATTTATTTAATTATTTATAAATGATTTAGTCAAATTTAACTAGGAATATTATTAAATAAGGATTTAAATAACTTATTCCTCGGAAATAATCAAATAAATAAGGATTTATTTAATTGATTTCCTTGTTTTGGGTTAAATATGACTAGGAAATATAAACAAATATAGATTTGTTTATTATTTCCTTTTGGGGTTTCCTGTTTAGATCATAAACAACTTAATAAAGGTGTTTTACTAAGTTATTTCACATAGTGAAAGCAATTTTACTTAAGGTAAAATTGGTCTTACATGGTGTACTTGGGTTCATCTAATGATAATAGGTTAGATGACCAAAAAATGGTGTAACAGCATTCGTCCCAAATTTCTCATATTTTTCCTGCAACTATATTGCTCCATCTTTGAAAAGCCTTTTCCTGGGTAATCAACCATCCCCTCTGGAATTGAGTCAATCATTGCCAGGTCAACCATGCATATCATTCTTTGACAAGGGAATTCGTTAGTCCACCATTCATCTTGTACCCTTAGATCATCATCCCTAGTGTCAGTCCATCAATCACATCGCTATGACCCTCGTGCCTTTATTGAAGAATCCTCATTGCCTTACCTCTAGAGGGACCTCTTATATTGACTTCAACACCTTTATTCCAGGAGAGTGTTCTAGAGGGAAGTGTACTTGGGTTCCAAATTTCATCATTGTTTGGTGCCTCAAATCAAGCAAAGGGAATCATCTTTCCCCTTTGACTTGGTTTTTTCTCGCATGCTCGACTCTAGCTCATTATCGCGCGATCGAGAATCAGACACTTGATGGTCCAATGATCCAGAAAATTGTCCTAACATTTAACATGTGTGTGTGATATGTTCCAAACCTAATGAGGGGGTGGCCCTTCAAGTTTCCCGCCACATGCTAGGGTGTCAACATATTATAATCCAATCTCAGATGCAGTCTTGTAGATTTGACTGGTTTGACTTCAATTGCTTGCATCACCCACAATATGCATATATCCTTCAGATGTGTTAGGGTCTTATAGATTATAGTGATCAACTGATGATTATTTGGTTATTTATTTTGGCAATATGATGGTGAAATTTATCCTATGAATCACTAGGTGTCATAGAATAAATGTTTGCTTGTCCAAGGAGCCATTTAATTCTTGAAGTCATGTGGCTAAGACAAGTGTGAATATTTGGGGGAATTTTTTATTATATAAAATATGGGTTAGATCATGTTGCAAATGTTTTTATGCTAAAGTGCTCAGAAGAAGCTTTCCAATGGTATATCTAGTGCTTCAAACCGACTTCCAGATCAAAAGACAGAGCAAGTTGAAGTTTTCTCCTCAAAACTTTAAAACAAAGAAAAATGCCTAAGTGTGAAATTATTTATTTGAATTATTAATATTAATTAAAAAATAATTTAGCAATCCAATCTCTAAACCATTAGAGATACATTTATTTCCATGCATCTGAAGTCAAAATCAAAATTCAAATAAGGTGGTGCACCCACCACACACTTAATGTATTAAAATTCCCTAATGTTAAAAGCCTCTAGATATTTGCATGTTTTCATCGACGACAATTGATGAATTTCAAGGGGAGGCGGCTCTTTTTCTTCCCCCTCCGAAAATAGTTGCTTTCACTTTACTAGGTTTTACAGTTGTCAGTTTCTCATTCATTTCGGACCCCCCTAAAACCATTTACTACCTACTCCCTCCACTGAAATACCATTATTCCTATTAATTTAAATTCCAGTGTGAAATGAAATAAGGATTTTTTTACGAATGAAGGCGATTGAGTAAAATGCAACTGAGGAAGGTGAAAGGAGATTTTTACAGGTCATATACTTATGAAACTAATGTATTGAGTGAAAGAAAAAGCAGGCTAAGTGAAAACAAAAATTTTACAGAGAATAAAGACATGTTTTTTACTATGATATAAAGAGGAGAAATGAGGTTGAGTGAAAACAACAATTTTATAGAGAAGAAAGACATCTTTTTTACTATGATATAAAGAGGAGAAATGCACAGGAAATGGAATTTGGATAAATACTTATCCAAATGATTTTACAGGAGTAAAAGGGGAAAGTAAATTTTTTTTTACCAACCATAGCAAAATAAGACATGGTTTTTAGAATCCATGGGAAGGAGAAACAAAACATGGCTTTTAGAATCCATGGAAAGGGAAAACAAGACATGGATTTAGAAAATAACACATGGATTTAAAAATGAGAGGATGATTTATAAAATCATGTACGCAAATATTTTGATACTTTATTTAATTCATTTACAGTTTTTAAGAAAAAATATTTGGAAATATTATTCAAAATAGATTTTTCTTCCCTAGATATTTTGTGACAATAATGAAGTATTCAAAAGATGATGAAAGGAAACAAATGATAGAAATATAACTCAAACGGACAACTAGCTGATACAGGTGGCAGAATTATTAAGGTTGAAAGGGAAACTAACAGATTTGTGAAGACAACTTCAACCTCTCCAGACTCCAAGGCATAGGATCACCATTAATTGACCAATTTACAGATATGAAGACTGAAGATTTTCCAGCAGTTCCACATTTCTTGCAAATTTCCAGTGATTGATGTTATCTTTAATTTATTATTCATATTTTTTTCCAGAAATTGTTAGAGATTATTTTGTAATCAATTCCTTTTTGGAATCTGAAGTTAATTCAATAGGATCACTATAAATACTTTGTAAAAGGACTCAGTAAGGGTTGGAACTTGTATGAAGAAAGGGTCTTCATTTTGATGTAAGTTGTTGAGTCTCAAATCTGCATCTTTTTTATACACCTTTCCAAACCTTTTTCATTCACCTGGACCTTCTCAGTCACCAATATCATTGCATATTAATTGTAAAAGAGCTTTTAAAATGGTTTTTAACTATGTTTTGTGTCTGCTGTTTGATTTATATTTTTGCTCATTTAGCTGCGGAATCTTGTCACTTTCCGCAGCTGCTGCAACTTTCCGCAGCCATTTTTTCAAAGTCTATGTTGCAGGTGTCTTCAGGAAAATCGGGCCACATGGGCAAGTTCAAAATGACGTGGACATGGATCGTGTCCTATTGGCTCGGTCGAATTCATCTAAGAAGGTTGTGGTCAAAGGTGGCCAAGTGGTGGTCAACCGTAGAGTCCCACGGTGACAGAACTCTGTTTCTCATCACGTGGAGATTTGCGTGGCTGTTTCTAAAACATGGGAGACACATCAACACCTGTAAACGGCTTCATAAGCCGAATCCAACATCCACTCTCCATAGATTTAATCCTCACGGCGGCCATGATGCTAGATCTCTGGACGTGATGGTTCACGTGTCTTCTACTAGCGCAGACTTTAGGGAATTAGTTATATCTCCCTCTGTTATAAATAATGCGTTCTCATACGCATAATAGTTAGATCTTCTTTAGCTCTGTAATGTAATTACGTTGCCATTTTGCTGTGACATTTCTTTGACCGCATCTTAATATATGAGAAGACTTTGTTCAAAAGCGTAGTTCGTATTTGAAAGCTGCTTCCCAAGGTCTGTGTAGAGGGCCCCTGCACACGCTGAGGTTTTGTGTACTACTGTATAGTTTCATGCTTCATTTCTTTATGTTCATTGTGCTATAGTCATTCACGTGTATATACATTACATCTTTCATGGTATTTACATTTCATCTCTGTCCATAATCCTTCATGCTTTACATTTTACTTATGTCCATAATCTTTTATGTTTTATGTTGTTGTTAACTGATCAGTGTTCTTGTTTCAGATTACAATAGGTAGCCCAGGCATTTGCACATCTTTTTATAATGACTAATGACATGGAATCAATATTGTCCTTCTGCTGATTTATTTTTCTTAGTTTTTGTTTAATTCCAGCACTGTTTTGTTTATTTCAGTCTTGCACATTTGCTTTAGTAGTTAGATTAGATATTAAATTGCTCATGTCATTTTCAGTTACCTCTGAAAGCCATAGCGAGACTAATGGTGAGGGATTGAAGTATGAGTGTGTAGTTTGATATTAGTTTACTTTTTTGCAAGTTAGATATTAAACTGTTCATGTCATTTTCAGTTACCTCCGAAAGCCATAGCGAGACTAATGGTGAGGGATTGAAGTATGAGTGTGTAGTTTGATATTAGTTTACTTTTCTGCAAGTTAGATATTAAATTGTTCATGTCATTTTCAGTTACCTCTGAAAGCCATAGCGAGACTAATGGTGAGGGATTGAAGTATGAGTGTGTAATTTGATATTAGTTTACTTTTCTGCAAATTAGATATCAGATTGCTCAAGTTGTTTATGATTACCTCCGAAAGCCATAGCGAGACTAATGGTGAGGGGTCAGAATATGAGTTGATGTAATTTGATTTTAGTTTTACTTTTCTTGCAATCTTTTCTTTGAGTAACAATTTCTTTTGTGTTTAGACAGCAGCAAGGGTAATGGTTTTCATGATCAATAGTTCACTGTTTGTTTAACTAGGATAGTAGCACATTTCATTTCCTTTTAGGAACTAATTTTCTCATTGTATGTTTCAAAATCCTTTTGAAGTTTGAAAGTTTGGTAAATCATTATAAAGGACATCATTGCCTTGAACAATCATAACCATACTTGTCTTTTAAAATTTTCATTAGGAAACCAACCAAGATAAAAAGAAAAAAAAAAGAAAAACGACAAAAAAGTAAGAGATAGGTTATCTTGCACATATAGTGCGCCACACTTTGTCAGCTTACGAATCCCGGATTGACAAATTAATGTAGCAATTTAGGACACACTAAATTGACCAAACATAAGTTGTGCATTGTACTGAAGTGATCATTTCATTAATACATAAATTTTGTTCCAGGATTCCTATGTCAGGCAATTGGTGAAGTTTCCTCTCATGTGAAGTTGTTATTTTCCTAGTTTTCATATTTTATTCTATCTCTATTGTTTAATGAAGATAAAGGGCTGAATTTGTTTAAGTATACTTTGCTCTGGCTTATAAAAAATTTCATGTTTTCACTTTGATGTTAAGTATATAATTCATCTCAACATGCTCTATATTTAATTGATTCCTAATCATTTTGATCTTATTCATCCCACGAATGCTCAAAAGATCCAAAATCTTGCCTATCTTTCCCTATTAATTCTAAGTTGTTATTTTTGTATTTGATCATCCTAATATTTATGACTCCATTTCCCATTGGAATTTCCTTGCAGTTTCAACCAAATATTTGAAAAAACCAACCTCTAAAATTCATAGCTAGCCTAATATCTTAAGACAAAAATCTAAATCCAATAGAGAGATCCCTCTCTGAAACTACAAGGGATAGATCCTAGCTTTACAAGTTGTTTTTTGGTTACCTTTGTCGGAGTTATAACATTATGGCGACCATACTGGGGAACGAAAGGTTTCATCTTCTCCAGGAATAACTATCAAGTTTCAGATTTGATTTCTAATGGTGGACAATGATTTGACACAAGAATACTGAAACATTCACCTGGTGACTCCAAACAATTTCAAACTGATCTAAAGGCTCCACTAACAGTAGGATCCAAAAATCAAGATGAGTTCTTAATCTAGAAGGTATGCACCCATGAATCGAGATCATATTGTAGGATTTCCAAATTGGATGCTTGAAATATATTGGCAAAATTATTTACCAAAATTCAAACATCAGGAAATATAGGATGTTGCAATTCATTTGATAAGATTTGATATGCATATGTGTAAGTTAAAGGTTCATTTTCATGAATACTACATGATGAAGATGTTTATGATCACTTTAGAATGAAAATTATAGTCTTGGTATGAAGGATTGTCTCCTACTAGCATTTATTCCCTTAAATACTTCTACATAATTTTTTGTAAGAACTACAAAGACAATTACTATTCTATAATGTTGGCTGAAACCTTATGTAGAGATTTTTACAGTCTTCTGTAACATTTGGGAATTGATGTTGATGATGAGGATTTTCTGGATGAAGAAATTATGGAAGATTTGTATGAAAACTCTTTTCATCATCAAGAAGAAAGGTTAGAGGAAAATGGTCATGATATTCAAGAAAATTTTCAGCAGGTTGTAGATTATTCTTTGGCTGAAGGTGAAAGAGAATTGAAATTTAATGATGACAATCACGTTCTATCCCCTAAAATTGATGAAAATTTGTAGCAGCCTTGCAAGTTTTTATGTGATCATGATACAGATGAAGAGTCATGATATTGATGTGGAAACTCGTGTTTTATCCCTTGGGTCTAATGAAAATTTTAAGATTTTAAAAAACCAACATATGGGTGAGGATTGTCACTATATTTTTTCTTCAGACTTTTCATTTTCTGAATTTTCATTTAAAAAAGAAGCTTGTCATGTTCATATTTTTGAAGTTTTATGTATGGAAAATTTATATAGTAAGCCTGCACAAGACAATCTTCAAATAAAGTCGCATGAGGATAAGCATAATAGCCAAAAAATTCTACCAATCAACTCTTCAATACAAGATAATTTTATCATTGAGTTCGAAGGATATGCTGACGAAGATAAAGTTGTTTTAGATCCTTCGGATGATGAACACAATATTTATATTCTTGCATCCCTTCAAAACACAAAGCCAAAAACTTCAAAAAATCACAAAGAAATTTGTATTGAAGCATATGAGAAGTCGTTTTCAGGTGTTCAAATATTAGTTGTCCTATTTGAATTTTTTCATCAACATCCAAAGTCTTGTCTTTGGAATGATATGAAAACATATTTTATTAAGAAAATTGGTGTTTTTCCTCTTGATAATAACCATGATTTTTCTAGATAAAAGTTTGTAGGCGTTGAACAACAGAGGCAAGTTCTCCATGATTTTGAGAATCCTTTGGAAAACCTATTGGAATCTTCAAAAAAACTGAATTTTGTATTGGTTATGGATTATGAAGAGGGTTTTAGTGGTAAGTTTGAGTTGCCATTTTCTGCGTTTATTTTTCTTCCTAGAGGAGTGGAATGCAAGATTTAGTTAAGTAACCATTTACTTGATTGGTTTCATTTGAAGTTTTTAATTACTTTATATAGCATTCATTTCAACATATTAGAGTGAGTAGGTGTGATGAATAAGCTACACTCTTTGGGCATTCTTTTTATTTTCAATTTGCAACAAAGTTTTCATTTTTTAGTATACAGTTCAGATTTTAGTTTAAAGAAGGGATTTGATTCAGTTTGAGGATTAGAATAGATTATCAATGGTTTTCAGTTGCAATGGTTTCATGTCAGAGCATGTTGCAGGCTTGGGATCAACCCAATGGATCAGGCTAATAGTCTACGGTGTTCTTGGCACCTCACAGGGAGGATGCCATCCCCATTGGAGCCAATGTTAGAGTCCTATAAATTGTAGTGGTCAATTGATGATTATTTATTTATTTATTTTAGGAATATGCTGGTAGATTTTAGCCTATGAATCACTAGGTGTCATAGCCTAAAGGTTTGCTTATCCAATGAGCCATTTATTTCCTGGAGTCCTCTCGCTAAGACAAATATGAATATTTTTTATTTTATATATATATATAAAATATGGGCGAGATCATGTTGCAGGTGTTTGCATGGTAAAGTTATCAGAAGAATATTTCCAACGGTATATCTAGTGCTTCAAACCGACTTTCGAATCAAAAGACAGAGCACGTTGAAGTTTGCTCCTCAAAACCACAAAACAAATACATTTATTTTGATGCGTCAACCAATAGAGAATTATGAAGTCAAAATCAAAATTCAAATAAGGTGGTGGCCCCATCCCGCACTTCATGTATTAAAATTCCCTAATGTTAAAAGCCTTGAGATATGTGTATGTTTTAATTGATGACAATTGATGAATTTCGGGGGGGGGGGGGGGGTCTCCTTTTCTGCCTTTAACCTATCTCCCCTTCCAAAAAAAGTTGTTTTCACTTTACCAGGTTTTACAGTTGTCAGTTTCTCCTTCATTTTAGATCCCCCCCGTCCTCCTAAACCGTTTACTACCTACCCCCCCCTCCCCTCGAAATACCATTATTCCTATTCATTTAAATTCTAGTAGGAAAGGAAATAAGGAAATTTTATATGTTATGAAATAAGTTTACGAATGCAGGAGTCTGAGTAAAATGTGACCAAGGAAGGTGAAAGGAGATTTTTACAGGTTATATACTTATGAAACTAATGTATAGGTGAAAGCAAAAGGAGGCTAAGTGAAAACAAAAATTTTACATAGAAGAAATACATGCTTTTTACTATGATACAAAGAGGAGAAATGAGGTTGAGTGAAAACAAAATTTTTACATAGAAGAAATACATATTTTTTACTATGATATAAAGAGGAGAAATGCATAGGAAATGGAACTTGGATAAATACTTATCCAAAGGATTTTACAGGAGTAAAAGGAGAGATTAAAACATACTTTATCAACCATATCAAAACAATACATGGGTTTTAGAATCCATGGGAAGGATAAACAAGACATGGTTTTTAGAATCCATCGTAATGGAAAACATAACATGGATTTAGAAAACAACACATGGATTTAAAAACGAGAGGATGATTTAGAAAATCATGTACATAAATATTTTGAGATCTTATTTAATTCGTTTATAGGTTTTAAGAAAAAATATTTGGAAATATTATTCAAAATATATTTTTCTTCCCCAAATATTCTGTGACAATATTGAAGTATTCATAAGATGATGAAAGGAAAACAATTAGAGAAATAAAACTCAAAGGGACAACTAGCTGATACAAGTGGCAAGATTATTCTGGTTGAAAGGGAAGCTAACAGGTTTGTGAAGACAACTTCAACCTCTCCAGACTCCAAGGCAGAGGATCAACATTAGTTGACCAATTTCAAGATATGGAGGCTGAATATTTTCCAGCAATTCCAGATTTCTGGCAAATTTTGAGTGATTGACGTTATCTTTAGTTTATTATTCATATTTTTTTAAAAATTGTTAGATTTTATTTTCCAATGAGTTCCTTTTTGGAATCTGAAGTTATTTCAATAAAATATCTATAAGTACTTTGTAAAAGGACTTAGTAAGGGTTGGAACTTGTATGAAGAAAGGGTCTGCATATTGATGTAAAGTTGTGCACTGTACTAAAATGATAATTTCATTAATACAGAAAGTTTGTTCTAGGATTATTGTGTCAAGAAATTGGTGAAGTTTCCTCTCATGTGAAGTTGTTATTTTCCCAGTTTTTAAATGTTTTTCTATCTCTATTGTTTAAGGAAGATAAAGGGATGAATTTGTTTAAGTACACTTTGCTCTAGCTTATAAAAAATATTCATGTTTTCACTCTGATGTTAACTATATAATTCATCTCAACATGCTCTATATTTAATTTATTCCTAATCATTTTCATCTTATTCATCCCACGAATTCTCAAAACATCCAAAAGATTTCCTATATTTCCCTGTTACTTCTAAGTTGTTATTTTTGTATTTGATCATCCTAAGATTTATGACTCCATTGCTCAATGGACTTTTCTTGCAGTTTCAACCAAATATTTGAAAAAACCAGCCTCTTAAATTCATAGCTAGCCTAATATCTTAAGACAAATATTTAAATCAAATAGAGAGATCCCTCTATGAAGCTAGAAGGGCTAGATCCCAGCTTTACAAGTGATTTTGTGGTTACCTATGTAATTTCCTCCTAGCCTAGGAAAATTACGAAGTGATAACAAGATGGTCCATTCATATATTTTGATCCATTTCCTATTCAGTATATCCTTTTTCGTTGTGATCTCCCATCACTATGTCAGCTCGAGGGGCATTATGCCTCATGTACTTAGCTCAACAAATGTTATTGTATTCAATCATGGCCTCTATTTTCTAGGCACATTATGCATATGGGACTCATTGTATTATTGTATCACATTCTGGCCCATTAATGTCAGCATATCATGTATCATGTATCATATATCATCTACTTTGTATCTCAGTCCCACATTGTTGGGAACACCATTATCATCTGTACTCAGTTATCTTGGCAGGTATGGGTATGCCTCCCTCACCACATTTGAGATCATGTACTCCCAAATAAAAGGAGACTTATATCAACTTAGTAGGTATCACACCCTCCATTCCCACGTCCTTCATTGCATTGCTTCAAATATCTCTCTCTCTCTCTCTCTCCCATTTGGGGTCTCGTGGAAGTGTAACCTACAACGTCTTTCGGTCATACATTTTTTTCCTGACACTCGTACGTTGGGGGGAATCTGTTATCACCTAAAAAATGATCACTTGGCCATTTCTAACTAGGTGGATCAAAAGACACCATGTAGGATTTATTTTACCATATTAAAACCACTTTCACCATAAGAAATAATTTGGTAAACCATTTTTATTAAATTATTTCCGATTAAAATAAAAAACCTCATGAGAATAATTGAATAAATCATTATTTATTTAATTTTCTCTAGAAATAACTATTAAATCACTATTTAATAATTATTTATTAACACATTTGACTAAATCACCTTGGCATAATTAAATAAATCAGTATTTATTTATTATTCTTTATTTTTATTGTTGGAATAATTGTTAAATCACTATTTAATAATTATTTTGAATTCACACATTTCTTAATCCTCTTAAAAGTAATTAATAAATCATTTTATTTTTTAATAACTTCAACTATCTTTTAAATAAATATATTTTACCATTTTGAATATATTTTCCCTCTCCAAAAAATATAATAAAGTATTCCTAACAGTTAGATTTGGATTTGGTCAGTGATTTTTTATTATTTTCCAATTCTTCATTTAGTTCAATACTTTGTTATAAATAAGAGGGGTTTCCACTAATTTTTCACCATGATCACTATCATCGTCACCAATATCATCTTCTCAAATTTGAGCTCCCACTTGAGTTCCATTTTACTTTTTGGTTTTTTGCATATTGATAAAGAAAAACATATCGCTGAAGCACAAGGACATAAAAATAACCCATCTCGCGGAGGGGGCTTTAAAAATCCATGTTTTAAATCTTCTCCACCAGGTGTTTCAATAAAATTATAATTCATCTAAAAGTCTTCTATTGGGTTATTACATTATTTATTTTTTGTTTCTATATGTTTTGGGCTTGCATCAGGTATTTTCTTGCTTGGTTTTATCATGCTTTGTTGCATATCTAAAGCGTTAAAGCGACCACATATTGTTGTTAAGGTCACTTGTCACCAATGACTTAAGTGAAACATTTATGGTACACCCACTAAGAATTTTCATACCAACACTTCATTTCTCGATTCTTCTACCACCACCAAAAGGCCGAATCTAATAATTTCATATAGCCCCATAAAGAATTCTACTCCCCACCTATCCAACCTAGATCTCTTGTCTTTCTGAAAACTATGCAACACCAATTTTAGCTTCTATTCTATAACCTCCTCCATGATTGCCTTGCTTTACTTTTAATCGATCATTCTAGTAAAGAGTTGAGTGATATGAATAATTTCATTGAATTGTGGCTTCCGTAGGGGCTTGAAAGTGGTTTTCAAAGTAGTTATTTTCGACTGTTTCCCAACCTTCAAAGGATGATATATGTTTTCCATATCCATTGTGAAGACTCCAAATAGTGCTATTCATCTTTCTACCCTTTGCAAAGGCCTGAAACAAATTTTTTTTTTCACTTGTGCTCTTAAGCTAGATGGATCTGCTTTTTAGATGCCACTCTCCTCTTGGGAAATAAGGATATCATATTTTTTTTTCAAGGTTGATGAGGATCTCTCTGGACCTAAGAGATCTAAAACCTTCCTTGTCGGTATTGGCTATGTCCCAAACCTGTCTCTCTATTTCCTCTAGCTCCTGGACTTCATCCAATTTCCCTTTGGCCCCTCTCCTTCGTCTTATGCTTTATTACATTTAGGTTCTATTTATAATGGGAAATAACACTGGCTCCTGAATAGGGGTCAAAATGTTTGCAATGTGATTTGACGAGGGAGAGAAAATCCTCATCTTTTAACCATGAGGATTTCTAAGGCTCCTTTGATTTCCTGGTAAATATTGGAATGGTCTGAGATTCCTCCATTTCCAGTCCATTTTTTGATCAAATGAAGATTATCCACCAAGGATTTAGAGAGGAAGAGTCAACAAATTCACTTGGAAATCCTATCTTCCCTAGTTCGGCAATTATTCCAGGTGGGAATAAGTTTGGCAAGTTCCACATCCACCAATTTGCTTCAGACCAATAGATTTATGAAGTAATAAATAAGGGAGTCTGACTGAGCTCTAGGGCCATAGGATTCAAAGGGGCCAATGCAAAACTTCAGATATCCCTTGAGAATTACATAGTTGGTCCTGAAAATTAATTTTAAAGAATATTGTCCCATAATTCATTACAGTTTTGAGATGTCTCATCAATTTTTATCATCATAAGAGGGATTTCTAGATCCTTGGAAATAGCCACAATACCCAATATTAAATCCAAAATCCAGAGATTTAGGACTCAAATTTTCCTAGTTCTCCACCCCACAACAATCCCATCACCACAACCATTAGCATCTAAGATTGAGAAGCACCACCCCACCAAGAGGGTTTCAATGCACTTAATTAAAAATTTGCTACCACCAAGGGTTATCTAAATAAAGATAAGGTTTGAGTCACCAACTTCTGCAACCCTTCTCTTGATAACACATTTTTTAAGGGTGCATGCTAAACCCCAATAGTTTAAGGAGAGGATTTTCATTCAGAAACCCTTACATGGGATGGGTTAGCTATAAGGGCCCCTTTTATGGACAATTTTTTTCCAGCTACCATATTTGCACAAGCTTTGTCATTGGCTTTGGTAAGAAGATATTTTCTTCCCCTGCTTCTTCCCTCAGTTGAAGCTAGGGAGACTTAACCAAAATCCCAAATTATGACCTATTTTTGGGTAACCACCAACTAGGATTGAAGGTTGTAAAGTACAACACTATATTCATAGTTGTCAAGGATGGATGGGAAATCAGAGGGCAATGATGAAGACTAATCACCATATGTGTTAGGGCAAGGGCATAAAGATGAGCTGGGAGAGGAGGAAAAAGGAAAAAGATTGTTGGAGGGAAGGGATGCAATAGATGTAGATGAAACATGTAAATAATATAAAGAGGGATTATGACTAAAATTATTTAAAAAGGAGATGAAACAAAGGTAATGGCATCCTACAAGGTACCTTCACAATAATTTTCCAATATATCCAGAATCAAAGCCTCATGCCTTATGTTCTATTCCTCCCTGGGAAAATATTTCCCATCAACTATCTTGAGACACAATTTAGGGTAAACCTCAATTTCGACCTGCACTTGATAAAGTGTCTTTTGTTTGAGACCATTGTCCTGACCTGGTACTTGGGAATTTTTCGCCATATTTTTAAAGGGTAGCTTACAATATATGACCAGGTACCCATATTTATGGAAATTTCTACAATGAAATTAGACTCCTTCGTAGTCCAACACCTAAGGTCTATCCTCCCCTAGACCAATGTTGAGCTCCTCATGCAAGCCACCAAAAAGATCAATATTAATTAAGATTTTGGTAATTTACTTATTACTTGTGATCATATAGGAGGAATCATGCTCCAAGTATGTTCCCAAAGAATTTCAAATGTCCTAGAAGATTAATTCATGCCATAGGTGTCTCGAAAGGCATAGAATTCTAACCCAGAAGGGAACCATATCCAAGCGCTCCTTCTTGGCATCAAAGAGGATGGACCATGGCTTAAAGACCACTAGAGTAGAGTCTATGTTCCATACCTTACCAAAAATTGCTCGTACATATGCCTTGTCCTTGAAAATCAAATGAATCCATCCTTTGGCCAACATATCAACTATGAAAATTCCTAGATCTGGAATCCTATTGTAGCAACTGGAAAATATTCACCTAATTTTTAATTTTAACTTAAAAATTATCTGTGATTTTCTATGACAAACACTGAATACATCACATTGCAACCCTCACTTAAATAAACCACAGAAATAAAATGCAGAAACAAAATCTGAGCAAGAAAAGAAATAGCACACACGACACCGTTATTTTTGGACTAAGTCCTCAGAAAAACCCAATGCAGGAAAACCAGTGGAGAAGCTGAGGGTTTGATATTATTAAGCAGTAATTTATGAGTACAATTATTTGGATGCCCTGAATGGAAATCGTACACAGAGATCTAACTGAACAAAAAGCCGATGAGATGATCTCACCCCATCACTGGAAGATCTGACACTAATATTCCTTAGAGATGAGCCTCTGCACAGTCTCTGTGCAATACTGCATCACACATATGCAGTCATTACTACTACGACTGCACTTCACCTCCTTTGATCTCTATGTTATCTATAAACTTTATCCCTTTGGCCTCTCGGTCTCACACCCCGGCTCTGACACGGGATCCTGATTGTTCCCCAGTAGAAATACAAACTCCCTTTGAAGCTCTGTGCTGCCATTGTGCTACCTCTTTGGAATACTCTCTTCCCTATCCACCTTTCACTCTTCGGATCAAGAAAATCTCCAACTGAAAAATTATCTTTTCCCCTCTTTGCAAGAATCATCTTGATTGATATTATCCTTTTTTGAGAACTTCTCACTTGAGAATTTCTATCTCTAGACTCTCTTAGTGTGTTTTCAAAATACCCATCAAGTCATTATTATAATATTCTTATTGAGACTTCAATGGACAAGATTAAATCACTAATCAATGGCTAATATTGACTTGACTTGAGCTCCATATTTTTCTAGAACATTCACACCATGTTTGATTAATTCCCTTTAATTATTTTAAATTCCTAAGTTTAGAGTTAGGCTTCCATGAAAAATAAATAATTATTTTAATAAAACACAATCCAGGTGGAATTTCCCAAAACGATTTTTAGTTTCTTTGGAATACATGTGTCTAAGCCTCCCTAAAATTTTTGAGACTTAGAGCACATCCAATGCTACCAAAAATCAACACTCCCTCTTAGCGAGGAATGTGCTCTAGCAATACATACAGCTTAATTACTGCCTTGAATTTGGCACCATCTTGTCTGTGCTATTGATGTATGACATTGCTACCCACCGACAACTGCATTGTTGCATATATGCTGCTGCTGACCCTGCATACTGCTATCAACTGCAACTTTGCTGCCTGATGCAACAAAAAAATAAAAAATAAATAAATAAATAAGAATCCATGTTATTATCACCAAGTTGGGACTAATTGGGTTGTTCAGTAGTCAGTTTGATGTAACTATTTCAAACCACTTGGGGTTGGAAGTTAGCCCTTTCAACCAGACAGGTCTCTCTCAAGAAAAAAGTAAGATATTCAAGAAACAATATTACAATGAAGATGGCTAACTCTTATATGTTTTTAGATGATTTTTGCAGGTGGAAGATGATCGAGGGCTACCATTGGGCATGGAGTCAACATGGAAATTCAATTACAAATGAGTATTATTCATGGAAACTGAGGCACATGAGCTTTTACCATAACTCTAACAGCTAACATAATACATAAAGGAAGTTGGAGCATAATGTTTTATGAATTCAAATTAATCATGTATAAGCATTTTGAATCAATATTCAAAAGATAAATTGACACAAACAAATAAAATCTCAATATGAATCTCATGTCTGAACAAAAACTTCTGCAATCGTGTATTAAATGACTGAAAGCAAATTACATAGTAGTCTGGTCCTTTACATCCATAAACCCCCTCTAATTATAAAAAAAACTCTCATTTATAGAGTGAGATCCATTTTACATAGGTCTGACACCTCGGCTAGACTCTCGAACCTGATCTAGGGATCTCATCCAAAAAGGATTCCATTACATTGAGAAAAAATAGAGATATTATGTTTGAGGGAGTTTGTAGTAAAAAAGGACTCTATAACTATTAACTACATTATCAGAAACTTTTAGTTACTCACACTAATGATGGAAACCAAACCAAACAACCATGTTTAGGTGGAAAACTGTCGTACTGGATTTTAGGTCTTGATATATTTAATTTGATGATGAGATATCCATTGGTGAGGTGGCAAAAGTGATGTGCTATTAGCCATGTAAATCTTGTGAAGTGTATTGTTGAGTTGTCTTCGTCAAAATATGTCCCAATGGAGCTTCATAATCCATTTTGATGACTTGTCTCCTTCCTAAAATGCATTGGATGCTTAAAAAAGAACGAAAATTTAGAACGTTGGAAAAACAAAGTATTTAGGAAATTTTGTAGCGTAATTTTCGTAGCAACTTTGTAACACCACCTTTCGCAACTTTTTTTTACTCTTCTGCCTATGGGAGGATATTCATTGGGTTTGATAAGGTAAATACATGCCTCAAGTTACCCCTGATATGATATTTTTTAGGGATTTTTTCCTTAAATAATTCTACTGCAAGTTCGTAGCGAAAATTTAGCCTCAAGCCTGGAGCTCTCTATGAACTCGCCTAGTTTCACAAAAATTTTGCAATTTTTTCTTCCTAACCCCAAAAACATATTTGCAACCCTGTATATGCCTTGTTATGATATCTTAGGAAAAAAGGTATTAAAAAAGGTGTGACTTACCATCTTTCATGGAGCACTAGGCTCATCCTCCATCACAATCATCTTTAGACCTTTTTTCTTCAACTCTGCTTGCACCATTTGCAATTGTATTTCCAATTCTTTGACTTGGCTTTGCAGCTTCCTTCTTTCTGATTGCAATCACCTATTCCTCCTAAAGATATGTTTCATTATTTTGTACAGAGGCAATTCCCTCTTTAACATCTTCCTTGACCCCTCTGCAACCTCATCATAAAAATCTATCTGTTTTCTCACTTCTTTTTTAAAGTCGGTCATCTCTTGCCTCTCTTGTTTGAAGTCTGATAACTCCATCTTAGTTTCCAAAATCTCTTCTCACTAGTAAAAAATGATGAAATTAGTGACTAGGTGACTAAAAAAGTTAGTCACCACAATTATTTCAAGTGAATTAGTAGTAAATTTGAGAAATTTTAAGTGACCAAACTAAAAATGACTAATTTAGTCTAGGGATAAAATATATGACTAGATAATAAGTGACTAAACTAAAAACGACTAACTTAAATGACTAATTAGTCGTTTAAGTTAGTCATTTTTAGTTTGGTCACTTAAAATTGCTCAAATTTAGTATTAATTTACTTGGAATTGGTGACTAACGTTTTTAGTCACCTAGTCACTAATTTCATCATTTTCTACTGGTGCACATGGCACTGAGTGAGTGATTGATGACTACCTAAAGGACTTAAACCAAATTAACCATGGAGGTTAAAGCTACAATTGAAAAAAGAACATTAACACACACGTGTAATTCACACTAGAATTCATCCTCTCATCGTCAAGAGTTGATGAATAAAATGTTAATTCTTTGATGAAACCAATGAAACCAAGAAGATACTTATCAACCCTTACTTAATGAAGTAAAGAAAGTCTTCACAAGGAGGATATGTATTTCATCCAATTAAAGATTGAAATACATGCTCTTTTTTTATTTCAAGGAAAACTTTATGGAGAAACTTGAGATCGACAACTCATTAGAGTGACTTGAGCTACACTTGAGATGGACTAAAATTATTTCCATTAATTTGCAACCCAAGAGTATATTCAATATGTTATAAGTCTATACTAATAACATACGATTTAGCAAGGGTCAAGACATCTCTAAATACACTTGTGGGGTGGTCACACTCATTGGGGAAACTACCCTTCTAGATTAATGAAATTCATGTTCTTTTTCACTTCTAGGAAAAGTTTATAGAGAAACCCAACACTGGTAATTAATCAAAGTGTTTTGAGGTGCAGTTGAGATGAAATGGAATGATTGCCACTATAACCCGAAATTATATCCAATATGCTGCTAGTATACACTAATAACATGTGATTTATTAAGAATGGTCAAGACATTTGGAGATACAATACTTGTGTGGTGGTCCTACTCCTTGGAGGCTTCTATGTACTTTCTAGTGTTATAAAGATAAGACAAATGTCTCAGCAGAAATTTGAACCTAGATAGGGGAAATAAAGAACTAAACAAATATTACAACATTGATAATAACCAATTAAGCCAACCAACCTATTACTCTTTTTCCCTTAATAATCCTTTTTACCCTAATTTATTACTTCTCTTATTAAAATTTCTCCACAAAATTCTCTTAAAAATCCCCTTATTGTAGAATTTTTTCTACTATAAATATTACCTCTTCCTTATATATATATAGTGATTGTCCCTTTTTACACATAAAATTTTTATTTTTCCACGTCACTCAAATAAAACACACATTCAAATTTTGTTCAAAATAAACAATAAATGATACCCATATTTGAAAATAGGAAAAATAAAGACCGTGGACATTATTTTTCAAAGCCACTAACACAAAGAGAGTCCCGCCATTAGAAATAGAGTTTAATAGCTTTCAAAAGTCACACCCTAATTTGTGCCTTATGAAACTGCAATCACATTCAAAAATTCAGGAGAGTGGCGGGAAGAGGGAAGAATGAGGGCAATATTGGCATGCCCACAATGCACAATTCAGGAGACAACACAGTCGTATTTGAGTAGACTATTTTACTTCTGCCAAATAACTGATAAACTCACGCTCTAATTCGTGCCTTTTCTAAAGCCGCAATCACATTAAAAAAATCAACCCACTACGTCTATGGAGAGTGGCGGGAAGAATGAGGGAAATGACATGCCGTCAATGCACAATTCAGGAGACAACGCAGTGGTATTTGAGAAGACTATTTTGCTTCTGCTAAAGAACTGATGAGACTAAATGGTGCAACGAAATAACCCATTGAAGATCATTTTTGCGAGTCCATAGTAAGAGAAATGACCATTAGGGCTTTCAGGGTTGAGGATCAGTTCTTGAAGAAGAACTTAGCCTTTATTGACAAAAATTAGAGCCCCTTTTCCACAGTTTCTGAGCCACTAAATGGTTGATTTAGCGTCTAAAGGTGCTAAATGCAACTGTTCTTTGCTCCTCTGCTCCTACTATGGTTCTACTCCCACGGAGAAGCTTCAATCCTGGTATGAACAATGAAACTAATTGTCAACTGTTGGTGATTTCTGTTGTTACTAAATGTTTTTATGCATAAGATGATCATTCCTAACAATTTGAACTGGTGTAGATTTCGTTGGGATGGCCTTCTTTTACGGTCTATCATTAATGAACAGATCGTAAACCAATTTACATTTGCGAACTACATTGTTTCTGTAGAACACATCAAGCAATACATGCACATTCCTAGTGAGGACCCAGTTGTTATAGAATATTACAGACCACCAGATAATGGAGAAATTCGTGGCAAGTCGATGGAGTACCTAGCACAAGCTGCCCCATACCACCAGGAAATAATTTTATGTACAAGTTCCAAGTGAAGGACGAGATAGGTAGCTACTATTACTTCCATCATTGTATCTGTAGAAATCTGCAGGGGGCTTCGGAGGACTAAGTGTAGCTTGCAGGGCCCTGATCCTTGTTCCATTCCCTCAGCCTGATGGTGAAATAACTCTACTTATAGGTGACTAGTACACAACCAACATTTCAGTAAGTTATTAATCCATCCCTAAAACATGTACAACTCTTGGAATTAAAGAGTCTTGCTAAGTTCAACTTCAGCCTGTCCACCAGAATGTTCTCTTGCAATGCATCAATCTCTGACTATATTCTATATTTTGGTAGATCCTTATAAGAACACTTGATATGCACAGATCTATTGGTAATCCTGATGTTCTTCACATTAATGGTCGTGGGTTACCAAATGAAATAGCAATTACAGTGGAACAAGGTACTTATCACTGATCTATATCGACAATTTATTAGATTTAGTGGTGTGTCTAGCCTTTCAACGATTCACAAGATCCTGTTTATTTTAATTTTATCTCATGGCTATTGAATCCATTGCTTCTTCTCTTAAGATGTATCTAAAATGACCCATCTTTTCATTAAGTTTTTTGTGCCAATCTTTCAAAGTGATAACAAATGAATTCGAGATAATGACTATGCACCCATTTAGTTGGGATGCATTTTTTTGATTAAACAGATTTTGAGAAGTAATTTTTAGGAATATTATGATGTGAGAAGTAAATACTATGTTTAAAGCTACAATCTTGTGAATAAATTGAAAACAAAACATGCAACAAGTTTTCAACAACATGGTAACAACTCATCCTCTTACAATGATCACAATCATGCAGAGACATTTCACACATGCTGAATATTTTCCAATCCATATGAATATGTGTAAGAAACTATAATGAATCAAGCACAATAGGGTGGAAAATACTAGCATAACTTTAATTTTTCCAATGTAAGGATTCCAATGCAATCCTTTAGCATAGGCACAAAATATTTCATGAATCCAACACAATTCACAACCCAAGCCCCAAAACTGACTCAGGATAGTTAGTGCACAAATAAACACATAAATCCTCTCTTTACAGTGCTAGTCCTCCATTGAACATAAAACTACCATGGCATATGCATCTAGTTCTCCTGCTAGATAGAAGTAACAAATGTCCAATATTCTAGAAGCACTTCTTGTGAACAATTGAGGGGCCAGACTCATCATATTCTGATTTTGAAATCCACATTTGCAATGCACATAATAAGTGCAGATTTTTAGGCGAATCCAAAAAAATTTCCTTGATAAAAAACAATATTTCTCAAAATTTAATTTTATCAAATTGGCCCTGATGTCATTCTTATTATGATGGGTCAACTGTTGGGGATCTTGCTGTGGTGGAATTGTGTTTTTGATACAATCTCCCACCCTATTATCCTCCAATAATATCGTGATCCTCCCTTTCCAAGAGACGATGTTAGAGGCTTCTTATAAACATTGATCTACTCTCAATACTTGGTAGGCCATCCTCCTTCCCACAAACAACCTTGTAGTCCATTTGTAGGTGAGGAAAAGAGTGGAGAAAGGAAAGAGACCCGGATAACTGATATAGGTCCACAAACAAATAGATAAATCACTTTAAACTCAGTATGGGACTCCTTGTGGGCTCTCACAATTGAAACCCTTAGTATGGGACTCCTTTGTAGTCCTTTACCATTTATCGGTGAAACCCTCAGTATGGGACTCCTTGCGGGCTCTCACTAGTGGCTTCTGCAAACCATAGCTAGTGATGCTATTCAGAACGCTATAAACATTTGTATTAAGGGTTATCTAGATAAATCTAGGGTTAACATGCATAGGTTCAGGGTTCAAGTTCGTTTGAGCATGGCTCATGTTCTGAAGCACGAGGCACACTTGATTTCTAAGGCAGTGGAGGCCTTTTATGACCAGGACGTGGATTCCTTGAAGGCGACGTCTTGGATGGAGAATTTTTTGGGCAATAAGGAGATGGTGGATGTCTCTGTGAGGATGTAAAGGGCCATGTATGCTCAGCTCATGCAACAAAACTTTCAGGCATCACGTTGCTATCAGATGCTACCTCTATCATCTCCAAATTACAAGGAGGAGGAAATGGGTATGAAGATAAGTTGTGGATGATGATGTATCAACAGCGATCGCATTATTAGTTCGAAACAGAAAATCCAAAACTTGGATTGAGTGGCTCATGGTTTGCTGGAGTCCAAAGCTAGACACTAAAAGCAACAAGGAGTAGAGACATTGGATGGGAGGCATTTAGGAGAAGCTTAGAGAACAGGGGTTATTTTAGGGGTCTTCTTGAAGGATTGAAGGAGCATAAAAAGCTCATGGATGAAGCATTGGACTATTACAGAAATACTACACTCTTCTCCAGAGTCAGGTAAGCCTAATTTTTTTTCACATGACATAGATGATCCATATGATGCACTACCACCTCAATTTAAGTATGCATTATCAACAGTGAGAACAGTTTATAAACAAAAGAAATTCTTTTATTTATTCTATAACTGGAAACCTATTTTTTCTACATCGATGGTAAACCTAGAAAGAATATCTACCCACACATTTGAGCGAAGAAATGGTACCTTTCTAGCACCATACCATAATATGTCGGTAGGTTAAATAATTCCTTTATTTATTCGTAAATGGGAACCTATTGTTTTTACATGGATGGTAAACCTGGTAAGAAGCTCTACCCACCCTCAACACATTTGACCGAAGAACTGGTACCTTGCTAGGACCATACCATAATCTGAATACATCAATATTATTCAATATATTCAAGAGCCACACCTGGAAAACATCATGCAAGGGAGGACTCAGGAGCATGCCTGTTAGGATTTGAAATCGTGTCATTGTCACAAAAACTTCTTTAAGTTTCCACTAGTCCAGAGCCTGATGTACAAAGCAACATAAGTTCTTGTAATCGAATTCAAAATTGTATGCATGCTTCTCTAATATTGTTAGCATGGGGGCTATTAAATTCAATTTGTGTCTATAGGAGGGAGGCCAAACACACATACATGTGTGCCTCCAAGTTCTATCGATAAAAATATATGAGTACAATGAGCATATTATGCAAAAAGGGTGGATAGCACAAAGGCTTTTGCCATAGAAACATATAAATGGCAGGTGATGTTGGGACTAAGTACTAAAACATGCTACCTATGAGCTAGTGAATCCTGTGATTTACAAAACATCGTTGTACAGACACAATCAAATTCCACCCCTTAATGAAGACACATGCCTTCATGCAAGAGTGCAGCATGAGCCTGGCAATGAAACATAAATCAAACTATTCCTTTGTAACTTTTCAGGCATCATGCGAAGGAGTGACATATGTCTAGTCAGGAAGCACAACTAACCTATATTACCTATAAAATTATGAAAGGGTGTGAGGGGAAACACCAAACCCCCACAGGATATGTAGACCTGAGACCACTGAAGTCCAACAAACCCCAGCTAGCAAGAGCACCCTTGATGGGCTGCAACAAGTCAGCAATGGCATGGGAGTGGCAGAAAAAGGTTATTTCCAATGCCTTACAAACAACGTCACACACACCAGTAGGCAAATTGAAACTGAGAAAGCCTTCTGCACTAAAGCAATTGTGCTGTGGCTGGAAATAAAGAGCATCATGGATTTTTCCCATTGCACACAGAAAATTGAAATTGATATGAAAAGCAAAATGATATCATCTCTTCCATATTAGGACATGACAGATAAGGTCAAATTAAAATGGTTATAAAATGCAAACCAATAGTGCATCTGCCATATCAGGATTCAGGACAAAGCAAACAATATAAAATCTTCAACAGTCTCTAGGTTGGTTAGCCTTTGCAGGAAATTATTTAGTTTTGGAACCTTCTCCCTTAATGACATCCACATGTTTATGTTATGAAACGTTGTAATTAACTCTAACCTCCCGAGGTCTTGAGTTAAGTCTGTCAAAGTGTGTGGTTGTGTTATGATGCGAATTAAATCTACATTTTTTATTGACGTATGACAAATCATGGCCATGTTTAGTTTGCAAAATAGTAAGGTGTGATCAAATATGTTCACTTACTCTCCTATGTCAGTAGTCATGATTAGAGATTCCAATCAAATAGTTGATAAACTTAGTAACGATCCAATTTCAATTAAAACTACACGACCAAAATGGAGTATGTGATTGATATTTTGTATACTTCTTCGAGATAGGGAAGCGTAATTCATTCCCTAAGGTTCTTGAAGATGGCTCTATTTCCTATTATGCTTGGTTTCTTGTGATAGTGACCAATGTGAAGCACTCAATTTCTTTGTGAAGCATAGAAATTTATGTTTAATGGAGCAGACAATTTCTTACTTTGTGAAACATAGAAAAGTACGTTTTGTGGAAAACCTTCAAAGGAAAAAACATTTTATGTTTATTTGTTGATTCAAAACAAATTTAGGCAATTCACTCTAAGGATAAAGATAGTATGCACTATGACTTGTTATTTACTTATCATGATTCTATTTTTAACAGGAAAGGAAATTATTTAGTGTAGTTTTAAATAAATGTTCAATGTTGAAATCTAAATGTAGTCATTGGAAAATGACAGTTAAACAAACCAATTTCTAAATGATGCCTTGCAATATTAAGGTTTTTGTTTTTGTTTTTGATATAATGAAAGATATATACTTCAGTAGGTGCAAAAGGCTTAAAATTGGAAACTTGAGCACTGAAACCTTCTAGTTAAATTTTCAAATCTTTTATTAACCTGTTTTTCTGGAGATTGATTGTGTTCTTGGAGAGTTATCTTTTTTTTGAAGGATATGTACAATTTATTCTTTTCATCTTTTGTATACGATTTAAGAAATAGACTCTATTCTTTGGTGCACGGCCATTACAACAAGTACTTGTTTTCACTTTCTAAGGACTAGGTATTAAATATAAGTTTTCTTATTTGATTTTGATATGATGTTTTTCTTTTGTTTCAACAAAGTAATGCATGCTCCGATTGAATGCACTGATGAAATTTTTCCCTTGCCCCATTCCTCATCTGATTTTGTGGGTTTGGACCTTCCACCGGATGATGATGATACATGGCTTTACAATGGAGAAGAGGATATGATTGCTGCCATGCTATAGAGACAAAAGGAAATAGATTCATATGAGAGAGATTGACTTAAGTAGAAGCAATAAAAGAATCCTACAGGGAATTACTCTACCTCAAGAGAGACTATGAATGATTTTAATGTGGAAGATGTAGCGAAGAATGTGCAGGAATTTGTGGATAAATTTCAAGTTATGAAGGAGCTGAAGTTCGAGGAAATGGGTAGTGCTAGTTAATATGTTTCTTGCATGTGATTGGTTTTTCTATTGCTAAATATCATTCAATTTAACCATAAACATGCATAAATAAATAATCCTACCAACCTCTATAGTTTCAACACAATTCTTTGGGCACTTATGTCTTCTAGATAGGGCTGTCGTTTATGGATAGGAGTTTTTCTTATGAAGAAATAAAAAATTTGTATCCTTATCAAAGCATTAGTATACAACACATGCTCTTATGTGCATTGGTCCTTGGATGTTCTCATGAACCAAAAAAATATTGCCTAGATGTTGTAGAAGAATTGACATTTTCCAGCAGAGAAAGTTGAGCATATCTTTTAGCTTGGATTCATCTCTTTGACAGCTACTATAGATTGGTAATGCAAGGCCCGTGTTGGTCGATGTTTTCAACATATCATGGATCTAGCATCATTTACAATTTTTCCATGTAGGTGAAATATAAACTAATGTAACAATAGGAAGGTGTTGTCAAAAATAAGGTGATACGAAGGGAACCATTGTTAGATTTAGCTTCACAAGGTATCAAGCATTATACTTCCTTGTTAGTCAGATATGATGTTTTTTCGTAGGTGAGGATTCCAGTCCCAAGCGCAGCAAGAAGAAGAAGAAGAAAACACTGGGCAACGATGTCGAAGAGGAAGAAGAAGAACAAAAGGAAGAGAAAGAAGAGAATCCCAATGCACTTTCTAATTTCAATACCTCAGAGCCACTGAGGCAGAAGCTCAAGTCCAAGGGGATTGAGTCACTCTGCCCCATCCAGGCAATGACCTTTGAGATTATCTTCAAGGGCTCGGACATTGGTGGTCGAGCTTGTACAGGCCAGGGTAAAACATTGGCATTTGTGTTGCCTATTGTGGAGTCATTAACAAGTGGTAAAAATGCCAAAGGTAAGAATACAACCTATGGGAGGGCCCCCAGTGTGATTGTGTTAGTTCCAACAAGGGAGCTTGCAAAACAGGTCCATGTTGACTTTGAGGTTTATGGTGGAGTTGTTGGCCTTCATTCATCCTCTGTATATGGAGGTGCTCCCTATGGTCCACAGGAATATGCATTGCGTAGAGGTGTGGATATCATTGTAGGTACACTTGGGCGCATTAAGGATCATATTGAAAGAGGGACGTTAAATTTGGAAAACTAGGTACAAACTCCATCTTGTGATGCTCAGATGAAGATTCCAATATTTGTATTGGATTCCTCTTTCAGAGAGGTGTAAAATCGATATAAAATTTATTTTAATCTGATGAGTAGAACATTTATTTTGAATTTATTATTTATAATAAATTTAAGTGCAGGTCGGCCTTAAGGTTTTACACCCCCAGCAGATGTGTCACACACCTCAATGATTGGATATAAATACAGTCAATGTTGGAGAGCATTTCACTCACTCAACATCACACATCTTCTCCTCTGATTATATATGAGCATCTGAGAAGCAGTTTCATCTCCCACGTGAGAATAAGAACGAAATCTACTGCATCAAATTTTCTGCAGTTAGGGTTTCTGGGCAAGTTTGACCAGCGTTGAATTTGGTCAACAGATGGTCCGAATTGGCTGAAATTGGTGGAGAGTTCGATTTTTGAAGGTCGTACTCATTGGCACAAAAATTGAGGTCAAAAGTTTGACCGAAGTTGGAGCTGCATTGACTTTATTGTTGCTGTCGTTGTTGTTACCGTTGTTGCCGTTGTTGTTGGTGTTGCTGTCGTTGTTGTCGTTGTTGCCATTGTTGCTGGTGTTGCTGCCGTTGGGGAAGCGTTGACTTTTCTGGGGTTGACTTTGAGTTGACCATGTGGCTATTTTGAGGGCTATTGTGACACATGCTGGGTTGGCTGGCCAAGGAGACTTTTCTGGTTGAAGCATCCTGTTGACCGCCGTAATGCACCACCACATTTTTTTGTTTCTGGTTTGTCTTCTATAGATCCACTGGTATGTTCTATCAGCATTTTACTTGATTGTTTACGTGATTGTTGTGGTGAAAAGTAAAGTTGCATCAAGCATAGAACATCTACATAAATTTACATGGTATCGGAGCTGAGGTGAAGACAAGCCCTAACTTATAGCAATCACCAAAAGAGAAAAATGAGTTCCACAAGTTATGGCTTCAAGAAGGATGACAAGCTGATTGGAAGGGATGATTTCCATGCTTGGAAGATGATATTATATCTCAAATTAGAAGACCATGATCTCATGGACTATGTACTGGGTAAGATACAAGAACCTCCATCCACTGCTACTGTTGCTGCTAAAACCAAGTATAAGAACGGGGAGATCAAAGCAACGCTAATGATCAGGGAATCCATACATAAAAGTCTGGTTTCCTACATATCTGAGCTAGGCACATCCAAAGAAATGTATGATAAGCTGATACAAATGTTCAAAGTAAACAATGCAAACCAGGTGTTATTCTTCAAGAATCAATTGAAGAATCTGAAGAAAGGCAGGGATGAATCTATCCAAACATACTTTCTGAAACTGACCGAGATCAGGAAAAATTTGTTGGCTATTGGGGAGACAATAGCTGATCGTGAGATGGTACTCACCACACTTGGAGGGCTCCCATATGAATGGCAAGTATTCAACACTACCATTCTCAATAATAATACAATTCCTAACTTTGACGAGCTACTGTCAAGATGCATGCAAGAAGAGACAAGAATGAAGGAATGTGAAAATGACGGAAATGTTGCCTACACTGCTCATTCTAGAAAGAAGAACTTTGGTGGTCCAAAGATCAAAGGAAGAGCAGGGGCACAAGGAAATAAGGGCAAGTGTTACACTTGTCATAGGCCAGGTCACTATGCTAGACAATGTCCTTTCAAGAAGGATTCTCCCGATGGCGATGACAATCAAAGGAACAATAGGTTCAAGGGAAAGAGGAAGGCTCCCTCTGGCGGAAATGGTCAACCTTTCAAAAGGTCAAGAAAATCCAAGTATGAAGAATCAAATGTTGTTGATAAAAGAAATGAATACATTCTTGTATTTTCCCTCTCTGCTGCATCTCCACCCGACACTATGGATGTCTGGTTGATAGATAGTGGTGCCTCAAGGCACATCACTAGGTTCAAGGAAGCACTCTCTGATATAGTTGAGAAGGATATTAATCTCGAAATTATCCATGGAAATAAGGCCACATATCCCGTGAAAGGGACAGGGACTGTGACCCTCCACTTGTCTCAAGATCAAGTCCTCCGCTTGCAGGATGTACTCTATGTACCTAATTTGAAGAAGAACCTTGTGTCTATATTGGCCATGGAAGACAAAGGTTTCAATGTGGCATTCACTGATGGAAAGGTGCACATGTGGAAGAAGAGCTTCAAGGAAGCTATCACGTTTGGGTCTAGAATTGATACACTCTACCAGGTTGGAGGAATTCCACTAGGAGAAATGACATGAGATGCTATCCGACAGACTGATAATGGCACTAAATATGAGACGAAAGAGTTCAAGAACTTTTGCATAGGAGCTAGCATCAAGAGGGAGACCACAATGTTTGTGGGCTATAGCGAAACTTCGAAGGCCTATAGATTATATGTGCCTGGTCAAAGGGAAGTGGAGATATGCCACGATGTCACCTTTGACAAAGATACTTCCCTTAGGAAAGTAGTCAATCTTCCGAGATCTGAGGAGAATCATGAAGCAAGGCCTAGAAATCAAGAAGAATCGCAGGATGAGACAATGCCTGATGTTGAAGGACCAATGGACCCAATTGATCCTTCTCCTTCACTGAGAAAGAGACCATCATGGCTCAGGGACACTCTCGAAGATGCTGAGGGACATGCTGCCCCGAGGGGGACATTCCGAGAAAGCAAGAAGCCGTGTAGATACCAAGGGTATCTGGCTGCCATGAGTACTATTGTACAATATGAACCTAGATCTTTTGAGGAAGCCATAAAGCATCAAGTCTGGAAGGATGCTATGCACTAAGAATATGAGTCCATAATGAATAATGATGTCTGGGATGTGGTTCCAAGACCGAAGGACAAATCAGTTGTCACCGCAAAATGGCTCTACAAGATCAAGCATGGATCTGATGGAAGTGCTAAAAAGTTCAAGGCAAGATTTGTTGCCCGTGGCTTCTCTCAAAAGGAAGGAATAGACTATGATGACATATTTGCACTTGTGGCACGATATACCACCATTCGATCAATCATAGCCCTTGCTGCTACGCAAGGATGGAGTCTTCATCAGATGGATGTCAAGACCGCTTTTCTGCATGGTGCAATAAAAGAAGAGGTGTATGTAGAACAACCTCTGGGGTTTGAAGTCTAGGATCGGGACACTCATGTCTGCAGGTTGAAGAAAGCCCTCTATGGGTTGAAGCAAGCACCCAGAGCTTGGTACGAGAGGATAGATAGCTACTTGATGAAGCTGGGCTTCACTCGAAGTAATGCTGATCCGAACCTTTACTTCAAGGTTGTCCAGGGGAAGCCTCTCATTTTGGTGTTGTATGTGGACGACCTCTTCCTGACAGGTGTTGACCCTCTCATTCATCAATGCAAGAGGGAGCTTGCTGCTGAGTTCGAGATGAAGGACCTAGGACTGATGCACTACTTCCTAGGCCTAGAGGTCTGGCAGAGACCTGGAGAGATTTTCCTTTCTCAAGGAAAATACATTGTGAAACTTCTGGAAAGATTTGGTATGGTGGACTGCAAGTCCGTGTCAACAACAATGGAACTCAACTTCAAGAAGTTGAGTGGCAGCGCTACTGGGATCGTATTGGAAATCCTACTAAGTATCGTCAACTTGTAGGGGTCCTGATGTTCTTAGTGAACACCCGTCCAGATATATGTTTTGCAGTGAACACTTTGATTCAACAGATGGTTGAACCTCATCACTTTCACTGGGTTGGTGCCAGGAATCTTCTGAGATACCTTTGGGGCACGATAAACCATGGGCTGAGATACACTGCCGAGAGCATGACACTCCTTGGATATACTGATGCCGATTAGGCTGGTAGTGTGGTGGATCGTAAGAGCACATCGGGATGCTGCTTAAATCTTGGTTTTGCTTCGATTTCATGGATGATCAGGAAGAAAAAGTCGATGGCTTTGAGCACCGTAGAGGTCGAATACATTACAGCAAGTATGGCCTGTTGTGAAGCAGTTTGGTTGCGAAAGCTCTTTAGTGAGCTGTTTGGACATGTGTTAGATACCACCGTGATACTCTGTGATAACCAGAGTGGGATTCGCTTGACCGAGAATCTTGTGTTCCACGACCAATCCAAGCATATTGATATCAGATATCATTTCATCCGGGATATGGTACAGCGAGGCGCCATAATGCTTGATCATATAGGAACTGATGAGCAGGTCGCGGATATTCTCACTAGGCCCCTGGGGAAGGTCAAGTTCCTAACCTTCCGTGAGAGACTTGGTATCATGGAATGACCCTATGATGTGGGTCCTATTGGACGATGAGCTTGAGGAGCTCTGGGGGGCTTTGGGGATAGCTTCTCGAAGCTATGAGCAACCACAAGGCTAGGCTCGCCAAACCTTGTTGGTGTGCTTGGACCCCACCGTTGTGATTATTGAGTTGGTTCACCTCTCATTATCTGTGCCCCGTATCCATCCTACCCATTGAGTTCAGGGCTCATGGGAAGTACCTCTCATTTGGCCAATGAGGTGGGAAAAGCTAGAGACCAATAGCAAAGACTGATGGACGCATCAGAGATTGTCGTATTCTCTATCTAGGATGGCACGGTCCAACCACATGTTCTGGGATCAAGTCTAGTAAGGTCTCGGACCTCCGCCTGACTTCGGGTCAGATGAACCAACTTCGGGTTGGTTGGAGACTCTTTGTGAGTCCGATAGAGGTTTTGGACCTCTGGGTTGAATTTTTCAGCCGGGGGATGATGTCTTTGTGACTGACCCACTTCTGTTCTGAAATAAAGAGGCCAACAAATCAAGTTACGGCGGGATGACTGACGATGTTTGACTGCACTGGTGGATGGAGTTCTCCCTAGTTGAGAGGGAGTGTTAAATTTGGACAACTAGGTCCAAACTCCATCTTGTGATGCTCAGATGAAGATTCCAATATTTTTATTGGATTCCTCTTTTAGAGAGGTGTAAAATCGATATAAAATTGATTTTAATTTGATGAGCAGAACATTTATTTTGAATTTATTATTTATAATAAATTGAAGTGCAGGTCGGCCTTAAGGTTTTACACCCCTAGTAGATGTGTCACACACATCAATGATTGGATATAAATATAGTCAACGTTGGAGAGCATTTCACTCACTCAACATCACACATCTTCTCCTCTGATTATATACGAGCATCTGAGAAGCAGTTTCATCTCCCACGTGAGAAGAAGGACGAAATCTACTGCAGCAAATTTTCTGCAGTTAGGGTTTCTAAGCAAGTTTGACCAGCGTTGACTTTGGTCAACGCATGGTCCGAATTGGCTAAAATTTAGTGGAGAGTTTGATTTTTGAAGGCTGTACTCATTGGCAAAAAAATAAAGGTCAAAAGGTTGACCAAAGTTGGAGCTACGTTGACTTTATTGTTGTTGTCGATAGTGTCGTTGTTGTTGTCGTTGCTGCCATTGCTGCCGTTGTTGCTGGTGTTGTTGCTGTTGTTGCCATTTTTTCCATTGTTGCTGCCGTTGGGGCGGCATTGAATTTTCTGGGGTTGACTTTGCGTTGACCGTGTGGCTGTTTTGAGGGCTGTTGTGACACATGATGGGTTGGATGGCCAAGGAGACTTTGCTAGTTGAAGCATCCTGTTGACCGCTGTAATCCACCACCACATTTTTCTGTTTCTGGTTTGTCTTCTATAGATCCACTGGTATGTTCTATCAGCATTTTACTTGATTTTTTATGTGATTGTTGTGGTGAAAAGTAAAGTTGCATCAAGCATAGAACATCTACATAAATTTATAGGTCCAAATGCCAAAGGTAAGAATACAACCTATGGGAGGGCCCCCAATGTGATTGTGTTAGTTCCAACAAGGGAGCTTGCAAAACAGGTCCATGTTGACTTTGAGGTTTATGGTGGAGTTGTTGGCCTTCATTCATCCTCTGTATATGGAGGTGCTCCCTATGGTCCATAGGAATATGCATTGCGTAGAGGTGTGGATATCATTGTAGGTACACCTGGGCGCATTAAGGATCATATTGAAAGAGGGACGTTGAATCTAAAATCCTTGAAATTTCGTGTCTTGGACGAGGTTGATGAAATACTGAACATGGGCTTTGTAGAACATGTTGAGATCATTCTTGGAAAAGTTGAGGATGCAAGCAAGGTTCAGGCGCTTCTTTTTAGTGCAACAATGCCAGATTGGGTATAGAATATTGCATCAAGGTTCTTGAAACATGACAGAAAAACTACAGATCTTGTGGGATATGATAAGATGAAAGTTAGTAGAGGTGTGAGACACATCGTTCTTCCTTGTTTCTATTCAACAAGACCACAAGTTATATCAGATGTTATTCGCTGCTATAACAATGGGGGAAGTGTGATTGTTTTTACTGAGACAATTAATGACACATTTGAACTCGCTGGATCTTTGCCAAATGCTCGTGCTTTGCATGGAGATATACAACAATCACAACGTGAAGTGATTCTTGCTGGATTATGTTCAGGAAAGTTTGCACTCCTAGTTGTGACTGATGTTGTGGCACACGGTTTGGACATCAATGATGTACATCTTATAATTCAGTGTGAACCACCAAGAGATGTGGAAACATACATTCCTACGTAAACTACCCATGGAGACTCTAAGTACAGTATGGATTGAGACCCCTACCTTGCTCTATTTTATTCAAACGAGACTTCTTCTACAAGCCTCCATAGAGAAAGTCCTTGTAGGATTTCAAAGGCTTCTTGACTTCTTTATTCAATGGCCATCTGTACCCATCAACTCCCCCCTTTAGGTACTCTTTAGACACACTAAGGTCACTTCCTATCATCTAAACATGACTTGAGCCAAGTGAGTAGTGAGAATATCTATATGCAATACATCTATGCACGTGGTCATTTGTTGGAGAAGAGTTTCGCAAAAAAATCTAGAAAATATGGCAAATTATAATTTTTTCATAAATATTGCATCTATATTAAGGCAATGCATGTTTTTCCTTGCACTAGTGAGTCAAATTCAACAAGAAGTGCAAAACTCATTAAGTACTTATGTGTCAAACTTTGACAATTAAGCAATCACAATTCAAACTAATGTCAATGAGTAATCCAAAAGACATTCATAAGGATCATCTTCCTGATGTGACGATACATTTTTAAAGTGTATGATATCAATTGACCTATGTTCAAGTATGAATAATCCAAACAAGTCTCTTTTAATTTGGAATAAAATTTTCGGTAACATTCCTCCTTTATTTTATGAAGATAAAGCTATTTTGCAATAAATAGACGCAGAATACAATTTATAACAAATTGCACTTTTCAATAAAGTTTCTCCTCTATTTGGGGAAGAAAGACCAATTATCCACCATGGATAATAGTAAATACATACACCATATACAACTTATACAAACAATTTTTAGAAATATCCACAATTCTTTAGTTCCTTGAAATCCCACTAATAATGCCAAAAAACAACAGTTAAAAGTTTTATTACACGCTCCATAATTAAAAAAAAGTAAAAAAAATAAAAAAAAAATTCCATGATCCAAAACATTAGAAAACATCTTAAACTTCCACCCCATTTCAAGGGCTTCAAGCCACTTCTTACCATTTTTCTAAACTTCAAGTATCACATGGCCATTGTTGGATATTACAAAGAGGGTTAACTGTTTGAAACCCATAAAAACACAAAAAATTGTATTTTTCTCTATGGTATAATGTTCAGTGCAAAAATGAATTTGAGAAGAGGATCCTATCTCATTTGAATCCCTTTGAACTTTGTGGTACATCTGAAGAATGAACATGAAGAATAAGGAATGCTTGGTTTAGGTCTGCTAACTCTTATTCCAATAGAAAATTTAAGAAATCAGAATGAACATATGCATACACACATCCGTATATTTTCTTACATAGTAACATACAGTTTTAACTACTAACATTAGCCTAAAAATAAATATAAGAAAAATATGCCACTTGACTGTGCCTCCAGTTAGCCATAAGAATCACATGTAAGTTGAATTTGCCTCCAGTTTCCACTAGAAATTGAGGACCTAAAAGGTCATTGGAATAACTGGAATAACTAGACCATCTTATCAAATAATTTGCTAAAAACAGTCATACAAACAAACTATATTTCTGACAATAAGTAGCTAGAACCATGGTTCAATGGTTTGAAACTCTTTAAAGCTAACCTCTGCATAAATCAACCCCGGAGCTAGAATACAACAGTCAGATTTCATATCGTGCTTCCAATGTAATTTTCTGCGTAGGGGTTCAAAGCGACTAGGTAGTGAGGTTGACCTGGTGCTTCAAACAAGTTTTTCCACATTGTTATCAATAAATCAGTCTATCAATGGGTCTTCCAACTTCAATATAAAAAAAATGGATCATGGGCATGGGGGTGCACAGATTAAAACGCCAGCTGAAACCTACATTGAGCCTTCATTTTCAAGTAAAGGAAGCCTTCTATAATCCACCACTTTCTGTTGATTTCTGCAAATTTGACATAAAAAATAATTCATAGATATTATAAAAAGGAGTTATCACTATATATCTATATATCCAAAATTTAAAATGTTGTTCTGCATCTAGAGGCATTGACATTCAAACCCATGGCATGCCAAGAGCACATTCAAACTCCTTAGCTCTCTCTTGCATGATATAGTTACTAACACTGAGATCTTTTACAAAATCAAGTGTGGATTCTACATGACAAAGGACATTACCTCGTTCATAGTACCCAATATTAGTTTTTTTTTCAAAATTAAATGTGGATTCACCAATAGGACCTCTTTTCACTGGTGAGCTTGACAGAGTATTAAACCATCTACCATAGTTTCATTCTAACATTACCTCGTTCACAGTAGCCAATATTAGTTTTTTTTCAAAATTAAATGTGGATTCACCAACAGGAGCTCCGTTCACAAGTAAGGTTGACAGAGTATTAAACCACCTACCATAGTTTCATTCTAAATGTGGTCTACCACACCATAATGGCACATCATAGCGTTGAGGAAGGGTGCAAGTTCCAGAGGATTTTCGTGGAATTGTTACTCCTCAGACCTGGTCCCTGAGCGAAAGTATATGTGTCTCATGGTGCATATAGGAAGCTTAGTGCATGTTAATGTGTGGGTTCTACCTAACAGGAAACATTGTTTTGTCCATATAAGTCCAGCTATAATATTTCTACCTGACAAGAGACATTGCCTCATTTGAAATCTTCGCAAAGACATTACACAATTGTGTTTTTTTTTCTAAAAATAAGTGTGGGTTAACCAACGGGGGCTTGATTCACTGGTGAGATTTACTGAATACCAGGCCATCTGCCCTTGTTCCTTTCTCACTGTGGTCTACCCTACAGGAATGGCATGTCAAAAAAGGTTGAGGCTGAGCTCAATCTCTGGAAGATTTTGGTGGAACAATTACTTGACCAATACCTGAACCAAGAGGAACTGGGTTTTAAGCAGTACAACCATCAAGCTCAAGGAATGATAAAATGTGGGTTCTACCTGAGAGGGAGCATTTTCTTTGCCCAAAATTCCACAATTTAAGGGTCAGTCTACTCTTTGATGACAATTTTACTTTACTTCTGCAGAAGGTAGAAGTCATGCCAACCAACTGCTGAGCAATAGATGTGAACGATCATAATTAGCATTTTCCAAAACTTTAACTCTAGTTATTATACTAATATCTTTTTGTCACACCGAGCCTTAACTGTAAATACACCTTTATAACTCATTCTCCTCACTACTGTGGTATATCGAAATAATCTTATAAGAGTAGTACTGAATTGAGGCAGAGGTAATTTCAACACTGTGATGTCATTGAGATTGCGATGTTACTAAGATCCTTCTTTTCATAGTGACAGAGATTGACCTTTCTTGTGAACTTGCACCTAGATTAATTATTGTACTGTCTTACTATGATTTGAGCCCTTTTGACATAGGTCCTTTTAGAATGTTGAATTCGCCTCAAATAGGTCCTTGTAGAATGTTGATATGAGTCTATATGTATCCTACACCTAAAATAGGCCAAAATTACAATGGCCATAGGGCTGAATTTCAGGCCTGAAATAGGCCAAAATTGTGGATGCTACATTGGCCTAAATTTAGAGATTAATGTGCTTACATACACCAGGTCTACAGGTCTACAGGTTAGAAAAAATATAGGTCCAAAAATTCCATCTAGGAGTCTAAAAATATGTCTCGTTTATTTTCTCTCCTACACTATTCTTTAGCTTCTCTTCACCAAGATAATATGATATTAATTGATGCTTATTCGATTTGAACATTGGTTCTTATATATATGTCTTCCACAATGGAGGTAAATGATTATTGGAGAGGCATGTCATGCCTACATATGTAAGTTAGTAGTCTTTCATGTTTGATCTTAAAAAAATATTTTGTATTCAATGAAAAGGAATTAGGATGTGTATGAGCACTCATTTAAAATATTATAAATTCCTCTCCAAGCTGGTGTCAAACCCATGAAGCAAGTAAACCAAAGATTCATTTTATTATTATTGACTTCATATTTACATAAGTACATAATTACATAGTCATTATAATGAAGACCTACCTAGTTACATAGTTAGATCTGATTTGTTATACCTTCAAACTAGTTCTTTCTTTTAGTTGGTTCTTGCACTGTCAACTTCATAGGAAAGAATTCAGATTCTTTCAAACCCAATGTAAGCAGCTATTCTAAGATCCTCGAATGTACTATTTCACTGTGTATACATATTACTGTTTTGACCTTATTTTGTGCTTCGATTGTAAGTACTTCACTGTACATGTCTTTGACTTCTGTTGACCATTTCTGTGAGCCAATATGTGATACCATCAAACTGAAATGGCATACTTCTCATCAAGCTGTGATGGCACCGAACCAGTGAGACCTTTCTCACTGTGGTAGCATGAAATAGTGATAGATTTTTCACTGTGGTAGTTCCAAATTGTAGTGTCATACTTATCATGTGTTTTATTATACTAAGACTATAGTTGACCTGTGATTATAAAACTGAAGATCTTCACTGTAATACAGATTATACTGATATATTTTTGTCACATCGAGCCTTAACTGTAAATACACCTTTATAACTCATTCTCCTCACAGCTGTGGTATCAAAATAATCTTATAAGAGTAGTACTGAATTGAGGCAGAGGTAATTTCAACACTGTGATGTCATTTAGATTGAGATGCTACCGAGATCCTTCTTTTCATAGTGATAGATATTGACCTTTCTTGTGAACTTGCACCTAGCTTAATTATTGGACTGTCTTACTATGATTTGAGCCAGATGGTTGTATTAAATGAAAACCATTTTTTAGGGAATATTTATAGCTTACCAGAGAAAATCTCGATCAAGACTATTCTTCATCAGCAGAGTTGCCAGATGTCAGTTGGGTGAACGAGGGAGTAATGGATTCAGGGTTGTAGGTTTTTCTTCATTCGCAGGTATTGATCCTTTGATTAATTCATAATTTTATTTTTGATTTTTTTTTCATATTTGTATAAGTTGGGGACTTCAGTGGTTTTTGCTCGAAGCCATGAGAATAGTGTTGCATGGCCCAGTTTTCCATGGGGAAAGGAATTACTAAACCTGGGGACCGTACAGATGAAGATGGGTAGACCTAATCATAAATTTTTACAAGTTGATGTCTACTGAGCTGCAATGCAAAGTCACAGTGAGTTTTGTGAGGACAATGATGTCGGCCCTCTTTATTTTTCCATGGCCAATAAGTTGAACATATATTTTGGCAGATTGTAGGTCGCTGGCTGCGCAAAGCCTGCCTTCTTTTAATTTTTTGGGGATGTAGCTTAACATCCTATGATGTTGTTTAAGGGGCTACTCCAGGGATCTTTCCTTGGATGCTTTGTTTTATGCTTGTAAATGGAGTTTGCAGTATTTTCTCAAAAAAATCTTCTTCATATATCTTTTTTTTAAAGAGAGTAATTTTTGTGATCGGTTATAGTGTTTTCAATCAAAACCGAGCCGCAACGCGTATAGAACTTATGTTCTGATATTAACCTTCATCGCATATGAAACCTATCATGCTTCGAGAAAGCCTCCCTCTATTGTTAAAAGTGCCTTGGATCCTCAAAATACTAAATCTTTGACAACGAGAAGTACTGGTCCATTGACTAATAGCTATCCTTGGCTTGTGAATCATATCTTCATCGAACACTCTGATCCAAACCCTCTCCAAATTGAGGGAAATCAATCTGTTATCCCAGCAAATGTGACGGATGGATGGGCCCCCTTCAATGGAACTAATGGAATGACTATTCTGGGAGAGATTGACTTGGCGTTCACCTTATTGTTATTATTGCATGTACAAACAGATAATCAATCATGGCACTCTAGATGTGGTGAGCAACAAGATGGTGGAAGTGGCAGAGGAGTTTTTCACTATGCATGTGGAAGACCGAATGGAATACAATTCCGACGATCCATTCAGTAAAACACGTTTTTCTACCAATTTTAACGTCCACAAAGATCAAGTGTTCAACTGGCGGGACTACCTGAGACATCATTGTTATCCGTTAGAAGACCATGTTCATACTTGGCCTTCGAAACCTGCTAATTATAGGTTAATATTTTGTTTCTTTTGTTTGTTAGATATTTGTGTGTAATTTTTATGAGTATGGCAGAGAACGTGCTAGTATCTATTGCAGAGAAGTAAGGGCACTTGCTCTAATATTGTTGGAGGAAATATCTGAGAGCCTGGGAGTGGAAGCTGACTTCCTAGTTGACAAAGCGTTGGGAAAGCATGAGCAACAAATGGATATAAACTACTATCCCAAGTGCCCCAATCCTAAGCTTACATTCAGTTTACCAGCCCATTCAGACCCCATTGTACTCACTCTTCTTCTTCAGGATAAGGTGCCCGATTTACAAGTGCTCAATAATGGACACTGGATTTCTATCAACCCCATTCCTAATTCTTTTGTTATCAACATCAGTGATCAATTACAAGTTCCATCTATCTGCTTGGCACTCTAATTAATCAATTCCCTCTTTTGATTTAATTTTTCATTTGTAGAATCCAACAAAGTAAAGGGAACAATGGTGCTTGTTGTTCACATTTTCAAGTGTTCCATTGTTGATTATAAATTTTCCTTTGGTTGTTGAATTGACTGAATTTTTTGATATAGGCATGTAAAATGCTTTCTGTTTATTTTCTGTATTACTCTAGTTAAGTTGTAAATAATTCTATTATTATTTATTGTTCGAGATCAATTAATATTTTGTATTAAAATTTTTAAATATCTCTTAAAATTGCTGGAACGCTAATTTCTGATTTTTCACTTTCTAAAAGCTCCATAATTATGGATGACTGTTTTACTGGTATTGTTTTCTACTTCAATGTTTTTGGCTTAATGCAAGTTAGTTTGCAAAATCTCTTAGATTATAATCCAATGATTGGCTGAAGTTCTGAAATTATGATAGGTCAATCTCAGCTGTTTTAACGAGTCATTGAAAGTCGTTGGTTATCTTGTTAGATTTCTATTTCCTATATGAAGCCAGTGACTGTGAGGATGGCCATATGGTGGGTATTTCTGATCAAGGGTTTGACCTATTCATTTTTGTAAAAATATTTGCATGTCAAAACTATTGTCTTCAACATGTATACTTGAGGTTGGATCCAACTTTTCCCTGCTTGACTTATCTTCTAACAGTGTCATACTTTCTCTCCATGGTGGATAAAATAAAAATTAGCATCAACTGTTTGGTTTTCCTTGCTTGCAATATTGATTCAATACAGAAGTAGGATGTCTAAAGCAGAAGAGGAAGATATGAAGCTACATCAGACAAGGTGTTTGCATGTGCTAATATTATAAGAAAGGTCTTGTGCCAACTTGCACTTCTAGTACATTCACATGGAGACGAAGTTTCAAAGATAATTTAGTTCCAAATTTATTAGACTTAGGCTATAAGTTAGAATGTTAAGTTCCGTGAAGCATTGAAAATTAAGCTAAAAGCATAAGATTAAAACCAAAGCTAAAACATTGGACTATTGCCTTGTTGTGTAATATTCCACATTAACGAGTTCTACAGAATTCCTGAAAGTTGATGAAAAAAGCCAGAATGATGACACTAAAATTTAAAAGAAGTGTAAAATAACTTGTAATCATGATTTTTTTGTTACCCAGCCAGTCAGAATTTCTGATTTAACCATAGGAAATTCATTCTATTGTGGAACTGCACTTTGTGATCAGATGGACCAACCATACATATGCCACTGTTGTTTAAACAAGTTTTATTATTTTACATTTGTTGTCCAAGTCTAACGCATTAGCTTAGATGATGAAGGTTTTAACAAACCCCAGGACTGCATTTTCCCTTTCAAAACGATAGTTAAAAGTATATTATGGTTTTCTTATGTAATATTTAACTCCTATATGAGACTGAAGTGATAATTTTGTTGCTTGAAACGTTTTATGTGTAAAGAGAATTTCCCAGTTTGTTAACTGTAAGCAGGTGCACATTATTTTTCTTTAATATTACTTTGGTTTTGTAGGTGAACATATTTAAGGATGTTGCAGTTCTAATGATCCGGTATATTGATCAAATACGTGGTCAAGGATTTGAAATTAAGTATCTAAATATTGGAGGAGGTTTAGGCATTGATTACTATCACAAGGGTGAAGCACTTCCTACCCCTAAGGATCTTATAAATTCTGTAAGTCCTTAAAGCTTTTAAGCATTGGCTTAAACTAAGTTACTTTTTATTCAAACTTACACTCTTTTGCTGCCCAAGTTACTGTGTTGGCCTTGTTATAGCTATTTTGAGAATATATATATAGACACTTTAAAGATGTATATTTACACTATTGGTTGTTTCTTCAGGTAAGAGAGCTGGTATTATCTGGAAATCTTACACTCATTGTGGAGCCTGGGAGATCTCTTGTTGCAAACTCTGGTGTTCTTGTGAGTCAAGTTGTTGGATTCAAGAAAATGGTAACAAGAACTTCATTGTAATTGATGGCAGCATGGCAAAGCTTATTAAGCCTAGCCTTTATGGAGCTTACCAAGTTAGTACATAAATTTGACTTGGGGCAAACCCAAATTTTTTTGATGATGCATAATTAAAGGGATGATCATTTCCAAATGAATATAGAAGGGATAATTTGTCCTACCTTTGTAGTCTCCTTGTTGATAGGAAATATTACTAGTATTGAGATTCCTAGATACTAAATAGACCATTCTTTCTCATGATAGGCACACAGTCTGAAAGTTGTGATATGAATCATAAAATTATTTTGAGATTTTGAGATGTTTCTAACTGATATTCTTCTTGATACACAGCACATTGAGCTAATTTCTCCACCTTCCCCAAAGGCAAAAATTCAAACTTTTGATGTTGTTGGGCCTGTCTGTGAGTCTGCAGAATTTTTAGGAAAGGACAGGGAACTTCCAACTCTAGAAATGGTGGTTAGTTACAGGAAAATAATTATCACACCTAATATACATACATGGTGAGAAGGAATCGATTTTCCAATATGATATTTAATTGTTTCTAGAATTATTTTGTGATGCTTCTTTGAAGGCATACACTTGTGGCTTAACTTTGAGTGGCCATCCTCTTTCAGTGGGAATGAATGGTGGTCCATGATGCGGAGCTTACTGCATAAGTATGGCATCAACTTACAACTTAAGAATGAGGCCAGCAGAATACTGGGTAAGCTGAGTTGTGAATGCATATTTTTGTTTCTAGATTGGAGTGAATGCTATATTTTTAAAGCTTGACAATGTTGATTTTGACGATTGAGAGAATGCTAGATAGATTCAAGATGATGGATCAGTTAAAAAGATAAGGCATGCTGAAACAATTGTAGGTGCTTGCTATAATTCATGAAATTGTTGACCATCTTGTCTTATAGCATACAAGAACAATCGGGGTCTTCTTGTCAAGTTTGCTGGGCTGTTGGGCAATTGGTGCTGAACTTAGGATCTTGAAAATTACAAAATTTTGGTTTGACGTTAACAGATTTTGATATGAATATTTTTTAGAGTAAAATGTAACTACAGATAAACTTTTCATTTTCCTCTTCTAGGCTATTGGTGTGTTCTCTATATGGATTACTTCATAGAGTGTATTTGTATAGCAGTTTATTGAAGGTGTTTGTATGACATCTTTTAAAGTTGTTAGAAGGCAGTTTTGGACCAGCTTTAAACAGTCTTGTAGCAGCAATTGAAAGTTTTTTTAAAAAAACCTTTAAATACCCCTTTCTAGCACATTGAAAACCTTTTGATAATGGATTTAGAGAAGGTTTGAATATTTAGTTTCAACAGTTATTTGAATCATTTGAAGAGATAGAGCAGTCTCCTTGGAGCGACTATTGAAGGATCTTTGATACCATCATTACTATGCCATTATTCTGGGACAATTATATTAGTGTTCCTTTATGTTAGTGTAACTTTCTTTTAAATTTTAACCTCCTATTATATTCTTTGAAAGATATATAGGAACTAAAATTTCTATATATTTCACTTAATTATTGTTTTTCCCACTCCCCAGTGTTACTTTGCAACTCTCGGTGCAAATGCTAGTTACATAGTCATTATAAGGAAGACCTACCTAGTTACACTCTTCAACATTATAACTATATATAATTTTGATGTTTCTAGGTTGGAGATTGTACTATTTTCTTTGGAGGATGCTACTATTGATGCACACAAGGCTCTTGAGTTACTTGGTAGGATTCTCGCAAAATTGGTTGTTGAAGGGATATTCTTTATTCAAGATATAGCAAGGGAAATCAAGGATGGAGGTACATAGCCAGGAAGCTTATTAGAAACGAGGGGATTTTGAGGTATTTCTGAAGAAGAAAATTTCAAGGTAGTCTGCGCACAATTTTAATGCCTGATCAATTTTGTGGTTTATTTGTGATCTCTCATGTTGACTAGTGAATGGTTGGTTAGTTTTTAGCTCATGCTCACATTTGTTGGTTCTTGAAGCTCGAGCACTTTATAACAAAAATAGGCAAAGTCAAACAACACAAATGGTCCACTAGCTCTCTTTTCATTTGCTAATATTATAATGAAGTTTTATTAGAGGCATTGTTTGTTTGTTTATTTTGGTTAGAAAAGGGTTTGCTCTTGGTTTTATGTGATTTTCAATTTATTGTATGTAGCATGTTGAGAAATGGGAAAGAATAACGTGACATTTATTTTGCTAATATTGATGTTGAAGGAAAATTGCTTTGACATTGTTGATGTTAAGGTATATGTTGTATAAACTATTTATAGTCTAATTTATGTTATATTCTAGTGTTCATTGTCTTTCATTTCTTACAGTGCATTGTATATTCTTTTTTTTTTTTTTCAGAAAATGAAATCATTATTGATGGTAAGAAGCATGAATTGAATAAAGACTAGAAGAGCAATAACATTGGAGCGACAAATGCAAAAAGAGAGAGGAGAACTGGTTTGGTGATACCCTTAGAACCAATATCTCGCATAAGACACACATATAAAGACTAATGATCAAGTCTTTAGAGTTGGTGAATTCACTTGTAATGCCTTGACAACACAACGATAATGTTTTGAAGTGATGAAACATCATTTCTTGTGTAAATTGTAGTCCAACTAATATAAAGTTGGAAACTCATATTGTAATATTTTAACATTTCATATAATATAATTTATGTGGTTGAAATTATTTGTAGTCACACTTGATGTTGTTTAGTATTGTAATTAAAATATGTGACTTTGTGTTTTCATATTAGATGAACATGCACATTGTATGACATTTTTTAAATCATACAAATTAATTTATGTTGATTAATAATGAACACAAATAAAATGAATACGTGACTAAATTAGTCATTTATAATGATTATTAATGAAATGAATATAAACTACTAAATTTATCGTTTATATAATGAATAAATGGCTACTACAAATGATAAATTTGTGACTACAAATGATGACTAAATTTTGCACAGATACGACTATTAGTAGCTAATTTACAGTATCTTATAACACGACTAAAATTTAGTCACATTTCTTCGGTCATTAATTGATTTCAAACAATGACTAAAATTTTCATATATATGACTATTAGTAGCTAATTTACAGTATATTATAACACGACCAACATGTTGGTCATAGTTCTTTGGTCATTAATCGGTTTTCTCGGGTGATCATATAGTAATATATTTTGTTGTATATTTGGTCATTAATTGTGACATTTAATGACCAAATCAATGACTAAATGAATGACTAAATCAGTGACCAAATGAATGACTAAATCAGTGACAAAATGAAAGACCAAATGAATGACTAAATTAGTGACCAAATCAGTGACTAAATCAATGACCAAATCAATGACCAAATATACAACTAGATAACAAAATTGAGATAACCAATTAATGACTAAGCTAAAAATGACCAAAAGTTGGTCACGTTATAAGATACTGTAAATTAGCTACTATTGGTCATCAACCTAAAAATAGTCATTTATATGCAAATTTTAGTCGTTTTTTTAGTAACAAATTAGCCATTTTGTACTAGTGTCTATAGCTTCCTTAAGCTGCTCTTTTGAGAGCTCCAGTTCATATTTTCTTGAACTTTTTCCTTTCCCTTTCTTCCCTTGATCACCCCTGCCTTTGTTGGAGATAATTCAATCATTTATTCCCTTGCTGGTTGTTTCTCGTTTTCTGGTTCCTTATGAATTTTCTCATATTTCTCTCCCTTTGATAATTGTGACCTATTGAGTGGCTTCCTAGGTTTAAAAATAAAACTTAAGTCCTCTTTGGAAAATTCTAATTTCTTAGCTTTAAGACTCTTTTTCTTGGTTTTTTCTCCCTTAAATTGCACATGCTTCACAACAAGAGATTCCTCAATGTCAATTTCCTGCAAGATATCTTCTAGCTTGCCTTACCCTTCTGTATGACTTCTAGTGATCCTTATGTGGGTTCTTATGTTAGATTTGACTTTGTTGCTGGTAGAGGTTTGTTTAGATGCCAATGTCTGTTGTAATTGCTCAATTTATACCTCCATAGGCTCCACCATGGGCTACACCTATGTCTGCACTTCCATCTCATGTTCAACCTATGTTTCAGCCCTAGATTCTTTATCTTTCTTTGGAGTATTTATCTTTGATCTAGGTCTCTTTCTAGGAGTGAGGACATCAACCTCATACCCACTCAAGAACAAATAAGTGGACCAATCCCTGTTTAGATTTTTTAAACTCCTCCATAACTAGCAATTTTATCAAACCATGGTGGAAAATGGAAGTATCACTTCTTTCAGGTTTAACTTGAACCTTATCAGCCATTTTGCCTAAACTCCTAAACAAAAAAATGGTAAATCTAGTGGTTGTTTACCTATGAAGTGAAGCAACAATATGAAGTGGTATTGATAGATCTTGTGAAATATTCCTCCACAAGTGAAGTATTTCTGGATCACCATCAACAGTTTTGAATACTTTTCCTTGAGGTAAGCCTTGGAGATGCTTGAGCTCATGTCTATGCCTATGTGCTCCTCCTTCAAAAACTCATCATAGTTTTGCAGCTTGAACCTTATTTCTTTAAACCACTCCTCTCCACACTTTGGGATCTCGGTTTCCTATGAAATTGTGTCAGGAGACACGGAAAAATTGAGGATGCACACATTCGAACCTATACCAATGAAATTTATAGCAAAATCTTTAGACACCCATGCATGATACCCTTTTAGTTTCTGGCAGAAATGCATGCAACCTACATTGGAAAAAGCTTGTGAGAAGTTGGAGTCTTTTGTAATTAGCCTCATATCCATGGGCTCATATCTGACCAAAGTACCACCCTTGTTTGGCTTTCTATGTGAAGCCATACTTTCAAACACATCGTTGATCAACTCCTTCTTTTCCAATTGCAGAATTCTTTTGAGATAGCAAGCAAATCCCTTGACACAAGTAGCACTTCGCCTAAGATAGCTACAAGATAGAATTCAAGACTCTATACTTCTGGAAAAGGCATTCAAACAACTTACAAGGATGAAGGTGAGGTGTTGCTTTTCAAATTAGGAATCAGACTAAACTAGGAAACAAGAAATGAGTGGAAAAAATGAAATGATATGAGGAGTAATGATAACCACACATGCATATGACATATGATGAAAAATAATAGGACGGGACCATGATGACCAAGTGTGCACTAACCAATTAAATCATGAAAAGACATGACCTTTCCCACCGTTAGAAAAAAAAACAGACTTCGTAGCGTTTCCAATACTCGAGAGGGAAAATTCGCTACGGAACTGTCAGGCATTTTCCATGTTGAAATCGAACTATTTGACATTGACTACGTTGTGGAATTCAATATATATATATATATATATTAAAAAAAAAAATATCATCCAAGTTTCATAGAATGACCCTATATTATCATGCAATCATATTTTTTTAATTTACCTAAACATGACCTTTATTGCATGACTAATGTTTATTAAAAACTATTAAACTATGTACAATTTTTTTGAAAATTAATGAACTTCATGACCTTACTTTCATCCAAATGACCCAACCTAACTTACCTAAGACCAACCTAGACTAACCTAGTTGTTATCATAGATAACAATGGCTCCATTGGGGATGTTGTGCCCCTTTGGTGCAGTAAAGAACCAACAGATCCAATGCCTTATTTGAAAACTGAAAATTATGAACTTGATGAAATCTTCTTCAAATTTTGATGGCCTTGTCCTTGGGCTCAAACTTGATGATAATATCACCTTCATTTTCAAACAAAACAAAAGAGGATGGACTATATACAATGATGTGTATTTTAGCATTATGAATTAGGAATAGTGTTTTAGAAACCTACCATTAACAGGTTCTCCTTCACACAGCTGCCCATTCATTTCTTGAAGTAAGAAGTTGTTGTTCCCATGATATGTTGCTATCATATAGGTTCCTTTCCAGATATCTTCAAATTTGACATGTTTCCCTTTATCTTTGATCTTGGCCTCCCACTTTAAAATCACATCTTGAACTTTAAAGTTTTCTTCCTTTGTCTTCCTGTCAAAAGTCTTTTTTACTCTATTTTGTGACTACTGATGATTAGTGTAAAATTCCTCCCTTTTTTCCTGCAAATAAATGAGATGATTTATCCTTCTTTGGATTTCATTTGGCTCTTTTTCCAACCCCTGCAGTAATTTCATCACTATAACTCCAAGGGAGGTTGGAAAGATTTCTTCGGTTCCATATACCAGCTCATAAGGAGATGTACCTATAGACCTCTTCGTATAAATTTTGTCATTCCATAAAGAAAATTTTAACTTTAAATTCCATGACCTTTTGTTTTCTTGCAAAACCTTCTTGATAATTCTGACTATGCTTTTGTTTGATGACTCAACCAAGCCATTACCTTGAGGGTAATATGTTGTGGAGTGACCAAGAGTAATATGGTATTGATTACATAAACTAATCAATTGTTTAGACTTGAAAGCATGAGCATGGTCAGTGATAATTTTCATGGGACAACCAAACCTTGATAAAATATTGTTTTCCAGAAAATGAATAATGATTGAGTCTGTAGCTTTCCTTGTAGGGATAACTTCAATCCAGTTTGTGAAGTAACCAGTGGTTGTTAAGATCCACTGATGTTGGCCTTAATATGCAAGATGTATCTCGCCAATAAAATCCAATCCCCATTGCTGGAAACGAGCTTCTACAAATATGGGTTTCAAAGGTAATGGCAGTAAGTTATTTTTTCCATAAAAAATTTGACACTCATGATAGGCATCAATATTTTTGTATATTTCTTTGAACATAGAAGGCCAATAGTATCCTACTCTAAGTATATTGTTTGTTGTTTCCTTCCAATAATGATGACCTCCACAATCACCCTTATGAAATTCATCAATTACGCTCTTATCTTCATCTTCTGGCAAGCAATTTAAGAGTATCCCACTGATATCCCTCCAATATAAATTCTTATTTAAAATGAAATACCTTAGAGACTTCAACTTTACAAATCTGGATTTGGACTTGGTTAATTCAATAGGAGCCTTGTGATGTTGCAAAAAAAAAATAGCATCCCTATGCCACTCAAACATAATGAATGTTTCCTCTACATGGATCAATTCCGCCTCTTCAACCACCTCTGAAATTCTGCAATAAAATTTATATCTAGGCAATCGAAATTTGATTGTGTCATCAACTTTTCCAACCCCTGGCCTTTAACCAACTTTGTAGGCCTAATCTCCATATCATACTCCAACAAAGTGGAAATCCACTTACATTTTTTTCCATTTGGATTAGCTTGAGTCAGTACGTCTTTTACCACAGCATTAGGCACAAAAGCCACAATGTGAGAATGTACAATATAGATTCTGAAATCCTTAATTGCATTCACTAGAGCATAGGCTTGTTTCTCCATAATGTTGTACTTTAGTTCAAAATTTCCAAGTGTCCCACTGAAGAAAGAAATGGGTTTTTCATTACCTTGTTGCCTCTTTTAGAATAACATTCCCTCAATTGTGTGTTCAAAAGAAAAAGTAAAAACCAGAAAATCCTTAGAAAAATAAGGATTTATGAGCACCAAAGCTTGGGTAAGGGCCTTCTTGATCTCTTCAAAAGAATGCTTCACCTTTGTTGTCCATTTAATATCAGAGTCCTTCCTAAGCATCTTAGTAATATGCTTAACAATTTCTGCAAAATTAAGAATGAATCTGCTAATAATATTTACTTTGCATAAAAATGATTGAATCTCTTTTTTGTTTCTAGGAAAATCTATCTTCTGAATGACAACGACCCTACATGGATCAATCCTTATTCCTTATACTTTACGGAAATCAAACCTATGGATAAGTATGATTTCCCTAAGTGTGGTGGTGCAATTAGAACAACAGAAAGAAAGATATCTGACCTTTTCCTTAAAATGAATAGATAAAGGGAGGAGAACCTACTTGTAATATGTTCGCTCTTCCTTTCCTCCCCGCATCTCTTTTTTCACTCTCAATCCAACTTAACTCGCTTGATTAATACCTACAATGGCAAACAGAAAACATAAAACAACATAAAGGAAATACGATTTATTCAAGTTAAACAAATTGAATTGATTAAACTCATAAATAAACATATGAAATCATTGACACGTGCATTAGGAAAGGAAAAAATGTATTTATTATGAAGTAGAAGGAAGAGTACAACCAGTTGATTGATTCACTGTCACTCAACCATCTTGAGTCCCATCCTCATCACATCCAACATCAACAATCCAACAGCATCACAGTACATGCACAATACCTCCAAGAGTTTTGATCTCACCTGCATAACTCTACTTAACGCAAATTCTCGCTCCCCTGTACACTATGATTAGTGCTCTATTTATAAGTAGATGAAGTTAGTTTGACATAAATGAATCATTGAATGGCTTTCCCAAAAATGTATGAAGAGGTTTCCTTGTTCATGGGAATAGGAAGATAAGAGGTTTAATGGCTTCATGGGTTCCATATTCGAAGCTATCAAATGACGTGAAAGTTGGAACAACTTCTAGAAGCCACTAGAGGTTAGGAAGATTCCCGAAATCCAATGAATAATTCGCTCACAGTCGACCAACGCACTCTAAAGTGGGCCTATATCCTCTACAATGTAGCCTTGCATGGGAGTAGTTGCTTTGCAAAGTAGTTACAGTTGTCTAGGGGTGCATTGATGGCTCAATGGGGCACTTCAACTTGCATCTAAGCAATGAAACTTTCATGAAGGAAAACCACCAATGGAATGACTTGTTTAGGGCATGCAACAACTAATTTAGAGTATGATAGACCCTAATAGATATCGATCTGTGTTTTGGGATGATGCCCAAATTGACCTGTAATAGTTGCCCCCCTAAAGCATGAAGTCAAAAATGATAATGTCGAGTGATTTTCCTTACGATGTAATGAGGAGGAACTCAAGCGGACAACGACATGCATAAATTACAATACATTGCATCATGATATATGTTCATATTGGACATGAATTGCTAAGGGAGGCATATCCCATACACAACACATAAACTTTTATCATTTGTATCATTTTATTAAATAAACAAAAAATCTATTAGTGTTTATTAGAAAGGCTTCCCTAACATACATCTACAATCCATCTTTTCTTATTATTTTCATTAATTTTTATTTAATATTTTCATAGTTACAATCACAATTTCTCAAAAAAGACTATATACCTTGTGAATTATTTTACAAACCAAGCTGACTTATTAATGTTGTTTAAGGAAAATCATGTATCAAGTATTATCTAGGAAAATCATACCAACTAAAATGCCTTACTAGTAGTTCATAAGAAAGTAGACATGAAATAAACTTTCACTCCTACTAGATGTCTTTAAATCTTGGGAGCTTAGCTTATTTCCTTATATCTAAATAAAATTAACTCTTAGCCAATCAAACATTTTCATGTCTTATTTCATATCAAAAAATAATTTCAACTTGAATACTATCTACCAAAAAAAACTAATTTCTTTATTATCATCTAGAAAACTACCTCCAAATAAAACAAATCCATGCTCCTATCTTTTTATTTGATAAGAGATAACCTCAAACATCAACTAATCCATTAATATTGGTTAAGTCAACTTCAATTAAGGTATCATTCTCAATAGAATTACAATCCATAAATGCCTCAATGGATAAGTCAAATCATAAATATTGATCTTTGCTGAATTCAAATTCAATCAAGCTATAATTCATTGCAGAATATAATTAATTGCAGAATTTGTTATTTAATGGGCATTCCATTAAGGCAAAATTCCTTTGTTTCATTAAATTTTTGCAGAGACAGAATTGGCCGAAGAGGAAAAGTTCTACAATTTTCGCAATAATTTATACACAATATGAGAGTGCATCACAGCCTTCTGTATAGGGATTGTGTTTTCTTTATAAAATATTCTGAAACACATTGGAAGAGTAACCTGTGCATTTTCTACCGTAACAAGAGGAAAGGGAGTTTTTTTCCGTGCTCAAATACTTACCTTTTTTCTGAAAAAAAAAAGTACTTACTTTCTAGAATATTTATAGTGAGATTATCCATGAATCATGACATTTATTTAATCTGTGGATACTCAACCAAAAAAAAAACTTACATTTTTATAATGAAATTATCTATAAAACATGATATTTGTTTAATCCGTGGATATTTAAATCCAGAAATATATTTATAATGAGATTATCCATGAATCATGATTATTAAATTATTTGTTTAATCTTTAGATATTCAAATTTAATGTAAATATTTTTTTATTTTTATTATTATTATATTGTATAAAATTAGTGTTTTTTTTCCAATTTTAAGAAAAATGAACACAACTGTTTAACACTAGTGTTTCTATATGAATGCATGCTGACAGAAACCAACTTTAAAAGATTCATATCTGTTAATAACAAAACAGTAAGTTGTCTGTTATGCACATGGTGCACAAACGTGTGGGGTCCTCATAAATATTCATTCACTGACAGATAGGCTGTCCCATAGCAGGCTGGCAATAAAAATTGCAGAATCTTCATACTCATCCTACTCTGCAGTGTCCATAAAAGGGTTATGGTAGTATGCAACATCAGACTGAGTACAATCTATGGCACTTTAATGCCAGCTCGATCAGCGAAGTTTTTGGTGTAGGTAATCATTTATAAATGATATTTGAATTAATTATTATTCATTTCTAACTATTCAACCTTCAAAGACCCTAAGTGAACAAAGGGTGAACAGTTAGAAGAAAAATGATTAAGAGATTCAATTTCCATGGTACAAAAGGTTAAAACCAAAATGCCTAACAGAGTTAGAATAACGACCCAATTTGGGTTTCACCCACGGGGAAGGGCTCCATTTGTGACAGGGTGGAGGTTCGCCTTTTTCTTCTTTTACCGGTTATTGACCTCGTGGATACTTTTATATCTCTTTCTCCCAATAGAAGTGGTTGGGTGGATAATCTTGTTATCGATCCTTTGTCGGGATGGCCTTCTCCTCCTTCCCCTCCACCATTGAACGGTGATTAATTTTCCCTGCGGAACTCTATAGGGAGGGAGATTGAGATGCTTCTACTCAATCCCGATGCTAATCTGGAACCCCTCTCGGTGAACACTAGTCCATCCTCCCCGACCATTTTCATCAATCCATCTTCTAGGTCAAACGTCACCAGACGGAGAGGGAAAGACAGAAAAAAGAGAAAAAAAAATTGGTTCCAATATCGGGTTTAATTGATGAGATTCCAAACAGAAACTTCCATGATGTTTCAATAGCTCTCGCCATTGGTCGAGTCCTTAGAGCTCTGAACCCTTCTTCTGAGTCTCCGTCATGAAGGTTTTGTCTTTAAATCTGTGGGGTTTGAGGGGACACAAAAAGTTTTGTCTTTAAATAATTTTGTTTTTATTTCAAAGCCTTCTATCATTCTGATACAAGAAATGATGAAACCGGCTGATTGTACCGTTGCATTCTTTCGAACTATGCTACCAGAGTGGCATATTGTTGCGAAAGATGTTGCTAGTTTATCGGGTGGATTAGCTGCCATATGGGATCCAAGAGGGGTTTTAATGAAAGTGTTCAGTTGCTATGGTTTTTTCTTATTACATAATTCTATTTTTGCGGGTGACTTCAATTGTACTTTACATGTAAATGAAATTTGGGGTGAAAGGGGCAGGGTTGATCCCCTTGCTGAGGAAATTAGGGAAATTTTATCGGATGTCGATCTGGTTGACATCCTGTTCGTGGAGAACTGTCCAACCTGGTTTAATGGTAGGAAAGGGCATGAGTTCATTGGCAAGCGCATAGACCATTTTGTAATTGATAACAGTCTATGAACCTTGATGAATGGTGTTACAGCTTATGCGAAGGATCTTACATTATTGGACCATAGACCGATTTCCTTGTGTTGGGAATTTGAGGCTAAACAGGGTGGATATCCATTTAAATTCAATCGAATTTGGCTGGAATATGAGGATTTCAATGCCCTGATAAGGGAGTTCATAAAAAGTCATAAAAAAGGAGTTGAGATTTCAGCCATGGCACACCTATCTAACACTTTGAGGGGATTGAAGAAGGTGGTGCGATAGTGGGAAAGGGAGAAGAAAGTGAAAATTAAGAAAAGGATCAGACTTATCCATGCTGAAAGGTCTATGATTCTTAGGGAGGTGGAAAAAGGTAGTCAGTCTGATGATTTCTGAGAAAAACAAAAAAATTCTAGAAACAGAATACCGCTCTCATTTAATTAGAGAAGAAAATTCGTGGCAGTTAAAGAGTAGAGCAACTTGGTTGGAGGCAGGTGACAAAAATACCAAAATTTTCCATAATTTTGCATCTAGTAGAAGAAGCGTTAATGCCATATGGGAAATAGAGGAAGGGGGCTCATCAGTATGCAATACTGAAGATATTAAGAAGGCTGCAGTGGACTTTTTTGGAGAGCTATATAAGAAAAGGGAGGGCCGAGTGATTGCTGCCCAGTTGGACCTACTACAGAGATATCCAAAAATGTTTGAGAGTGTAGATTTGAATAGATTTAAAGAAAAGATTTATCCATAAGAGATAAAGAGGGTTTTAAAATCATTTGTTGCTGATAAGAGTCCACGTCCAGATGGTTGGACCCTGTATTTCTTTCTACACTTCTATGAGGAATTTATATTGGATCTGATAGACATGGTGGAGGAAGCAAGGACAAATGGCAGGATCCATGGGGCCATTGACTCAACCATTTTAGCTTTAATCCCCAAGAAAAAAGGGAAGTTATCCTTCAATGACTACAGACTTATTTCTTTGTGTAATACATTATATAAAATCATATCCAAAGTCATCGCGGAAAGACTGAAGGGGGTCTTATCAAATTTTATCACGCCTGAACAATTTGGTTTCTTAAAACACAGAAGCATACATGATGCAGTGGCATCGACACAAGAAATATTACACACCATTCAATCAAAGAAGATGGAAGTTGTGGTGATGAAAATCGATCTAAATAAAGCATATGACAGAGTTGATTGGGTTTTCATGAGACTTGTTTTCTTCAAAATAGGACTGGCCAGAGAAGTAATATGGGTAATGGGTTGTATTACCAACACTTCAATGCCTATCATCATTAATGGCTTAGCATCAAATTTTTTCCACCCAAGTAGAGGTTTAAGACAGGGGTGCACCCTTTCTCCTCTCCTTTTTATCTTCTGATGGATGCACTGAGTATAAAGATTAGGAGGGCTACAAAATTGGGCATCTTCAGAGGCATTAATATCATTGCTTTAAAAGTGGCATCACAAAACTTTTTTGTAGACTACATACTCATATTTGGCATGATGCTGAGAAAAAGCTGTGAAGCTCTGCAAGTCATTCTAAATTGTTTTTGTATTGCCACTGGAATGATTGCTAATGATGGTAAATCATGTATTTACTATGCAGAAGGGGAGGAAGGGATCTACAATGAATTGAAAACCATGTTTTATTTCAAAGCGGCCCCTTTAAAGGATGGTTTGACATATCTTGGCTTTAGGATGAAAGGTATGAACTATACTACGAAGGTCTGGAGATGGATTATAAGAAAATACAGGAAAAAGTTAAATGTATGGTTAGAAAAATGGTTATCAAGGGTAGGAAGACTGATTTTGACCCAGACTGATTTTGACCCAGACTGTTTTCCAACAATACACTGTTTATTGGGCTCACCTTTATATTATTCCAAACAAGATCTTGAATGAGATTAAAAAGATAATGGCCAGTTTCATTTGGAACGGGGGGAGAGACAAAAGATCAATACACTTAACAAGGTGGGAATGTATTGCAATTCAAAAAGGAAAAGGGGGATGGGGAATACTTGACCTTGATGTATTTGGAAAATCTCTCATTATCAAATCCCTTTGGAGATGTTTACATATGAAAGGTATATGGAATGAGATAATAAAGCATAAATATCTTGGACATGAGGACGTGGAGGATCTTTTCATCTCGGGTTGGGTGGATGGCAGGAACATATCTAACATATGGAAGGGTTTTGCTAAAACATGGTCTTTAATATATGGAAATCTGAAGTGGCTATTCGAAAATGGTAACAAAATCCGCATTGCTAGCAACCAATTACTGGGGATAGATCACCTACATAATTTAAGTGACTAGATTGTTACAATTTTAAATCAAAGGGGATATTTCTATATGTACCAGATTATTGAATCATGGGAAAATGATGCCCCGAGATGCAAGTCATTCACAGCGATGGGATTAAGCGGGAGGAGAGAAGAGGAATGGAACAGGTTCACTGAGTCATTAAGAGCTTTAGGACTGAGAAAGGAAAACATGGGTGACAAAATATCTTGGGGAGGTATATGAACACATGGAGGTTTGAAATCAAAGGAAGTATACACTAATTTAATAAATAGGAAGCTAAATCATGAACCAGATTGCTGGTTTAAGGTCATGTGGAAGGCCAAAGTTCAAGTGAAGATGGTCATCTTTATCTGGTTAGTATGGAGAGATAAGAATTTAACATGGAACAATTTGCAAAGAAGAGGTTGGCAAGGACCAGGCCTGTGTGTATTATGTGGAGAAGAGACTGAAGATAATATACACCTTTTTTATCAGTGTACTTTTGCAAGGGAGACTCTTGCTTTATTATGTGCCCATTTACAGATACAAATACCTGAATATAGGACAACGGAGGAAAGCATAAGGTGGTGGCTACAAAAAGGTAAAATTTTCAAAGTTATCCCCATTCTTTTCCATTGGTATATTTGGTGCACTCAAAATAGGAAGCTATTTGAGGGGCTGCCTTATTCAACTGTAACAACTTGTATGCAGATATACAGTTCCTGGGACTATCTAAAAATCAGATAGAAGCCATCTAATGATTTATCTAAAAGACTTTGTCCATATGAAGTACACTATCCTGCTGGCTATTTTGATGGAGCATTACAAAATTCAATTTGTGGCTGTGGGGCCTGGCTAATGATTTCACCTACCTGTCACTATAAAATTTACTGGAATGGGGGGATGGGCACAAATATGAGGGCAGAGTGTTTGACTTTGTGGGGACTTCTGTGGTTTGTTTTTCAGTTATAAATGGAAAAGATATGGGTATATGGGGACTCTACAGTCCTTATTGACCATATGAATATGAAAACTTCACTAAACCGGGGTTTTCTATCACATTGGCTTGAGAGAATTTATGCTTTAAAAAAGACTTTCACTTCCATATCTTTTTGTCATATCTACAGGGAAAAAAACAATGAAGTGGATCGCCAATCAAAAAGAGGACTGAATGGAATATTTGGTGAAATGCATTACGAATTATTCAACTCAAATGGACCAGGAGTAGCGGGTTAATTTCATATAACATCAGTACAATGCAACACAGTTTTTGGATGAATTGACAGGTTAAATCCCATACAAAGGGAAGCGTGACTAGAGGATCGCTGTTTTTTCTTTTTGCTTTTGCTTTTGCTTATCATATGACATTGTTTCTCTATTTTTTTATTATAAACATCTGCATAGATTAAACCTTTTGAGAGGATGGAATAGTAAATGATGATAACAAGAATGGGAAGGCCCAATTTTTGTAATGGTTTACATGGAGGCATGCCTCACTTTTTAGAAACAATGAATGTAATGTTTATAAAGAATTGGAACATCTTTTGTATTTGTCCTGGTACATAATATAAACCAAAGTAATTGTCATGTTGAAAAAAAAGAGTTAGAATAACCTTAAGCTAATTTTAAGTTCTTTAATCAGAAAACAAACCACCATCTACTTGCATACTGTGAATTTTTCTTTTATCAATCTAACCAAAACTCAAGACACCTGTCTCATAGAACTGTGTACCCAAAACAACTCTGTTTGCCCATTTCTAGATTAAAGCAGACTTTTGACATTATATTGAATTTTTGAATAAATGGAAGACATTCACCCAACAAAAAGGCCATTGAATATTATAAATATTAAGCATTATGCAATAAGTCAAAAATTGGTTTATTGTCTCTCCATTTTGTCCTTTTTATATGAAAAAGAAGTAGATCATACCTTTACTTATGGCGTGGTGCTTAATATTTGCCACTAAACACTAACTAATGCCATTGAAAGTAATGTGGCTTATAAAATTGAATGTAATGTAATTTTGTTAACACAAATTTAATATAAGTTTTACGTGCAGTGCTTGAAGTATTTCCAAAATGGAAAATTACCAATTCAATATGAGACACATTTTTAATTGGCAACTTTTCTAGGGTCATCATAATTTGTGTGTCCAGGAGAGTTCATATGACAAACTATAAACATAATATGGAAACAATGGAAAAAACGGTGGAAACGATCATCTTCTCCTGAAGATAATATTTCATGATCCTAGAAAACACTGTATCCTACAGGTTGAATCCAGAAGAGAAACTAAACATGTAAAATCCAGGGAACACGGTTGCAGGGGAATGGAGGATTTTGACAACTGTTGGAAACTTTACCGACCTTCTCCTATTACTCTTCACAATGATTGAAAGTCAAATTTGGCCATATTTTCCTTGCTGGAAGTCATGATGCCATTTCCCAATTTAATTTTGAAGCAAGCTTGAAAAGCGTTATGTTTGAAGAAAACTCGCCTTTAGACAATGTTAGAAATTGGAAGCAAACTTTCCGAACACTATGGCATTGCAATTTTTTCCATTTGAATTTTTCCGTTGTTGCCTAGGGAAAGGATTCAGGAATAAGAAAAAAATATTTTTTGCTTTTCTTGATTTCAAACATATATGGCTTTAATTAGGTTGATAGGCTTTTTCTTTTGAATTTTTTTTTTTTCGTTAATCAATTCATTGTTACACTGATACATGTCACTAGTGACACATGTCTGCTTTGCAGTGACTTACCCAGTGTAACATTAATAAAATTACACATTTCCCTAATTTTTTAGGAATTTCTCTTGATAACTGATTCTTTTGGCAATAGAATAAAAAATCTTTCCAAAATTTCCTTTATAAAAAGTAGCCCTACAGTTTCAATGGGCGTTTTCTTATGTTATAAACAACCCACCCCACCCCAGATCCTTATCTTCCTTTGCAGAGAAAGCTACTCATGATATAAAAATTTGGCAATCAGAGGCATTGGCTTATTACTATAATTTTGCTTTGCTGGCCAAATGGTATACAATACCTCTGGGGAGCCTGAACTGCTTTCCAACAACCATGGTGTTGAATTCATCACAGCTACTGCGAACATAGGACTTGCTGAGCTGGTTTTATCTACAATCCAGATAAAACCATTAAGGTAAAGCTCGTTCGTATGCTTTCAAATAACTCCATATTTGTTACCCAAGTAAGCTTTCATGTATTTTTAACTTTGTTCAATGCAATATGTTAATTCTGCGTTAGGCCTTTCTACATCTCCCTTCACACAATAATAAGAGAAGCAATAGTTTATTAAACAGTACGTATGAGTATAATAAAGTCTTATTCGAAATTATTTTTACTTCAAAGATTATTATGGAAAATGCTTGGTTTCTGTGTGTTCAGCTAACAGTAACAGAATTTAGTAGCGGAGGTATTATTATTGGGTGCACATTTGATCATAGGATCGCTGATGCATTTTTTACCAATATGTTTTTATTATCGTGGCAAAGCTTTCTTGAAAGAAATCTTTTGAAATGTTGAAACCCAACTTTAATCGATCCCTGTTACGAGCTCCATAGCCTCTTTATTATTGCTCTGCAATTGAGGAAATGTATACAAGATACTCTTCTATGCATTTAGAAAAATCAAAGAAAAAAGATCTATTACTTAACCGCCAAAGATGTTCAGGTTCTCCAAAGTAATGCAAATCAACACGGTAAACAATATAGCAAATTGGTTGCCTTCCCTGCTTACCTCTCGAAGTTACTGATCGTTAGTCAGGGGATCACAATGATCAAAATTTTAGCATAGGTCTAGTTACAGATGGTCGTATCCGTTTAACAAACATGGGAATACCTTCTAATTACTTTGGCCATGTATTATTATTACTTTTTGTGGAAGCCTAGGCATAATCGTATTTTTTGAAACAGTGTAATCTGTAATATGTGCATATTCTCTGTTGAAAAAATTATTTGTAAGAAAGTTGAAAAAATTATTTGTAAGAAAGTTGAAAAAATTAATACAATAAATTTTAATTTGTAAATATGTATATATAGTATTGAAGTTTCTGCAATTTTTTTGATAAAATGTAAATATGTTTTAAATATGTTTAGTAAGTTTTTTCATAAATATTTTATGATTTTTTATTTTCATATATTTTAGAATTAAAAATTAAAATTAAAATGTAAAAGTGAGATAATCTTTAGTTATCATGAATGTGTACTTATCATGAATGTTAGTGGGACTTAGTTTACTTAAATGCATTAAGCACCAAAAAATCTCAATACCTAAAGAAGGAAAGAATGAGAAATAATTTAAAAAAAACTTATAAAATTAGCCTATATGTTTAATTAATTATAAAATTATTCATAATAATAGTAAAATAATGAATTTATTTATGTTCATTATCACATTCCTTAATTTTGTAAGAAATATATTTCAACTTCAATATTATTTAAACTTCTAAAAAATATATTTCAACTTCAATAGTATTTAAAGTGAGTTTGAACCTACTCTTTTCATATAGCATTTTTTACTATGTAAAATTCTCACAATAATAATTCAACATGGCTGGAGAATTCTTCTACAATCTTACTAAATTGTAAGTGCATTTGAGAAAAACTAGCCCTCTCCAATATTACTTTTAAAATAATTCCAAATTTAAATAGAGAATCAACATTTTTTATCTTTCGAGGGTTAGTATGTTGAAAAAGGTTTTGACCTGAGGATTTGTTGTTATACATTTTGCATGCTAATTTTTTTATATAATCATTTGTTTAAACATATTTTTGTGATTCAAATTATTTTACCATAATGGAATAAGAAAGTTTACCATTTTCTAATTTCACTTTTACTTCCAAATAATTAAAAAACTTAAAAAATGGCAAAGGGAAAAAATCTTAGAAAATGGGAAAGGGAAAGTAAACGAATAGAAAAGAAAATGAAAAATGGTATTGGAGTAAAGTTTACCATTTTCTAATTTCATTTTTCCTTTCAAAGATTTGAAAAGCTTAGAAAATGGGAAAGAGAAAGTAAGAAAATACAAAAAAAATAGAAAATCATAATGGAATAAGAAAGTTTACCATTTTCTAATTTAATTTTTGCTTTCAAAGGCCTAAAAAACTTTTTAAATGGAAAATGAAAGAATTTGTCTGTGTAAATAGTAATACCTTGCTAAATTTAAAATACAAAAAAAAATTCCTTAATAGAAAGTAGCCCTAAATTTATTTGGATTAATTTCCTTTATTTTGCATGGTAATTTTTTTATATAATCATTTGTTTAAACATATTTTTGTGATTCAAAATATTTTTTAAATTAATATAAATTGATATTTAATTATAAAGGCATGTGTATTTATTTTGGAATAGGGATTTATAATTTTAATTTAATTATTAATGACTTAAGGATTTAATCTCTACATAATATTTTAGAATATTTTTAGTGTTGGAGATTATCTCTAAGTGACATTCAATTAGCGTGTAGATTTAGGCAATTTATAAATAGTTTAAATTTAAGATGTGGCAATCATGCTAGAGTTGTAATTTAGAAAGTGTCAGTCATGTATGTGTGAACTAAGATTAGCATATCTATTTTTAGAGATTTTGAGTCAATCCAATCATGTAATTTCAAGCAACTGAATCAATGTAATTTGTAAATTCACTATTTTGTTATTATTAAGGATAATTTCATAATTAATTAAAAATGTCAATTTTTTATTTTTTGAAATTATATAAATAAAAATCATTCGGTTCAAAAAATAAGTGAAATTATATTTTAAAATGAAACATTTAACAATTTCATTGAACTATTTTAGATTTCTATTCTTCCATTTTTATCACTATCCATTGATCCAATTAAGTAATTAAGTTAAGCATTTTATTTATTTGAGGAAATTAAGCTATATTTTCAATTTTATTGTGTTATTTTCATATTGACAATACAAAGTTAATCAATTAATGGGTTGAAATTGTACTTTTCATTTTTTTATTTAAATAGTCTTGTATTATCTTTTGAAAGGCTGATAATATTGGGATGTTGAATTCAATTATACATGTCTTTGAAATTATCACAATTTAACAATCCTATCGGTCTCTCTTTGCACTTTTTAGAATAACTGCTAGATATAATGATTACATAAAGTTTAACAACAATGACAACTCCAGATTCCTGAGGCAACCGGAGCATGTGAAACGTTCAAGAAGAAAGATGGAGGTATTGTGAGAATCGCCATTGAATTCCTTGGTGTCAAAACAAATAATCAAGCAGAAACGATCCTTGAAACATGGTTTAATAAAATTTTAACCTTCGAGTGTATTTCTAATTAATCATCTAAACGAAGAGAACCAGAAAAGCCAATTGGAAACAATCAGCCAGACTATATGGGTCCAGTCAGCTGTAGAGAACTTTGAGGACTACAACTAGGTCCAAGTAAGGAGATCAGCTAAGCAGCTCATAAAATGACTAGTGAACAAAGCCATTTCCCAAGTACAGTTACTGAGGAGACATTCCCCTGCTAATTGGTTGTATAGGTGATCTAGACACCAAATGTAAATTATATGTGCCCATAGCCATAGGTGATGCTATCGTCATCGACCTTGTCTTTACTTGTTTGTTCTGTATCGCAGCCCTCCTGGCAACTGGAAGGGAGGGAGGGCCTGCAAATAGAAAAAGAGGATTCCAACATACCAGAGAAAGAGTCACAGAGGCTTCTCACTCAGAAGCAACAGACAAACTGGTAAATCTTACCTTCTCTTTACTTGTTTGTTCTGTATCGCAGTCCTCCTGGCAACTAGAAAGGAGGGCCTTGCCAACATACCAGAGAAAAGCGTCACAGGGGCTTCTCCCTCAGAAGCAACCGACAAGCTGGCAAATCTTTTCAATACCCATGAGTGGTATGAAAGGTACATGGAGCAGCAGGGCCGTGAAGCGACATCAGCAATCCTGAAAGATACTCGTGTAGCCGGGACTCAAACGAGTGAATCGTCGACTCTGCGAGACATTTGGAAAACTTTGTAAAGTAGAGAGATGAGCTTTAGGCTCAGAGGCGGATTAATTTTGAATAGAATGTTCTGAGTTGCTGCTCTGTCTACTGAGAGCGGTCAAAGATCTAGATACCAATCACACTTGGCTGAACGATGAGACCTTCAAGTGGAAAGACCTCAAGTGATTGGAGTCTCTAGTTGAAATCCGAGGACATCTAGAGCCACTAACTACCCACATTCGATGAGGAAAAGTCACTGGTAACACATAGTAGCAAGATCCCTGGAAGAGCAAAAGATTTCTCAAAATAACCATTTTCTGCCCTCTTTAGTTCGCTGTGTTAGTTTCTTTTCTGAATTTTTTTCAATGAAATTTCTTTTTGGTTTTTTGAATTACAGCATGGAAGATAGACAATATTAAAGATTGGGATAGACCGTTTATCTTCGAAAATATATGTATCTCCAGCTATTGTACAGGGGCAGAATGCACCCTGCCATTCAAAATGTATCGGATTTCCTGATAGATATAATAAAAAGTTATTTTCTCATTTAAAAAAAACCAAATTTATCAATTTTGAAGTGCTAGAAATCCTTCAAGTTAATATGCATCTCTTTCCTATTTCATTTAGTCTAACAAAGTAATAAGAGTCCAGATCAAAGACTTCCATGATTAATAACCAAATGTTCTTACTATAAGAACAGGATCAAAATATGTGATCAGAGTCGATAATTGACAACTGCTTGTATTTTTTGTTTTTAGAAAGAAAGGTTGTTTCTTTTAACTTTAAAGTCAATTTCACACTCCATTCAAAAATTTAATCCCCCATATATGAATTATATTAACACAAATTAGATAAGATGTCTACATGCAGTTTGTACATATATAAAAATTCACAATACATTACCCCTTACAAATTTCTGAAGTGCATGTGCCTTTTCTTAAAGTGCATGGTAGGACATCAAATTTCAGATCAACACCATCCTCAGTTGTAAGACAAATAGGCCACCAGTGTTAGTTATGACGACCATACTTGCACGATATTTGCTCCACTAAATAGTAACTATAGAAGTATTATGAGTCAACCTCCAAGTGACCATAACCCTTGTTTCAAGAAATTCCATCTGACCCATTTTCATAAAACAGAAACAACTACTTAGTCAAAATCTTGCATGCTTATTTTCTACCTTAATCCTGTCTCTTCACCAAAGGTTTATCCTTCATCCAGGTAAGGATTTTCTTTCAGCTTAATCATTTCTACATCTTCAAACCCTGAAACACTGAAGTGGTTAACCATCTAGACATGAAGATGTTAAAAGTTCACTGGTTTCGATAATTCTATGTTCTATCATGTTCTCCTTAACCTGGCTAAACCATAGTTCCAACATTATTTCAAGACCTCTCCACTTACATTCCAGAGAAGTCCAAGGGTAAAATATTTTGCTCGGGATTACAGAGTAATATGACTCAACTCTGTTCCAAGCAATCCTTCTTGGCTTGTACTGTTAAAGTACTTAGTCAAATTAGTCTTTTTTTTTCCTTCAAGTAATGTATCCTGAGGAAAATCCTTGGGCACTTCCCCTCATTCAGACGATAGTACAAAGACAAACCTAGATCAACAATAAGTAAAACCTATATTTTTCAAGACAAATCCAAGTCAACAACAAAGCTCAAAGTCATTACAGCAAGCTCATAGTCATTACAGCAATATACTCACTATGAGCATAACATATCTCTCTACACGAATAAAACCACGGTGGGGAAAATAACACTCCAACGGCCACTCAAGTTATACCCAATTGACATCAAAATTACTAACTTAACAAATATAAATATATATTGTTGAACTTGATATTATTAGTATGTGAGAAAGATCAAGGACAATAGATTCTAATTACGGAATAATTCAAGCTAAATTAAAATAAATAAATAAAAAATCATCTTGAAATATCACAAAATATACAACTTTGGCATTGGATAACTTGAACCAGAAAACAATCAACCATAAGCTGCCACCAAGAATTCATAACTATTATACTGATGCAACAAAGTCAAACATAGTAAGGAATAGACTATAGTCTTACCTCAGCACCCAAAAATATATAAATATGAGACTAACATTTAAGATTGGAGATAACCTGACAGAGTACAAAATGTAGATTAATGGTCTAAAATTAACAATTTAATTACTGCTTCAAGAGAAATTGAAAAAAGAATTATAAACTAATATTAATAGTACAAAATGTACAGGCTTCAGGCAGTCTGAACCAGCTCCAATGTCAATAAAACCAAACAATACTTCAAAACCTAAAACATTACAAAAGACCACCTCGACAAAGAGGGATCCAAGTCAGATTCGGCTAATGTAATGCTTTCTTCCAAATCCTTCAAGAGCTAATCACAGAGTATGAATTTGGAACCTGAATCATTTTGCTTCTGCTTTCATTTTGCAAGAAGGTATTTATTGTTGCTTTTTACTGAAGTAGAAAGAAGTTAAAACTTAAACGTGTAAACTCCTGTGGTAAGTAAAATGGACTTTGAAGTACATTGAAGCCTTCAAATTTGATCACTGTCGAAGATATCTTCTGTGGTTTCCGGTGCAGCCTGGACGTACACACTTTTCCTCGGCTTCAATCAAGTGAATTCAATTTGAGATAACTTGCTAATTTGTACATGATACCATTTTTTCTACCATGAACGCGGTCCTCAATCACGAGCAGCGGGACTGTGCATAACACCCTGGTGTTCTAATTTTTCAAGATATGATAAGCGCTGCTTGTTTGTTACAATGACAGGAAGCTTTTTCAACGATTTAGCATGATGGTGCTGATTCAACGGAGATTGATGAAGAGCTTCCTTCAGGGATAGATCATCTAGTTTAGATAAAGAATCATTATCATGTGGATGGACAATCTGCCAGCCAATGTAATCAGAAAGAGTCATGGATAATGGAGAGGCACCTGGCTGAACATCTGCAACCACTGGAATGTCATGATGTCTACTGGGACTACTAACTGGTGTTTGCAGGATGTATGGAGTTGAAGCTCGAGTCCATAAGGAAGTTTGGTCTTCAGAGGTAGAATTTAAGGTCATGGAGTCGGAAGATGGGCTTCTGTCAAAGGAGGGATCAGGAAACGCAGGACCTCTGGTCTGGTTGTCTGCATACAAAACATCATCTATTCGGGATAGTATGTTGAAAGAAAGGCTCTCCAGCACTCGAGAGTAGCTCTCCAGTATAGATTGACCAACATCCTGTACAACCAACGACCAAAACCATCAGAGCTGGTTCAGAATCCATGATAAATATTATTTGTAATGCTTTCCTAAGCTTTTGCCGCCAGCATATTCTGACAATAATCAAAACATAAATATGAAATTTCCATATCCATATTTCCTTATATTGATGGGAAACAATTTCTATTAGGATTCAAAATCTTAGAATTTGAGTGACATTCTGACCCCAAAAAAAACGTTGGTCACAATTTTCTGGGAGTCTCCTCAAATAGGTAGAAAATGAAAGTGTATTCTTCGCTTTAGTTTATAATTCAAACTCTGAATTCCACCGCAATTTCATCCATTTGAAATTCAGGAATTAACATTTCATAAGGTTTCTTATGGATAAATATTTTAAACTAATGCGTTATGTTTGCAGCCAACTAAAGAATATAACTATCTAGATGAACACCAATATAACTATCTAGATGAACACCACATATTATATAGAATTCATATAAGCATTCCCCCTATAATTGGCTAGAAAACATGATTTACCACAGTTTCTCAGCTTAGAGAAAAAATTACACCACCCAAGTGTCAGAAAAGCTTAGATCAATTAGAAAAAGAACAGTTGTACAATAACATTAAGACCATGACATTAGAAAAGGTACACAAACATATTTTTCAGACCATTCATTATTAGAAAACATAGTTGAAGAAATCATTTTCTCTTATAATATCCTAAATATGCTACCCCATAGATAGTGCAACCATCTCTTCTTGGCCCAAGCCACTCTCCAGAGTCCAGATGACATTCTTAGACTCTATCTCGGATATTTCCTATAGTTTGATAATCCAACCAATGCTTCTGATACTACCTCATGATACACATAATTGTTTACATCGGAAATCATTTGGATTGTATTTTTTTTAGCTGTTTTGGTATGTTCTCCCATTCTTTCTGTTAATGTTTTTCTACTTCGTTTTATTTTAAGTTATTGGAGTTCATTGGAGATGCTTTAAAGTTTAGCCTTTACGAACCTCCTCTCGACTATTTTATGCTGGTAGTATACAGTCTCAATGGCCTGGTAATGATAATGATTCATGTGGATGGATAAGCATTTTGTAGACATTAATATAATTTCTTTCCTTCTGACCCTTGTGGGAAACACAAAATGATTAGGTAAGCATATTGTGACAAGACTATATGTTTTGGGGAAATTAACCATCAGAATGAACAGAATACTGTGCAATCTGAACACCAGAGCAGCATCCATGAATGTCATAGATTAACACCAATGCAAACTATTGTATTACAAAAAAGAAAATTGTTTGTGCGATCACCTTGTTATACTGAATTTTGTTCATATCCAGTATTGTCTGTGGAATGCCAGGATATCTCTGCTTGAGTAGCAGGAGAAGGGTCTCAGCCCTTTCTCCAAGGACTTCCCGTCTCTCATGAGTGACTGTGGATCCCCAAGAGGATATTGATGGTTTGTTTTCCTTATTGCTCATCTTCCGTTTCCATATAACTATGGAGGCTTCTACTCGATTCTTCAAATCCAGAATGTTTTGTTCTGATGATAAATCCAGTGAAGACAAGACGGCTTCTGGAGAGAATTGATCTGATGTTATATGGCGGTAAATTGTGTCTCCAAGGCTAGCTCTTCCGTTCTGCCAAAACACAAATGGAAGATTATAGAATTCTTCATAAACCATTTACATGGTCTATTCATCGTGACCCCATGTACTGTAACCAAAACTTTAAGAGATATTTAATTACCTTTGGTAGGGATTCCAGGTAAACCTCCGGAATCTCCATTTCTGATAAAACCTGAGCATTGATTGCCATCGCTGCCTTCAGTATTTGTTTGAGAGAGTCCCTCTGATTCAGCAGCAATTTTCTTGTACTGTCTGAGAGACCTCCACGAGGAATTTTAGGAGTGGGAAGCCACCATTTATGATCCTTTCTCTGTTGATTGCCTCTTTCTTTGGATGAATCAGACATTGATCTATCCTCGTACCAAAATTCAGTCTCCCTGAATTTCTCCAAAACTTCCTGCATGCCCAGAATGGTAATCAGACAGTGAATTTCTATATAGTTTCTTCAACAGTTTGGAAGGAAATTGAGTTGTAAATCTTACAAGAAGCATTGCATCCAATTTACGCAGTGCTGGGATGTTCATCTGAAGGTCTGACCGCGCTTTGGTAACCATGATCTGGAAAACAACAATTTTCCAACTCTTTACGAATCAGATTATGAATTATTTCTGCCATTATATTGTCTAAACCATGTACGTTATACAAATAAAGGACTGATAACTGGAAAAAATTAGAATTAGATATAGAAGTGAGCCGGGTAACATTATTACCTCCATCTGGGTGCCATCCACTGAGCATTGACGAGATGGCACCAACTCTACTATATAATCAGTCACAGAGAGTAACCAATCAGTCTCCTTCCGCCACATTGTCTTGCGCTCGGGAGCCATGGGCTCCAACCTCCATAGATCTCCGAAAATGGCAGCTGCATTTGACTAATTCAGTGAAACAGCCAAAATTGAAAGAAGTCGAAAGCAATTGGATCAAAATGAAAAATTTCATTATTCCTGGATATCTATACCTGACAGATTGGTTATGGCATTGGACAAAGCAAGGGCCGACGAGACACCCTTGCTTCCACCAGACATATCTTCTCCGAGAAGCAACTTAGAAAACCTTTCTTTCATCAAATCCATATCTGTGCAAGAAAACCCCAATTATTCATTCAATAATTAAGAACCAGCGTTCGCTGTATTGTTTCAATCATTAGAAACCCCCAATTTTGCAGAGTTCTCGGATTTCTTATATTAGAAAAGTAAAATCTGCCTTCTCATAGCCTCAAGATGATCTTCAAATTTAGTCCCTGTTTGAGATTGTGACCATCAATATTCAGGCATACCATTTTCAGTTTCTGTACTGTTCTCAGAAATTCAGGATTTCATATAGACCAAACCTGGGCAAATCCATTAAAAACTGGAACCTTACAGGCACGTAATGGATTGCAAAATCAACAATATTGGCTTTCAGAGACATAATGAAACTATTCATAAAAGTCAAAAACACAGGATGCTTATGTTGTGCATGTTTAACATTTTGATTTTATTTGAACGAATGCCTCATTTAGAATGCAAGCAAACAGCAGGCAGGTTTTCTTGAATTGACCTGTGCAGTCCCTGTCTATCTATAAATAGATATCACGGAATGTTTGCAATGCTCACCTGACAAATGATGCTCGTTTCTATGCTTCTCCATGCTTTCGTTTCTGTGTCTGCCCATGCTTTCGTTTCTATGTCTCTCCATGCTTTCGTTTCTGTGTCTCTCCATGCTTTCGTTTCTGTGTTTCTCCATGCTGTGAACTCTCATAGCCGACCCGCCGGATTTCGAGTGAGACCTTTGAACTTTTCCTGCTAAGGGCCACCCCAGAGATGGCAGGGGACTACTTTTGGCAGACGAATCAGACATTACCCCATTGCATTCAACAGCAGTTGAGTCTGATGGATTGTTGGAGATCACTATATTATCTTCTTCTGAACTATTTACTGATTTCGTGGTTTGAGGTCCATCTAACCCAAAATCCTCCAGTTGGAAAAGTCCATTGACGAAGACATTGAAAGCAGGCTCTTGTGGGGAAGAATTCAGTTGGTGAACGGAGCTGGATCTGGTCACGGCACCTTCAATTCAAAAGCCCAATGGTGAATAAACAGAAATATCCCAAAATACCTATCTGCATTCTGAGATAAAGAGATTCAGTATATTTCAGCATCTGAATTACAGACTGCAAACACTGATGTCAATACCCGTCAGTGATAGACAATGACATCCTCCCACCCTGAAAAAGACTTATGATCCTGACTAATAAAGTTCAGGCAAGAACTGCACCTTTCTCATTAATTGGCATACCCATACCCATACCAAAATAGAAAGACAGGCAGAGCTTGAAGAATAACTTGGCTTAACAACAATAAACATCATGGACATGCTACAATTAACATCTATGCACAGGCTACAGAGTCTCTGTCAATTAACGACTAAGTAATTTTCGCTTGGAGTTATAAATGTGATCCCGAAGAATACCTTCCAGCTCCGAATTGTTGGGTGCCATCCAGATTTTAGTACTTTTTTACATTTTTTTACACTTTGTTACACCCTGGGTCTCACCTCGCTTCTTCCATTTGCTAAATTGAGGTTGCAGTCACGCATCCAATGCTGCCTGCCCCTCTTTATTCGCTTATAGTTGATCTGTCCCCAGTGCCTTAATTCAAAACTTATTGTGATCACCCATCCATCGCCATCGCAGCTTCCATGGCGGCCAAAAAGGGCCTCACAGCTTTACTGACACCCACTATGCCAATCTACTTCCAATAAATTGCATTAATCAAACCAAATAAAAATCAGATGACAGCTTTAAAAGGAAAAACCCCATTAAAAACCTCTCCCGAATCCTAATATTTTGCATCAAAGTGCTCGATATTCCCTAGAACGTGCACTGGACAACCCAAAACAAATCCGATCATTACAATCGTGGCGTTCACTTGCATGCACTTGGCGGCGCGATGATTATTTATTTTACAGACCTTCTAGTCATTACACTATTCACTATTTACAGTAATGGCGAGAAATCACATTGCTGGGCTCCTCAAACTGCGGCGGTCGTTGGGAGGGAGTGCCTTTGCCTCCTCCTCCGCTCCGCCTTTGTATTAACTGCAAAGTATCCCGATAATGTTGGAGATAGTTTACTTGGCCCTCTATTTCTGGGACAGATTACCCTCCCGTATTCAAAATCTCCCACACCTTACACCTGTTCTTGCAAGTTGTTAATTTCCTAACAAACTTCATATTTGAACAGGTAACACTCTTTGACTTTCAACTTTCAATTCAGTATATCCTGCAGCAGTCTATTTACTTTCAATTCAGTATATCCTGCATCAATTTAATGGTGTTTTTTTTATTTTAATTTGTTTTCATCAATTTAATGGTGTTTTTTTTTTATTATTTGTTTTCATTAATTGATGGTATATTTTTACACTTCTTTTTGGTTATATGGACACAATTGTTTTAAATGTATTTCACTGTCTAAACATTAATAAAAGATATAAATTGTGTAATTATAATTAATGCATTTCACACGCTTAGAGACAGAAAAATTGAATGTCAACTTTTATAATGAACGCATTTGACTTCATTTTGGAGATAGTAAAAATTAATGTCAAATTATATTATAGTTTAATTATAATATCAATGAGTCAAGAATAATATTTTGAGATAATTAAATTATTAATGAATATTAAATACAAAAGTTTAATTGATAATAAATTGTTAATATACATTTTTATAATTATAAAATTAAAAGTTAATAAAATTTTTTTGGTAAGTTTAATAGGATTATATACTTTTTAATCTAGTTGGGAATTGAATTCTTGATTTTACATTAAAGTTTGTCTTAATAGAGATGGACTTAGATAGGAAAAATTTTAATTATCAAAGTTTTATGTTATTATTTTTGGTTCAGAGTGATATAATGTGATGTTAAGGGTGTAATGTAAAGCTAGGGTGAGGAGCATGTCTATGTCATTAACCTGAGCCTCAGGGGTGGCAGTCATGCCTTACCCTTGCCCAATGCATGATTAATCAAAGATGTCAGACAACCATAACATCAAGCATTCAGTCCCAAATATGACTGCGCTCTAGGCAACTCCAGAAGTGTTTAAGAAAAACAACATGCCTAGTTGAGATAGAAACCCACTCATTTTGCTCTTGTTACAAAGACATTAATTGGGCTTTGATACTCCTAATTTGTTGTTGTTGTTTCTTTCTTATCGTCAAGGGAAGGAAACACTCTTGTCCTTAGTAAGCACCCTTTGCACTCATTTTGAGTCTTTCTTTTGACCTCCCACCTCTCTATGCTCAATTGTTGATATGCCTCCCCTGTAATCATAATCTCCTTTTTCCTTCCACGTCATTGTCCCATGTTTCTCTACCCAATTTTCAATGCCATGCTAGCGGAATGTGCCAACGTGGCTCCTCCTCTTGGGGAGAAGGAAGTTCTCAAGTGTGTCATAGAACTATGACACAACACCAAATTGTATAGAGTTGGAAATTGATCAAGCCTCTTCGAAAATTATGGTTGAAAGGAAGGAGCACTTTGATTTTGAAATACTTGAATTTGTAGATGATTGGTTGCTTGATACAAGGCATACCCAAGGGAGGTGGAGCTTATACACATGCTTAGTAGATCTCTAGTGGCATATGAAAATTCTCATGGGTAAGGTCCTCTCAATAAGGAATGAAGCTAAAAAGGAATTGTCTCACCAAATGGATCATATACTAACTATGTTTCTAAAACAAGGTTGCAAGTATTGAAGTATTGTTTAACAAAAGGAAAAGGAAATGCCTCTGCTAGCACTCCATCTGCTCCCATAGAGGTTTCAACCTTTACCTAATTACTCTCATTGTTACACTTTTGAATCATAGTATTTTTGGTTATATTTTGTGTCTTTTTGTTTAGACAACATCATAAGCATTGCATATTTTTAGTTACATTTTAGATAAAGATATTACTCTTTTATGGTTGGGTTGGTTTGGTTATCTTAATAATAGACAACCATGAGAAAGATCTTGACTTGATTATGTAATGTAATTTCTTAATTTAACAAAAATATTAAAACTAAAAAACTAATTTTATATTATTATTTATATTATTTATTATTTTAAATAATATAAAATTTTCTTATAATATAATATTATAACTCATTTTTAATTATTTAAATACAAATTTAAAATAACATTTTAATTATTGGACTTTCAAAAAAAAATTAAAACCAACTTTCCATGATGTATTAGCGTTTTCTCAAAATTATTATATAGATAAAATGAAGGTGCTTTATCAGTTTATTCTTTTTTATTGTATAGGGCGTGTCTCACTGAATTATATGGAATAAAAATATGCATAAGATATTGTTTGGGTGTTGGGTTTAGGATATTACATAGAATTTAAATTTAAATTATATTAAATTTTAAAATGTTTAATTTTTATTTTATTAAATGTAAATAATATATTAAATGAATATTTGGTTTTTTATTATTATAATTTAATGAAATATATTTTTGAAATATATTTATATTGAAATTGTATTTTAATTTGGGAGTAAGATTTAGAATTATTAATTATATATGTGTTTGTGTCTTTTATAAACGAGCGCAATCGGCAATGATGAATAGGAAACGGTGGTTTAATGCGATGCACGTTACATAAACAATACATTTCTAAACACAACACATTAATACATTAATAAATAAATATGTATTATTTAATATATTTTTAATTAATTATAAAATTTATTTTTTATTTTAATTATAATTTTATTAATATATTGTTTCCATTATCTTTTAATTATATATATTTTTAACCATTTCCAATGCAGTAATTCTTTAACTACTGTATTTTTCGTTTTAAAAGGAATATAAACTACCATTCTACTTTTATAACTTCTACTTACCAAAATTGAACTCAAAAAGGGAAAATTATTTATTAAAAAGAAAAAACAACAAACATTAACGGTCTGGGATAAGAAAAGGGAATAAATATAATAATAATAAAGTAATGACAGAAATGCGTGTGTTGCCATTAGCTGGCACCCGATCATCTATTGGCGGTTTCACATAATAGATAATGTCACAACATGCGCAGAGGTTCTGTTTTTTAATTAATACGACAGGGGCGGCTCACTGCCCAACTCGAATATATATTATATTTTGTGTGTGTGTGTTTTGGAAAAGGAATCTTGGTATTTTACAGTGAAATTAAAATTAATTTGTCTATTGGGATGACGCTCAGTTGCGTCGTGTCCTCGTACACCCAAAAAAAAACAAGTGAAGAAAAGCAGAGAGGGAGGATCAGAATAATCGGACCGCGGAGAGCGAAATACAAAGGATTGGGCAGTTCACCGAGTGACGCGTTTATCAATGTTTGGATGTAAGACAAATGCTACAACAAAAATGCAGCAACTTTTCTCTTCATAGCTCTTGGAATGAAACCAAGAATGTTTTTTTTTGTTTTGTTTTTTTTTTTTTTTTTCACATAACAGTAAAACACTTCATCTTTTCATTATTAAAAAAATATAGTACATATTCTATTTTTTCATTTTTGTTAGCATCTGTTCATTTTTTCCTATAATCATCCAAAAATATCTTATTTCTATTATAGCTTTGACAACTATTCAAAAATTGTCTCAACTTACAACTATTAAAAATTTGTTGCAACTAATTGTTCACTTTTAGTTTATCAAACAATAATATCCCCTTACATATAGTTTTCTCTATATATTCCGATTCCTTTTTCTTGATCTTTGGATGGACTCCTACCAGTTATTGATGCTATTGACATTAATCAACTTTCTTTTTTTAAATTTATTGAAAAAAACTTATCATAATTCTTTGCTATCTCTCACTTGGATAAAAAATCTGCTATCCAATTTTGTTCTCGATAGATATGTTGGAATTGAATGTTATGAAAGTTGCTTACCAGTGTTTGGAATTGAATGCTATGAAAGTTGCTTACCAGTGTTCTGTTTCTCTTCATCCAGTTATTTAATATCAGTGGACATAAGTTTGTGTAGTCTTTCACCCAACCAATGATGCCTTTCGCATCTCCGAACACTTTTCTCTTTTCAAGTCTGAGCCACTTTGCCGCAATTAAGACTCCCCATAATTCTAAGATCTCTGCCTTATTGTTCGACCCCTTTCCTCCCTCCCACCAAAAGTGGTAGAATCTACAAAGTTCCGTGACGATCACTGCCCCACATCCACATTGTCTCCTTTTGCTCGCTCCATCAAAGAATCTGGTTGGATATGTTTGCCACAATTCCTTGTATTTGCGTGTCCAGATTATGTTTTTCTTCATAGTTGATCTGATTTCATTGTAGAGTGTGATAGCCTTGATAATGTCTTCCTCAACCTCACTGGTTTTTGTTCAAAGATAAGAGCATTTCTACTTCTCCAAATGGTCCACATGATGTAATAGGGAAGGTATCCAAATATTTTATTATTGTTGTACCACGCATGAATACAACAAATCAGAGAAATGTGATTCCCCATCGGATTTAGTTTCAGTAGTCTCTTGATACCTTTCCATACCGCCCTCACGTGATAACAGGATAGAAGTAAGTGTGATCCGGATTTATGCTGGAACACAATAAAATACAGAATTAGACATAAACATAGAGATGTAGCAGAAACAATACTTCATTTCATTCATATCAAATAACTGAAATATGCTTACAGATAGAATGGAAATAAACTAGCTAGGGTGCTGGTAGCGAATCTCTGAGAAGAGATGTGGTGGCTACAGACCTCTGAACTATGTAACAATGAGGCTCGAGGGCCTATTTATTATTGAGAAACAATGGAAAAACTGAAACGTCCAAAAACCTAACCCTAGGAGATGAAGCACCAAAATTGTGGGTCTCGTTTGGGTAAATTGGTGTTTCAACTTCCCGGGGATGTAACTTTGGTATTCGACCTCCATTTGATGCGCTCAATAGCTCATTAGAAAGATCTATCTGAGGAGTACAACTTTCGATGTCCGGAAGTTCAGGACCCAAAAAACTGCTAAAAATTGTAAGTTGTGTTGCAACTTAAAAACTAAACGAACTGATGGTGGGGGTTCAAATGGAATAGGTGGGTGGCCACCAATATCCACCTGGATCATTAAGGCCCCAAAATGGCTCCGGGAGTGCAGGACTCGAAAACTTGCTAAAAATAGTAAGTTGTGTTGAATGTGAATAGCTGCAAGAATTGATGGTGCCGGTCCAAGTGGAATAGGTGGGTGGCCACCGATATCCACCTCGATCATTCCTCCCTCCTTAGGAAGCAATGGTTCCCATTGCATTGAGATCCTCCATGAGATGAGGCAAATTCTGTTGAACTGAGCATTAGATTTGTTGAAGATGTCATGGACCTGCAGGGAGACATGCTGGATGCATTTAGTAATTTTGGTTTCTTTATCAGCCTAAGACAATACATGTGTGGATTTTGTATGTGTAGTTGCAGGAGGTATGGCAACATTAGGTGGCGGTGCGTCAGGGGTCAGATCAATGGAGTGCTTGTCCTGACGATGTAGAGGAACCTCTGTGAGTGAGGAGAAAATGTCCTCATATTCCTCCATGACTTTGTCCATCTGCTGCAGCCATGCAGGGGAGCCCTGTTTCGATGTTGTGGCCATAATATTCTTCTTTCCCTATGAGCGAGTTGTAAGGAAAATAAATTTCCTGGTTTGGGAAACAATCTTACTGCGTTGTTTTGCAGTAGTCAAAGAGATGATAGGAGGCGGTACTACCTTCGGTATCCTGTACAAGTTATTTCCCAAAGTAATAATAACAACACGAGGCCTAGACTCATACGCAGCATGTCACCTCCACAAGTATGGTTGGCCCAATAATACATCAGCTACATCAAGAGGAGCAACATCACATAATACCTCATCCATGAATGATTTGATGTTGTATGGAAGGCGACACTGTTGGCGGATGCAGATATCTCTCCCTGGGTGAAGCCACCCGATGGTATATGGTTGCGGGTGTGCTGTAGTCGGTAGGTGGAGCCGCTTCACGACCTATGGTGAAATGAGGTTCTTTTGGCTTCCGCTATCGACAAGGAATTGTAGTGGAGAACCCTTCACCCACATCTGCGAATGGAAGAGGCGCTCCCCCTCCTCTATATCCTTGTGATTCTCCCTCTGGATCTTGGTGGTGGCAACAGTAGCCTTCAGGATATGTTAGTCCCAAACTTGCATCTTTCCTATACACCTTTCTAGACTTTTTCCATTTACCTGGACCTCCTAAGTCATCAACATCATTGCATATTAATCATAAAAGAGCATTTAAAGTGGTTTTTAACTATGTTTTTTGTCTGCTGTTTGAATTAGATTTTTGCTCATTGAGCTGCGGAATCTTGTCACTTTCCGCAGCTGCTTCAACTTTCCGTAGCCATTTTGTTAAAGTCTATATTGCAGGTGTCTTCAGGCAAATCAAGCCACATGGGCAAGTTGGAAATGACATGGATATGGACCGAGTCCTATTGGCTCAGTCGAATTCACCAAAGAAGGTCGTGGTGAAAGGTAGTCAAGCGGTGGTCAACCTAAGAGTCCTACGGTGACAGAACTCCGTTTTTCACCATGTGAAGACTTGCGTGGTCGTTCCTAAATCTCAGGGGACATATCAACACTTGTGAACTTCTCCATAAGCCGAATCCAACGGCCACCCTCCATATATTTAATCTTCACGGTAGCCATAATGCTAGATTTCTGGACGTGGTTGTTCACGTGTCTTTTATCGGCACAGATTGTAGGAAAGTAGTTATGTCATCCTCTGTTATAAATAATGTGTTCTCATACGCATAGTAGCTAGCTTTTGTAATGTAATTTTGCTGTAAAGAAATCCCACTGTGCCGTGACATTATTTCCTTGTTATGACTGCGTTTTGAATACATGAGAAGACTCTGTTCATAAGCATAATCAGTTTTGTACATTTGCTTTATTAGTTAGATTAGATATTAAATTACTCATGTCATTATCAGTTACCTCCGAAAGCCATAGCAAGACTAATGGTGAGGGATTGAAGTATGAGTGTGTAGTTTGATATTAGTTTATTTTTCTGCAAGTTAGATATTAAATTGCTCATGTCATTATCAGTTACCTCCGAAAGCCATAGCGAGACTAATGGTGAGGGGTGAGAATATGAGTTGATGTAATTTGATTTTAGCTTTACTTTACTTGCATTTCTTGGATTTCTTTGAGTACAGTTTCTTGTTTAGACGGCAACAAGGATAATTTGGTTCATGATCAATAGTTCTTTGTTTGTTGAATAGTATAGTGGCACATTTTCATTTTCTTTTAGGAATTAATTTTGTCATTGCATGTTTTAAAACCCTTTTGAAGTTTGAAGTTTGGGAAATCATTATAAAGGACATCATTGCCTTGAACATTTATATCCATACTTGTCTTTTTAGAATTTCCATCTCACATTAGGAAACCAACCAAGATAAAAACCCCCAATATAAAAAAAAAAAAAAAAAAAAAAAAAAAAAAAAAAAAGAAAACCAAAAACCACAAAAAGTAAGAGATAGGTTATCTTGCACATATATCGATGCCACACTTCGTCGGCTTACGAATCCGGATTGACAAATTAATGTAGCGATTTATGACACACTAAAGAGACCAAACAAGATACTCATCAATTATTTTCTTCCCTTTGTCATTGCCTTTTTCTGGTTTTGACTCGGGATCAGAAAATGCATCTGATTCAGGTGTCTTTAGTTCGGCCACCAATCACTATTTGGCCCGACACTCGTTTGTGCTATGAGTGGGGTTGTTATGAAATTCACACCACTTCCCCGTGTCCTTATTTGGATTTGTGGTGTTGTTCTAAGTCGCCCCACTTTGGCCTTTCCCCTTGTTTTGCGGTTCAGAGGCACCTTTCCCTGGCTTTGGATTCGCAGATCCAAAGTCTCGCTTCTTTTGCTTAAATTTCTGCTTGATCTTGGCGACATAGCGATATGCCGTGCCAAGCGATGTAATGTCGAGGAACTCCATTTCCTCTTGAATGTGTTTGTGCAGACAACCGCGGTACTTGAGCACCAAATGTCTCTCTGAATCTTTAATACCCAACTTTGTGCTTAGGGTATGGAACAAATTCGTCATTTCGTGCACATCTTGATCCCTTTGCTGCCGCAACGTGGTCCATTGGATGTATTTGTCGTCATAGCTCCCCACAGGGTAATATTGTTCCTTAATGTCGTCTCGAAATGAATTCCAAGTGGGTGTGCCGGAGAACGGAGAGGGTTCTCCTTCATCCTCTGCTCACAGTAGGTTTCCCACCAGTCTTTGACATGGGGAGCGGCTTTGAGGAGTGCAAAAATAATCTTCTCTTGGTCGGAGAAATCATGAACCGAGAAATACCCTTCCAACAAATTCAACCATCTATCTATGGTGTCTGTATATATTTGTCCTTCAAATACAGGAATGTCAAAGTTTACCTGTACCTTGAAGGGAGTGGCACCTCTAGAGTGGTTGTTAGATGCAGATGCACCATAGGTGGGCAGTCATTGAAGGATCTGAGCAAAGTTATCCATCATCACGTTCCTTTGTTTCTCGAGGGCCTCCTCGAGCAATATTTTGATAGGATCTCTTGCTCCCTTGTCTTTCTTTTCTTTTGCCATGGGAGGTCGTCAAGGTTTGCGAGGATGATCTTGTGAGGGTTCAACTAGATTGAGCCCTAACTCCTTATACCCTGACTGCGTTGGGGACATGCAAAGAAAAACAGAGAAAGAGCAGACCCGCTCTAATACCATTGATCCGGATTTATTGAGGAACGCAATAGAATACAGAAATAACTGTAAACATAGAGATGCAGCGGAAATAATGCTTCATTTCATTAATAAAATAAATGACTGAAATATGCTTATAGGAATAATAGAAATGAGCGGGCGAGGGCACTGGTAGCGTATCCCTAAGAAGAGATGTGCCGGCTACAGGCCTCCCCACTGTGTTACAGAACTGACATGATGGAAATAGATGAGCTAGGGTACTGGCAGCGCTTATCTATGAGAAGAGTTGTGTCGGCTACCAGCCCCTAAACTGTGTTACAATGAGGCTCGAGGGCCTATTTATTATTGAGAAACAATGGAAAAACTGAAACGTCCAAAAACCTAACCCTAGGAGATGAAGCACCAAAACTGTGGGTCCCGTTTGGGTAAATTGGTGTTTCAACTTCCTGGGGACGTAACTTTGGCATTTGATCTCCGTTTGACGTGCTCAGTAGCTCGTTAGAAAGATTTATATGTGAGCAACATTGGTCCACAAATCCATGTTGCTCCTTATTTTCGCAAAAAATGTCGTTTAGGGCCTCAAAACGGCTCCGGAAGTTCAGGACCCGAAAAACTGCTAAAAATGGTAAGTTGTGTTGCAACTTAAAAACTGAACGAACTGATGGTGGGGGTTCCAATGGAATAGGTGGGTGGCCACCAATATCCACCTAGATCATTAAGGCCCCAAAACGGCTTCGGGAGTGCACGACCCAAAAACCTGCTAAAAATAGTAAGTTGTGCTGAATGTGAAAAGTTGTAAGAATTGATGGTGCCAGTCCAAATGGAATAGGTGGGTGACCACCGATATCCACCTGGATCAAAGTGTATAGTACACTCAGGACCCCTCATACAAATCAGACAAATGCTCGGTCCATAGAAGATACATTTTTGTAAATTACTCCATGTTAGGTTTCTATCATAACTGCAAGTCAACATAAGTTTCTAATTTTATAAAGGATTTTCCCTTTCCATGTATTTTGAGACCATTCATGACATTTAAATTTCTTCTCGACTCTAGGTTTATATTGATAAATTTCTTTGACCCTCCGAAGGCTCTTCTTAAAGCTGCCTCCCCATATTATTTGATCACGTCCCCCCAACTCCTCTAAACTGATACCAACATTTCGATGTTGTGAAATATACCTCTCCTATTCCTCTACATAATTCTCTATAAGACCATGATATGTGGCCCCAATCCAATGTTGTTGGTCGATGCTCTATCCACTTGGCTGATAAACTTGTTGCAATATGAAAACTCCTTTCTCGTGTATAATATTGAGAAACTGCTATGATAAGGAGTGATTACCTATCATCCCTATAATAGTGTCTATTCCAATGTTTATCCTTGAACCATCTCGTGCCTCCCATAGGATGAAGGCTGACATCCAATGCAAATTATGCAACATACTCCATATGAATGATATACATGATTTTTTCCTCGCCCCTCTGCCTATCCATGTGGAAAAAACATGTCCATAGATGTATTTGTCTTTGATGATGAGAGGCCAAAGAAAATTACCTGAGACTTCTCTCCACATGTTTTTAATGATCAGTGCCTTGTTAAATGATGAGGTGTTTATAATTCCTCATCCACCTTATTCTATTGTTCAAGCCATGTCTATCCAGCCGAGAAATGTATTTTCACTTTTTGTTGTGTCTCTGCCCACAGGAAACACCCCATGATTGCATCGATCCTATGAATGATCTCCCCTGACATTAGGAACAAATGCATCTAGTATACAGAGAAGTTTTGTAGTACATATTTCAACATGAAAATTCTTCCTCTCATCGTTAACCATCTGTGTTTCCAACTCAATAGTTTCTTCTGGAATCTGCTGATCAACCATTCCCAATCCATATTGTTGTATCCTGTAGGTTTCAGACCGAACCCTAGATATGAAAACACCTCATTAACGCGTGTGTATTTAACACCAAATAATCATGAAATATCCTTATTCCTTTATTCCTCTCCTTCCACACAGACCAAAAACGATTTCCCTTCGTTCATACATAGATGAGACGTCTGTCCAAATGATTTAATAATTCTTTGTATAATGTCCCATTCCTTGATGGTGGATTGACCTCCAAAAATAAGGTCATCTGCCCCTGTGAGCATCACCCGATGTAATGAGTGCTAAGTGGACTATTCAAAAATCACTAGAAAATAGCCAGCTACGACTACCTCTCATGGAAATGGTAATAGATGAATGACTTACATAACGCAGTTGAATCCCCAAAAAATGATATCTAATATAATGCACTGCAAAAACCCCTCAATACTTAAATACAAAGAGTAAGGGAGCTCTACTTGAATGGTTCATGAGGCACACTACTTGCTAAGGTTTCGCAAATGGGGTAGCAAGCTAAGTGAGTCTGATTGTGGGGAAATCTCCACAGTTAAGCACGCTTGAGCCAGAGGTGATCTGGGATGGGTGACCTCCCGGCAAGTCCCAGTTTACTGGGTGCAAGTCCCATAATTGATGATTGAAGCTATGTGATTCATTTCACTAGTTTCAATCCCACTTCTTCACCTGTGTGAGCATCAACCCGATGCAATGAGTGCTAAGTGGACTATTCAAAAATCATGAGAAATTAGTCAGTTATGACTACATCTCATGGAAATGGTCATAGATGAATGACTTACTTAACGTGGTTGAATCCAAAAAAATGATATCTAATCCTAACACCATTAAGTTTTCCATTTTCCCGAGCTCCTCTCATTTTTCTGCTCAGGAAATCAATAACAAGCATAAAGAGGAGTGGGGAAAGGGAACTTCCCTGTTGCAAGCCTCTAAATGCCTGAAATAAATGAGTCGAAAAACCATTAATTATGATAAAAAAAGTTGGTTGTTTTAATACACCCCATTATCCAATTGGTATTCTGAATGGACATACCAATTTTAATCAATACCAACTTTAGAAAATCCCAATCAATTCAGTCATACGCCTTAATGAGGTTAACCTTGAGGAGGCATGCTTTTATGTTTCCTTGTTTTTATGGAATGTATCATTTCATGAGAAATCCCAATAGCGTCCTGGATCTATCTTACTTATAAAAACCCAAATTGTTCCTTTGTGATGTATTTAGACAATGTCAGTTTGATCCTACAAGAAATCAACTTTGATACCACCTTATAGATCAAGTTGCAAAGGGAAATCAACCTATAATCTACAAACGATTTATATCTCTCCTTCTTGGGTATTAGCACAATGAAACTAGCATTAATTTGTCTCGAAATACCCTTGTGTCCTTGATTCTTCTGCAAACGCCAATAATTCTGGAATCATCAGCTCTTTGTAGTGTAGAAATAGTTCAACCCCTAAATTGTCCAACTCAGAATCTTGTCTTTGGCACATACCTTAATAACCTAAGTCAACTTTGTGCTTGTAATTGGGAGCCCATTATTTTCATTGTCCTCCTCTTAAAACATTTCAGACAACATAGTGATGTGGTCCATTTGAGACATAGTGTCTGTTCTATAAATTTCCCTTTAAAATGTGAAAATGTCGCTTTCTATATATCCCCTTGTGAACTATATAATTTTCCTGTGCCATATTTTATTTTATGAATAGAATTATACATTTTTAGACTATTAAAATGTGCATGGAAGAATATCATGTTTTTGTCTCTAGCTTTAATCTAGGTAGCCCTGCTTTTCATCCTTATTTCTTCTTCATGTGATTTGAGGATATCTCTTCTCCTGCCTTCTAATGTAATGATCCTAGATCTATATGCTTCTAAAAACAATAGGGGATCTGAGGGATCATTGTAATATTGAAGTATGACCTCTATCTCTTTAATATCTTTTGTCCCAGTCTCCTTCTTATCCTTTATCCATCACCTCGTTCCACTTTCAAATTTTTAATTTTATAGAAAATAGATGTCATCTGATTTTTATGTGGTGAAATATCCACCCAGTTCCAAACTTCATGTACCAAAGTTCCAAATTCCTTTGACTATAGCCATTTTGGTTTGAACTTGAATGGATAAGTTCTCCTCCTTATCTCCCCATACCATGTAAGCATGATAGGAAAATAATATGAGATGAAGATCAAAATAATGAAGGATCTTAATCCTAAATAAAGATTGTGCATAAACATACTTACAAGAAATCTATCAAGTCTCTTTGAAATCCCTTCTGCGTCTATGTGGCTATTCCTCCATGTAGGACCAATGGGTATTGGTGCTATTTCATCCAAGGCTTGTTCCTCCAACATTTCATTAAATAATGTAGATAAATAATATGTCTTAACTTTAGTACCCCATATTTCTCCCTTACCCATTAAGAAATTAAGATCACCTGCAACTATCAGCGAACTCAACCTTAATATTCTGGAACCTGCCACTTTATCCCATAATTTACTGCGACCTACATATGGAGAATATGAGTTTATTATACGAATCATTTGTCCAGATCCCACCAAATGACCCATGAGGATAATACATGCTCAAGATAAGAAAGCCTGCATCTAAAAAACTTGTGAGTTCCATATGATTCCCAACCCACTAGAAAGCCCATTTGCATTTGTAGCACAAACGTGCCAATCAGGACATATAGACATCAATATTTCCCATTTTTTTTCTCTAAACATCATGGTTTCTTGGATTAAAATCATAGCCGATCTATGAATCCTAACAAGACCCTGGTGGGAGAAAATTTTATGGGTTGCTCCCAGACCCTGAATATTCATAGAGATGATATTCATGGGGGTACCTTTGGAGCAAGATATTCCCCTCTAAGGGCTTAGGTTCCATAGAAATATGAAATTGTAACTTGTCCAAATGTATATGCATGGTCTATGTCAAATATGGGAACCTCTGACCCATATTCCTCACCATATGTGAGATCCTGTATATGGCATGCTAACACCTTCTTGTATTTAGGAGGTCTCTTCTTCCGTTGAGTAATATTTTTATGGGGATTTGAGGGCTCCCAAAAATTCCCAAAAAAAAGATCTTTTAACACTAAGTGGTTCCATGGTTTCCAAGAAGGAATTAAACACCTCCAACTCCTTATCAGGAGACATAACAGAAGGATGAATCACAAATTCCAATTGAAAAGGAAGTTTAGGAAAATCAGGCGGCTTTCCCGAGTGGTAAATGGAAGAAATATATGATTTCCCATGGCCATACCCATTATTCCTTAAATTTCAAGGCAAAATGTGGTGACTTGGGGTCTTGTCCAATCCCTCTCCATTAACCCTATTGTTCGCATAATAGTCATGTTTACTAGTGTATCCCCCCCTCCCCAACCATTAGGGTTCAAAACATCATATGTCACAAACTGAGAAATATTAGGGGGATCAGTATGGGATTGAAGACACAATTTAGACTGCAACCCATCTAAGGGCCCAACTATACCCTCAGAGGAGACCAATTCAGAGACAGTACAAGGAGGTACATTCTTATCAGAGCAATATAAATCTTTTGAATTATAAGATAAGGGTTCCAAATTCCTCCAAGTCCATTGCAAACTGTAGATGAGTCATCTGTTGGAGCCACATGAATGACTTCATTCTGAATCCCTGTTGCATCTTGAATATAAAGATCCTTTCTCAACATAAATTTTCATGGACATGTCAACAATAGGTGACCCGTATCATGGCCATTCAGGCATCTATATGGCACATTTCAGTAATCAATTGATAACATAAATGTAAAACTGCTCGATCACAATTCCAATTTAGTTATCAAGTCCCTGCCCATATCCACCTGTATTAACACCTAGGCCATTCTCTTATCCAATTGTCCAAAACTCCCTTCATCCTAGTAATAGAACTTCTCAATTCTATCCACGATCTCTGATACCACTGATTTATTCCATAGTTCCAGTGGAAAAACCTTGAATCCGTTAGAGTAAAATGGTGGTCTTTTTTATTCAAATTGTAGATTTTAAGAATATATATATATATATAAACTTATCCATAATTATTAGTTTAATTTAGTTTGTACACTTTTTAAGATAGCTTTAATTTTCTCAAAGTGACTTCAATCCTTAATGGTTTCCATGAGGTTTGAGTCTAATATGTCATAGGAACTAAACCCCATTCAAACCAACTATGTTTATACTTCATGAATGTCTAATTATAAATATTATATATAAACTTTTCAAGTTTCATTATGGCTTATTTTTTTATTGTTTTATTTATAATTTTAGGGAATAAAAAATAATTATTTTACATGTTTGTTTTTTTAATTGAAATTTGTTAATATAATTTTTAATAACATTATTGTTTTAGATTATTCGGAATTTATTTTAAAATAATTTAAAATATTGAAAAAAATTAACTTAAATTTATTATTTCAAGATCAAATTATAAAAACTTATTAAAAAGTGAACTGAGAAAAACATAAACATAGAACTACACTATTTATATTATAATAATATAAATGATTAATAATATGCTTAATTTGATAATAAATAAATGTATGCATTTTAATAGTTTTCTGGTTGCCTCATTAAATTTGTGTGCACTTTTATATCAAACAATATATTGTTCTAATTATAAAGGTTTTAAGATATGCATAATTTATATGCATGGTTCATATTTCTTTATTCTTTAAATTATTTTATTGATGATGATGATGATGATTAACCTTCACTAAGACCAATATGGTTTAAAGGACCTTAAGAAAGAAGCAGTTAAATGGGGTTATTTAAAATTTTATTTATCATGTAATAAAAAAGGAGGAAAATAAGCGCTTCAAGGTCATTGTAGTTTTGTTGACTGAATAAGTCGGGGAGGTTGGGCATGGGGATTTTTTTTTGGAAATGAGAGCGGATGTGAGTAAGGGTCGGACAATCCAAGAGAAAGTGCTTTTTATATTCGACTCTCTTAGTATCACAAAGGAGGCATATTCTCTCGTCCCAAGGTATCTTGGGAATAGACCAACGCCCGAATTCACTCTAGAGATAATGAGAATTAGTTCTAATCCTTTGGATATTCATCCTTTTATTAGCACTAGTTAAGAAAGAAAGGTAATTCTGGTTAGCAAGCGTGGAGTTGATAGCCTCCTTATAGTATCTTAATTTTCTTTTGCCCTCTAGCTCCTTATCACTCCACAACTAATTAGGTGCTCAAAATTATGCTAAAAAATGAAATAATTCAGAATGGTGCGTAACTTGAACGACCGAGTATATCTCGTTGTTCTGAATCTGGAACAACTCGTTTTGTGGAAAACCAACACTATATGCTCCCAGAAACACGTTTTGTCTGCTTTGTCAAACAAAGATATATATATATATATATATATATTTTTTTAAAGTAGGAAAACCCTGTCAATAGTTCTTACAGATGGCTAGGCATGCCTACATGGAAGAGTGATGTGCACATGATGGTTTTCCTCGGCGTATAATACTGTGTCAAGTGGCACGTTTGTATTGGTTGTTGTGGCAAATTTTTGATTGGTTAATTGGGTGGCCAATCACAGGCTGCCACATGACCCAACCAAGGGCCGCCACATGGCAGCCTGAGGGCCACCAAATTTATGGTTATAGTCCAAGCGGAGCGGGCAGGGGTCGAACCCGCGACCTCCAAGTACAGGGCACAAGCCATTACAATTATGCTATGCATTTGTTCCTTGATATATTTCATTTTCATATGTTTTCCACCATGGGGGAGGGGGCCAGGGTCTAGCACTAGCCCTGGTCACCGCCTGGGGACGGGACCATGGGTGGGAGGCTAGCTCCCCCCCCACTAACTATAACCTAACCATAAATGCCAACGTCGATGGACATGTTTCCACTAAAATGTTAAGGCTGACGATTAGCAGAAAAACCACGAATGTTTTATTTAAACCATATACATATGGTTCGAAATTTGACATTAAGGTGTTAGAGGAAAAATTAATGCTCTGAAAATTTTGCCTAATTTTTGAGCTATTTGGTGTCAGGTTAGAGAAATTGGGGCATATTTGTAGGATGGTGCCATATTTTGAGGAATTTGTGAAGCGGTTGGTGCCAAAACTTGGGGTGGTCATAACTTACTCAGTTTTTGACAAAATTCGAGGCAGAAAGAGGCTAGAAAATCATTTTTGGGCATTCTAGAGCTGATGGAATAGGTTTGAGAGTTTTTTTAGCATTGCAAACATATGTAATAACTCTTTTTAGCATAATAAAAGAGGGCCAAGCCATTGGAAGCTGGACCAAGGAGATGTATCCCAAGCGGAGTGAAATTCTTTATCATGTGCTATTGTGTTACTATTTATGGTGATGTTCATGTATGTTAGATGTTGTTGTTCAATGTTTTTTTTTTTAATGTTAATTTTCTTAATAAATTCACATAAAAACTCATGTTTAACTTGTAATTTACCTCATAATCCTCAAGCACTTTGTTTATATTCTGAATTGGAATTTAGCACAATAGACACTAACTTTCCCATTCATATCAAGTTGGTATTAGAGCACTAGGTTTACATGTTCAAGAAGGATTTAATTTTTTTGCAAGTGTTTAAATGCTTACAAGGTTGAAGCTCAAGAGAGGAGAAGGAAATTTGTGGGTGCAGGTTCTCTAGTTGGAGCAAGGAGAAGTAGGGCACAGTTTCCACAATATCCACCTCTAGTTGCAGTAGAGGCTTCAGTAAGAATGTCTTACAAAGGAGGAAATTATAACATGTCAGAGGATGAAAAGGCTTTTAGGAAGGATTTATTTGACATGACAGATATGGTGAAGGTCCTCTATGAATAAAGGAATACAAGGTCACAGGGTGAAAGCTCCAGACCTCCGAGAGGAGAGGGTTCTCCAAGAGGAGGAGGTAATGGAAATGGTGATAAGCCACAATATACTCCACCATCATACTCACCACCATATTCAACTTCATCTTCCTCCTCTTCCACTACTACAATCCTTACTCATACTCATCAATGTACCTCAAAAGGAATTGGTAAACAACCCTTGTTAAAAATTGATATTAAATTTTAGCTTCCTATGTATAATGGTGAAGTGAATGTAGAGAGGCTTGACAATTGGGTTCGTCAGTTGGAGGTCTATTGCAGGATTCAAAACCTTCAAGATGATGATACAAAGATTCAACTAGCTTCCTTGGGACTGGAGGGTGCATCACTAGTATGGTGGGAAACCAAGACACACTACGAGATTAAAAAACATGGTAAGATATCACTCCCTTGGTCTAATTTCATTGCTGCAATTAAACGACAATTTTACCCTCTAGCATATATGAAAAAATCCATCATGAATTGGCAAAACTTTAGACAACTTAAAGGTCAAAGTATGCAAGATTACATCCAAGAATTTAGAAGAGAACTCTTATGTTAGGTGTTGATTTGCATTCACAAGACACGTTGCTGAAGTATATAGGGGTTTACATAGATACCTAAGGAACAATATCCTTACGTTAAATCCCACCAGTCTAGATGAGGTTTGTGTGCAAACCACTCACCTTGAGGAAAGAGGGGAAAATATTCCAAAGAGGGTAAAAAGAAGCCATTTAAGGGTGGAGAGAAAGGAAAGGTTTCAAAGGAAAAGGAAACAAAAAATCATCTATTAAAAAGGAAGGAGAGAAACTGACATGAAAAACATTGTTCCAAAGAGGGTCACGATGAAGACCATTGTTGGAAGCTTCATCCAGAGATGAGGCCCAAGAAATTCAGCAATAAAGGGAAACAAAAAACAACTGCAACCACTCAACAGGATTTGGGATCCGATTCGGGTGATGAAAATAAAATTACATCCATGGGTATGAAGGGAAAAGAATCCATTTCTAGCACTAGTTCATCAAATTGTCACACTAGCACTCCAAATGGAGAAACACAGATTGAATTATTTCATGTGAGGGTTATTTCAAAATATATAAAAATCAAAAAATTATTTGATAGTGGGTCTCAAGCCAATTTGATATCCAAAGACTTAGTCAAGAGACTTAATCTTGAAACCATTCCACATCACAAACCATATCCATTGGGTTGGATATGCAAGAACACAAATTTACAGGTTACAAGAAAGTCTATTCTTCGGTTTGCAATAAAAAAAAACTTCATTGATGAAGTTGAATTAGATGTTGTACTGCTTGAAATTTTAGGAATTGTTTTGGGTAGTCCTTACCTATATGATAGAAAAGCCATATTATATCACCATGAAAATAGGTACCACTTGTTCAAAGATGGTGTGGAGTATATTGTGAGAGCTCATCTCAAGAAACTAAATCTCTCATTAGTTAGTGAGGGGAAAATTAAAATACTAGTGAATTCAAACAATAATTTTGTGCTTCTTATGATTAAACCAAAGAATGATGTTGATTATGAAGAATTTCAAGGTTGTGATCCAAAGTTGAAATCTGATTTGATTGAAGTGGTTAATCAAAATAATGAGATGTTTTAGGAGCCAAAGGGATTACCTCCCAAGAGGGGAATCCAACATGAAATATAGTTGTAGCAAGATTGTCCTCTTCCTAACATTGGCATGTATAGAATGTCGGTGATGGAGAGCACTGAAATCAAAAAGAAAATTCAGCAGTTGTTGGATAAAGGGATCATTTGACCAAGTACTTCACCATGTGGGTCACCTATTGTGTTGGTGCCAAAGAAGGATGGAACATGACACATGTGTGTGGATTTCCATGCATTGAACAAAAATATGGTAAATAACTGTTATCCACTTCCTAGAATAGATGATTTACTTGATCAATTGAAAGATGCAAATTATTTTACTAAGCTTGACTTAAGGAGTGGTTACCATCAAATTATAATTTTGGAAGGCGATATTTGGAAGACAACATTCAAGACAAAGAAAGGTTTGTTTGAATGGTTTGTTATGCCTTTTGGTTTATGTAATGCTCATGCTACCTTCATGCATGTGATGAATGATGTGTTGAGGCCATTTCTTGATGAGTATGTCATCGTCTACTTAGATGATATCTTAATTTTCAGTAAATCACTTGATGAACATGTCATGCATGTAAGAAAAGTACTTGATGTCTTAAGGAAAGAATAGTTGTTTTTGAAGATGTCAAAATGTGAGTTTGGTAAAAATTCTTTGGTGTACTTAGGGCATATTTTTGGCGGAGGTGAGTTAAAGATAGACCCATCTAAGGTTTAGGCCATTTTGAATTGGCCAACACCCAAGAAAATCATAGAGGTAAGAATTTTTTTGGGAGCAACACAATATTGGAGGAAGTTTATTGCTAAGTTCTCTTCTATCACAACTCCATTGCATGCATTGACTAGTGTGAAGAAGGTCTTCTAGTGGGGAGGTGAGAAACAAAAAGCATTCGATGCTTTGAATGAGAAGATAAATTTAGCCCCAGTACTTGCACTACAAGACTTTTGACAACCCTTTGAGATTCAAACTGATGCAAGCGACTATGCCATGGGCGTAGTCCTTATGCAACATGGTATGCCCATTTCATTTCATTCAGAATTTTTCAATGGTGCAGTGACTAACTATCCTACTTATGACAAAGATATTTATGCATTGGTTCAAAGTGTTCAAAAGTGGAAAAAATACTTGATGGGAAAGGAAACCATCATGCACATAGACCACCAACCATTACAATACGTGCAATTGTAAACTAAGTTGCAACAAGCAAGGCAATTTCGATGGATGGGTTTCTTACAACAATTCCACTTGATCATCAGGTATAAAAAAGGTATATACAACAAGGTTGCTGATATGATTTCTAGGCCTATTGTTATTACAACTACTTATGCTTAATCATAATTCTGTTTTGCATGGAAGTTATGTTGATCAATATGCATTTGATAACAACTTTCAAGATGTTTATGCAAACTTGAGTCAAGGAAACCAAGTAGAAGAATTGGATTACCATGTACATAATAACTTGTTGTATCATTTGGACAAGATTTGTATTCCACAGGGGGGGATAGTGAATTTTATAAGGGAAGCACATACATCTCTTATTGCTAGACATTTTGGTGTAAGAAAAACATTGGCACATCTTCAGAGGTATAGTTATTGGCCTCGTATGCCTCAAAGTGTGTCAATTTCATTAAAGGTTGTTCATTATGTGGAGTTAGTAAGCCTAACAATAGGAAGTTAGGATTGTACACGCCACTTCCCATACCTTCACGTCCATGGGAGAGTGTTTCTATGGATTTTGTAGGAGGTCTTCCATTGTCAAAAATAGGTCATGATTATTTGTATGTAGTTGTGGATAGGTTCAACAAGATCTGTATATTAATTGCATGTAAAAAGAAAATCATAGCTGAAAAAACAACTCACTTATTCTTTCAACGTGTTTGGTTTCATTTTGCATTGCCCATATCCATTGTTAGTTATCGAGATTCTCGATTTGTTGGGAAATTTTGGTCAAGTTTGTGGGACTTGATGGATACCAAGTTGAAAGAGATTACAACCTTTCATCCACAAACAGATCATCAAACTGAGGTGGTCAATCGAACATTAATACATTTTCTTCGAGGATACTACAACAAGCATCCTAATTTGTGGGATGAAAACTTGCACTAAATTTAGTATGCTTACAACCATGCAAAACAATACTCCTCACAAACATCACCATTTGAGGCATGTCTTGAATACTTGCCTAGATCACCATTGGATTTCATTTTTTGGAAGGATGTTGTTATTGATGGCCATAGAAACATAGATAGAGCCAATAATTTCATAGAACAATTCCAATTGATACATTAAAAAATTCAAGATCAACTTGAAAAGAGTCAAGGAGAGTACAAAGCAAGGCACGAAAAGCATCGTGTAGATCACAAGTTCCAAGTTGGTGACCAAGTTTGGCTTCACATTAGCAAAGAGAGGCTTCAAGGGGAAGGTAAAAAACTGAAACCAATCCATTATGGTCCTTTCATAATTTTGGAAAAGATTGGTGACAATGCCTTCAAGTTAGATTTTCCTTCATATATGCAAATTTTCTTTGTTGTTAATGTTGAGAAATTAAGGTTGTATGAGCCTCCATTGATTGAAGAAGGAGAACATGTTCATATTACTTCCATTGAGGATTTTTCTCTATAATACCTTGATGAGCTTCAACAAGAAAACATTCTTGACAAAAGAACAAGGAAATCAAAACGAGGGAATGTAGAGTACCTTCGTCTATGGCTCAATGGCACAAATCATTCTAAGGCCAAATGGATCGAGATTGGAAAGGTGAGGGAACTACACCCTAATTTTTTGAATGAATGAAAGTGATATTTTGGGGTCCAAAAGCTTCCAGTGGGGAGGAGTGATCAGATGCTCAAAATTATGCTAAAAAATGATAGTTTTCATAATGGTGTGGAAGCTGAATGATTGGGTAGAGATCATTGTTCTCAATCCGACACAACTCATTTCATATAAAACTGACATTGTATGCTCCCATAAACGCGTATGTCTACTTTTTCAAACAGGAAAATTTAAAAAAAAATGCAGGATAGCCCAGTGAGTAGTCCATAAAGTTGACTGGGCATGCCTATGTGGCAGGGTGACTGTGCACATGATGGTTTTCCTCGGTGTATAATATTGTGCCAAGTGACACGTTTGTATTGGTTGTTGTGGTGAATTTTTGATTAGTTAATTGTGTGGCTAATCACAGGCTGCCATGTGGCCCATCTAGGGGCTGCCACATGGCAGTCCGAGGGATACCAAAATTTTGGTTATAGTTCGAGTGGAGTGGGTGGGGGTCGAAGATGCGACCTCCAAGTACCTAGCACAAGCCATTACCATTATGCTATGCATTCATTTATTGATCTATAATGTTTTCCGCATAGTTTTATTGTCATTTGTTTTCTGCTATGGTGGAGGGCGCTGGGATCTAGCCCCATCCCTAGTCACCACCTAGGGGTGGAACCATGGGTAGGAGGCTAGCCCCATGCTCCCCCTATTGAGAATTTGGAGGGTGGTGATTAATTCAAATACTCCCCTTGATAAGTACCATGAGCATGACACAGACCCTTGACCTTTGTAAGCCTCCAAGCCCTTGTCGAACATGTGACCTCCAAGTACCTAGCACAAGCCATTACCATAATGCTATGCATTAATTTATTGATATATAATGTTTTCTGCATAGTTTTATTGTCATTTTTTTTCCGCCATGGGGGAGGGGGCTGGGATCTAGCCCCATCCCTAGTCACCGCCTAGGGGCGGGAGGCTAGCCCCGCGCTCCCCTTGTTGAGAATTTGGAGGGGTGGTGATTATTCAAATTCTCCCCTTGATAATTAATTGTGAGATTATTTGATTTACTTATATCTTTTCTTATTAGCTTATTTATTCTTTCATCAAGTCAATTACCAAAATACAAGAGACACGAATTTAGGCTCTTCGAGCTAGGGAAAAACCTCTCCCTCTTGGAGAGGAAAACCCACGAGAAATTCTTCTTATAGAATTTCAAATGATAAGAACCATGACCATGACAGAGACCCTTGACCTTTGTAAGCCTCCAAGACCTTGTCACTGGTTGATCATTCTCTCCTACACCGACCTGCACTATCTTGCACCTTTCTGCACCAGAACTAGAGAACTCATTCTCTACTTGTATTCTTCTTCTTCCTTTGTACCTTTAGCTTTGCTGACTGTCTACTTGTCTTATAAAGAATTATCCTTAGCTTAATGCAGCCCTTACTTCAACACAGTCTCCTTTTTCACTTAATAGCAGTCCTTAAATATAGTAATATATTTTCGCACTTTATTGCATTTTAACTCAGTGATACGTTCTGCACCTTGACATAGTTGAACGCAACCCTTATCCACACTTTAAATCAACACCTTAATCTGTACTTGAACACAATCTTCTTTAGCTCCTTCATCTGCACTTGAATGCAACAGAACAAAACCCTTATTTTCACTTTAACTTGGTGTACTCCAATACCCTAATCCGCACCTTAACACAACACTTTAGCACGGTTGAGCATTGCCCTGACTTCACATGTATTTCAGACTTCACCATGTTGTATTTTCATAGAAACATACACACTTCTGCTCTTCAAATGAACCACAACTACCTTTATATATATAATGCACTTCTTCTGTTTTTAAGCTGACCATACAAATTTTTTGTAGGCCGACTTTATCACTACTTATAGGCCGACTTTGAAAGGCTAATATTCCAACGTCAATGAGGTTGTCTTGAGCCACTCCTTTACAGATATGTGACAAGGTCTTGGAGCATACCCTTTGACTAGACACTTCATATATATAACTCTTAAACACATTTATAACAAGAAGAAAAATCCTAATAGACATCAAGAAGAAGTCTATTGACCTATAATAAAAATCTTGCTCATGAAACCCATGAAGCAAGCATAACAAAAATACATTTTAATATATTTGTCTTCTTCTTTACATCAATACATAATTACATAGTCAATATGAAGACTGATCCTAGTTACACTTTCCAACACTCCCTCTTAATTAGGGAGGTAGTCATACATGTACATGGTCACTTTCAAACTGAAGAATCTCATAAGAAGAATCAGATTGGTAAACACATCTGTATAGCATCATATCAACTACCATTGTCCTAGTACAAGGCCTTGACTAACAACCCCATCTCTGAATGAGAAAATGGGCTACAATGTTGGTGAGACACATGACTTATAGATACTATATTCATTGTCGCTCCAAGCTACACCCAGGTGTTCCTAGAGTATGGCCTTCTTTGTATTATTCTTCTCTTGGGTAGCCAACCGTCAAAGAATATTGGTCCTAAAATACTCTTATCTTGAATGCCCTATCACATTCTCAAAGAGTATCGAATGAAATATGATTACCCAATCCTCCATTCAGTATTCCCAAGTGAAGACCAGAATGATGTGTTTATCCATTCTCTCCACATGGCCTTCACTGAGACTTACAACTGTTAGTCCAGGTCTAGTGCATGACACATGCATTAGAGAATCATATACGTCACTCCCTCTTAAATTAGGAAGGACACGCTTCAAGTTTCCACAAAGCAAGAAAATTATCACTAGGCTCCCTCTCAACTAGGGACCCGCGACAGCAATGGTGAGACCCCCAACTTCTCATGAATAATTCCTCCCCTCGATGTCATGGATTTCGATATTGATGAATCTTCAACCTTTAGCTTCATAGGGCATAGATCATCCATCAATTTCCTCCACGAGTCATGTTAGTTATCAGAAAGTGATCCATTAGACTTCCTTATCTAGTCCACCTTTATGCCATGCTGTTTTCCTTCGAACCATCTCCCAAGGATCTTACATTCTTTCACATGATTGGAATCCCTGCATAAACTCATCCAGATAAATATATACATATGAAATTTTAAATCAAAAGTTACCTCAATGATGATCTTTCACTAGGACATCTTCCTGTAGGCATCGACATCCTCTATTCATATTGACACCTCTCTTAAAGATATGTCTTGTGAAGGGTCTTCTTCTTTACCAGAATTCTATCAGAGTCTACATATCCTCCCAGGAGATATCCTAGTCACATATTCTTGGCTTCCGGATGATAAATGCCTCTTGAAATGGTTGCACTTCATGATCTCTTCCTTTCTTTCTCCACACATATTCATTTCCAAGAACTTCCAATTTCCAATTCCTTGTTTGTATAAAACAACCTCATATTCCATATGAGGACATAATATGTTGATTTCATTTGATAATGAAAATTTGTGTAATGGAAGAGATCCTCCTTTCTTTGATCATACTTCTAAAGATAGAAGTCCATTACCTGCAATAATATGACATGAATTCAGAACATCTAGTGTCAGCATATAAATATATATACCTCATACCTTTTCCCTTTGAGTCATCCTATAGAAATTTTACTAGAATGAAGAACTTCATTCCCTTGACCTCCTTCATCAATATGTCATCACAACCTAATCCCAGAATTCTGTAGCATAGAATTCTTGATGAAACCTTTCTGCTTTCTTTCTAACTAGTGAATCCATAGAGAACTCCATTACAAAATGTTAGCATCTGTTTCCATATTGATTATTGAATGATGACCCTTGATCTCGATGAATGTCTTCCATCAATGTTGTTATCAGTGAGGTTTCCAGGATCTCCTTCTTCAATTTCTCCTCCCATGCTTCTATCATGATGCTTTTAATATACATTGCTTCCTATCATACTATTTTACAACCGATATAAATCACTTAAAGGGGAGTATGATCTCAATCATAGTAGAGATCTTTCACTTCTTCTTTCTTAGATTTCTTTGCATCAAGTTCTTCCCTTACTTCTGTGACATGGGCTTCTTCCTTTTTTTTCTTGTCCTTTTCTGATTTAGGAAAATCCCTTTTATAATGCCCAATTTCATTACATCCAAAGCATCGTACTTTGTCCAAATTTCTTCTTTTATTCTGAGGACCAAATTTTCCGAATCTTCCTTTCTTCTTGGACATGACTTCCACTACAAGGAAAAGACCCTCTAGCTGATGTTTTTAAGGAACCCCTTATAAAAATATCCCAGATATCTGTTTGTAGTGGAGGTCTCTAGAGGAGGTTGGCGGGTGGAAGGGGTTTTTTTTTTGGGTGCAATTCTCATCATAAACTGCGCCGGTGCATTTAACTCACAATGTACTAGTGCATACTAAAAATTGGCACATTGAGACACTATGCTCTCCGTACAAACCCACACGGTGAATCTCATTACTATAACACACCAATGTGCTACGCATAAACAGGCTTGATGCATCTCAAAAACTCGCGCACCGAAATAGGGTTAAATAAAAAAAATACCAAACTGCATTTTCACTTCTTCAGTGCTCCAGACCTCTCAAGAACCAGTGCGAATTTATCTTGTGTGAGGCGCCCTGCCATCTGTGCTCCCATTGCATGCACTACTGCCACCCATTGCCTACCTTGTGGAGTTTAAATTTTTTAAAATGGTGGGAAAATTTTGTTTCTCCAATTGCTCAACAAATATGCCTCCTCGATGTGCAAATGTACATGTATTTTCCTTGTTTCTCAATAAATTAACGTTTTAGCGGATAAGAATTGCAAAAAACCTTAAAATTTACCCTTTTTCTTGTTTTTTATTTTCTTGCACAGTTTTCTCAAGCCGTTCGGCTCGCACCGTTCGTAGTGCTGCCTGCAAATTTATAGGCCACACCACGAATGGTGCTAACAGAAACCACACTGGGGTCCATTGTGGTACCAAAAATGCGCGCCGTGATTTAAAAAAAAAACATACATGGCGGTGTGGTTGTTTAAATGATCGCACTGTTGAATATGCATTAGCGTTGTGAAAGCGGTGCGTTGACCAAACTATGCGCCTCAGGGTGGATAGTTAGGTTAGCGCATCGTTGTCCTGACATCAGTACATAGTCGATGGTGCGGTCGTTTACAGGACTGCATCATTGACCATGTACTGATGTCAGGAGGGCGGTGTGATGACCTAACTATCCACCTCGGGGCGCATAGTTTAGTCAATGCATCGCCCTCCTGAACTGGTACATAGTCAAAGGTGTGGTCGTTTAAACGACCACACCATTGATCGTTGACCATAAATTATTTTTGACAAATAATAAAATCATGCTTTTGACATTATACATTCTCTTAAAAGATTCAAATGGTCATGCGATCTCAACCCCGACAAATGGTCATCCACGGTGAAGCAACGCCCTAATGAAGACCCGTATGAGTATGGCACCCTCACACCCATTATAAATTTTTTTTCCAAAGAAAGATCATATTTTTTAAAAATCCATGAGACTGATATCACCATCTTTGAAATACCATGAATTAGAGGGACCAATGCCTACCTCTGATCCCGTACTTTGTAATTGTCTTGGCCAATGTTTCTTTTTAGTTTTTGAAGTAATAAGATCTTTCCTAACAACCAATGTGTCACTTTGTTTCGATGATATGTGCCTCCATAAAGAATATGGAACATTTTTAAATATATGCATGGGATCTAATAAGTGGGTAATCTTAAGATGCTCCCAATATGGGAGGTTATAAAAGATAGATTTCCTTTTCATCCCAATGGGAAATTTCTCAACATAGGTGTCGAAGAATTCTGGATCATCGAACATAGGCTCGCCATTTGAATAAATTTTTTTTATGAACTCCTTATCCTTCTCTCTCTAAGATTCTCTAAGCCATTCAGCTAGTGTCGTTATTGGAGGCCTTTGGGTTCTCTCTCATTTACCATTGAAAGCGGATGCTGCTCTTCTGTAAGGGTGTTCTTATGGGAGGAATACCCTGGAGCAGTCATACACTGGCTTTCTTAGGTCATTGGACCATCTAGCTTTCAGAGAATGTCCACAAAATTTACATCCAAAATACCATTTTGTTACAAGACCTGTGAAATTATTGTATATAATATATATGCATGACACGTTAAATAATATCATGAAGATCATAAAAATTACAACGAATTAAATAACTAATATGTGAAAGAATATTGTTATGTATATAAACAAATCAAAAAACGTATAATTTACCGGAGCAAACTCCTAATCCTGGATAATCATGTGTCATGTAAGCACATATGCAATACAACGTAAAACTCCTCTCTGATGCAATGGGTCTTGATACATCGTATACATTTATCCCATCCCATAATTCCTTCAATTCATCTACCAGTGGTTATAAGTAGACATCCATATTCTTCACTTGTCTTATACCAAGGACTATGAGAGCCCACATAAGATGTTCATTCTTCACAGAAAACCATGAGGGGATATTGTTATTGATCACTACTACAGGCAAAACATAATAGTTGGTGTTTTGGAGGGAATATTGGTTGACGCCATCCATGGCTATGCTGAGTCGTAGAATTCATACTTCGTCCTTGAATTTTTCAGGCCATGTATCCTCTATATGCTTCATGGCTATTGAATTTGTTGGGATTCACATAACTCTCAACTCACTTATGTGTGAGGCTTGCCATCCCTGCAACATATCTCATTCTTTACAACGAAAGAGCCTTTTAATCCTTGGGATTATAGGTATGTGCCTCAATATATTAAAAGGAGGACCACGTGATTTACCCTTCTTTTTTTATTTATCATACTTGTCATGCCCACATTTCGGACATATCTCTTTGTATGCATATTCTCCTCTATATAGAATACAGTCATTTGGACATGCATGATATGATATGTACTCAACACCCAACATTTTCAAAAAATTCTTTAACTCTTTGCAGCTACCAAGCAAGACATTATCACTCGGAAGAACCTTATCTTTGAATAACATTTAGTTGGTCATGGACAATATTAAATGTACATTAATGTTGATATAATTATTAATGTTCATAAAATTGACCATTTGTAATGTTCATTGTGTGATTATATTTATCAAAATATAAGGGAGGACTTTATGGTAAATTACCTCAAAATTTCTAAGAAACATGCATTCGACAAGCCAAAATTTGCTTTCAAGTTGTACAGTAACATCGTTGTCCCCAACTGGGCAGAATTTGAATGACCGCTAGGTCCAAAGAGAGGGGTGGCGGAAGAAAATTTAAGGCTTTCGAAAAAGGTATCAATGATATGTGCTTCATCCCCTAGCCGATCATCGTTTTGGAATGCATCTAACAACATTGTCTCCATGGCAGTTGTATCCCTTAAGTAACCATCCATACCAACCTCTATTTGATTTCCTCCATTACCAGCTTGTGAAGAACTACTATTGATGTAGTCATTCTTAATTGGTGAATCTGGACGTAGTGGGAATTGAATAGGTGGTTGATTCAACCATTCTTGGTATCGTTCCTCTTTGAGTTTTTCTCTTAATTCAGCCTTCTCTCGATTTGACATTGTCTTGGGATGCAACAGAAGATGGTAGGTAGGTCACTCATCATCACTAGAATGCTAATAATTAAAAAATATATATTTGAACATGATTAGTACAAAATCTATGATATTAATTAGTAAGCACGTCGAAAATGCATGATTAATTGGTTTGACGTTGAAATAATTACATTAATATACCAAAAAATTATTATTACCATCATTGTCCCAATATTGTGGCTATAAGATGCAATGTTACAATTGGCAGGGTGAAGCGGCTGTCCATTTTCATCTACCAAATGCGCCTTGTGGTATGTTGCTCCTGATAAGAGCTTTCGACGTTTTGGAGCTGTTTGAATATTTTGTGCATTTGAACTCGATTCTGAATCTGCATGAACCTGCATGAACCTGCAAATTTTATACATTAATTTTATTCCGCTGATTGACATGGATAAAAAATAATTCACTTAGATAATGAAAATATAAATAAAATCTGAAGTAAATATTACGTCTCAAGATGGATAGGGAGAACTCCACGATGGACTTTGAGAAATATTGTGGAACGAGCTAGATTTTGAAGAATTGTCCATTCGATATAATTATGATATTTTCTCCCTGCATTTGAGCAAAATCAACAATAAATTTTGGTGTACATACCTAAAAGTAATTTCGGTGCCTTAAAACTGGACTTATTGTTATCAGTGCTAATGTACAGTTAACTGCATCGGTGATGTGTTATTAATTGATGCACCGGTGCAGTTAGATAACAAACACTTCAAATAGCCGCAAATAAAGAAAGCGTAACTTTATTTTTTTAAGTGAAAAAAACGATAAATTGAAAAATGGGCGACAAATTATTTTCGGAAATCTAATTTCATAAAAAAATTCTTTAAATAGTAAAAAATATTCATTATTACATTATTTTTGCAAAACTTTCTAGGGAGATATTTGCACGAGAGACATACCTAGAGCAAGAGAGCACGAGAGCACTATGGAGCAACGAAGTAATTTCAAACAACAACACTACTTAGATAACCATAATTTCAAACATCTGGTGATTCAAACCCTGTAGTATAGTAAAAATGTTTCAAACCCTGTAGTATAGTAAAAATGTTAAATTTTACTATAATAACTATTTGTTTTTATAGTTTCTATTTGATTTAATACATGGTAAGTAAAATTTTTAAATTTTACTATTCATTTTCAGAAAAAAAAAATAAAAAAAAAATCCATTCTTATGCTAAACCCTTGATTCTCTTTGTTTCTTCCCTTGCTTCTTCTTGTTTCTGTGACTTAAGGATTAGGGATTTTAATTTTAGATTTATAGGGTTTGTATTGACATATATATATATATATATATATATATATATATATATATATATATATATATATATATATATATATATATATATATGCCTATGACATCTAACCCGCGGGATGAATTGCAGAGTCAGATCCCAGGGAGATATTTGCATGAGAGACATACCTGGAGCAAGAGAGCACGAGAGCACTGTGGAGCAATGAAGTACTTTCAAACAACAACACTACTTAGATAACCAGAATTTCAAACATCTGGTGATTCAAACCCTGTAGTATAGTAAAAATGTTTCAAACCCTATAGTATAGTAAAAATGTTAAATTTTACTATAATAACTGTTTTTTTTTACAGTTTCTGTTTGATTTAATACATGGTAAGTAAAATTTTTAAATTTTACTGTTCATTTTCAGAAAAAAATAAAAAAATAAAAATCCATTCTTATGCTAAACCCTTGATTCTCTTTGTTTCTTCCCTTGCTTCTTCTTGTTTATGTGACTTAAGGATTAGGGCTTTTAATTTTAGATTTATAGGGTTTGTATTGATCTCTCTCTCTCTCTCTATATATATATATGACATCTAACCCGCGGGATGAATTGCAGAGTCGGATCCCAATCCATGTCGGCCCTTGCATGATTTTTTAAAAAATAAATTTTTTTAATTGGTGCGCCCTGTGTAAAATAGCACACCAGTGTGCTATTTTATTATAGCGCACCGCACATGTACTGTTTGATAAATTTTTTTTTAAAATAGTTTTTTTTAATCGTTGTGCCCTGTGTAAAATAACGCCCCAGTGCATTATTTTATTATATCGCACCGAAAATGTACTGTTTAATAATTTTTATTATTATTAATTTACGTCTTTGTTAATTGGTGCACCAATTAACATATAATGCATTGGGTCACCTTGTTGACAGAGAGCACCGTACAGTGGTTCTACTGTTTTCTTGGTGCATTTATAAGAACATGTCGCATCGCCTCCTCCACACTATCTTATGCTACAAAAACTAACACTAGAGAATTTTTATTAGTTTTTCTGTGTTAATCGGTGCACTGGTTAACATATAATGCACCGAGTCTCCTTGATGATAGAGAGAACCATATGGTGTTTCTACTGTTTTGGCACACTGCTGTCGGTGCATACTACTTGAAAGGCACACCGTTTTCTCGATTTTTTTTTTTTTACAAAGTCGGATGCTGGTTTGTATTCAAAAAAGAAAAAGGAGTCTGAGCTCTAGTGTTACATGGAAGAGCATGTGAGAAGCGGAGCAATTGAGGACAAATTTGATGTCAAATTCCCTTTTGCAATGAGCGTTCTTCACATTGAGATAAAATGAGCTAGTGTAAATTCTTACAAATTGGAAAAGTAATAAACAATATTTGCAATTCATGTTCAGTTGATGTTTGTGTGTAAGATTGATCTCCCAATAAGGTCTTCAGGATTGCCTTTCGCTGCTGCATTTCGAGCCTTTGACGGGCTGCTTCTTGATACATCATGGTAGCTTAAGGATGAAGAAGAAAACACTCTGTGATGGTGACAAGATACCAGATATTGTATGACTGTATGACTGCAATAGTTATTAAGGGTCATGGTGCTTGAATAGTCTCCAAGGATACGGGCTTTGATCACACAAAAAATAGTAGCTAGCTCACAAGAAGGAGAATGATCTGGCACGAGCATTAAAGGGATTTTGTAGAGCTTGTAAAGAGACACTTCAAAGCTGTTAATAGGGGGAGCCTTTTCAAGGCATTCAAAAGGTATATCATGAGATAGTTCTACGAAGAAAGGCATGAGTTTTAGGAGTCCAATGGCAATGGTCTTCTGCTCTTTAAGTCTGCATGGGTATTTAGGTCTGTTCATGGCAAATAACAATGGTATTCAGAAGGATTACACTGCAGTGTTCCCATTTGAATAAGACAAGCCCTGTTTGCTCGTTCATCCGCTTCCTTGTTGAGGGAGCGAAGAACACGATAAAAAGAGTTTTCTTTCATCTGATGATCAAGAGCATGACAATGCCTTATAGTTTGCTGTAAGATCAGGTTGGCAGCTTCCTTATTGTGAACCATCAGGCTTATGACAATAGCTGAGTCTCCAATAATAACTGCTCTGTTTATGCCAAGTTTTTGAAGTTGGAGCAGACCTTGATAAAGGCCTAATGCTTCTGCTCTATTGTTGGAAATATTGCCCAGTCCCCATTCATAAGCAAGTGTGATGTCACCATTACCATTACAGATGATTCCTCCAGCCCCAGCCATCCTTGGGTTAGATTTGGAGGCGCCATCAAAAAATAAATAATGTGTATTGCAGCCTCTGAGCCATATTGAGAATTCCTATTCCTTCATTCTAATTTTCCAACTGTACCTTGAGTTCTTGCTATTGGTATTGGAATTGTTGCTACTTTGAACCAAGTTGCTTTTGTCTAGTAAATATCCTATGCAATTTCTTTCCTCCACATAAAGATCCACTGTGTTTAGCTTTCCTTGGGATTTTGTTGACAAAGCTTCCAAGGTGCGGCTCCACGCCTTGTTGTAGAGCTGTTTAACTCTGGTTTCTTTATCTTTAAAGATCATTCGATTTCTTGCTAACAAAATGTTCCATAGAAGAGAACAGGGCAAAGCATTCCATACCCTTCGAGCAATATTATTTTTTTTCCTCTGTTAGGGATAGCTTTTCCTCCATATTTGTAGAACTTCTGAGATGCTGGTGTTGGGTGCCCATGGTAGATTGATACTCCAGAAAGCTTCCTTCCAACAAGCTATGGCAAAGGGGCAGTATATGAATAGATGTTGGCTGGTTTCTTCATCTGATTGAAAATTTGGACACCGAGATGGGCCAAAAATTCCTCGTTTTTAAAGATTTACAGAAGTTAAAACTTTCCCTCTTAGAAGAACCCAAATAAAAAATTTAATTTTTGGGAGGGTCTCTGCTTTCCAAACAAGTCTCCACTGCGCCCAAACAAACATAGGAAATTCGATGTTGCATATCAGAAGGTAGGTAGCTTTAACAGTGTAGATGGTGCCTGAAGGGTCCCATCGAAATCCATCATTGCTGTAGCGATTGGAAGGTGCTATGCCATGGAGCTGAGCTTACAGATTAGTGAGACTAATTTCCATATCATCAAGGATGTGTGGGAAGACCCAACCTGTCCAAGTTTGAGTGAGGCCATCCCACTGTGAAATCTGATCCAAAGTTTGAATTCCTATACCATTAAGAAAAGATAAGATCTGATGTGTACCTGGCCAGCTATTGCTGGGCTCTTTCCCCATTATCCTATCAGCCCCAATTCTAATGTGACTGCCACCATTGGGAACTTTGGAGATATTTTGTGCAAGAAGAGGAATTTCTCTCTTACACATCCTCCAAATTTTTGAGCACACTCTGTTAGGAGTCTCATGGTCCAGCAGCTGTTGCCTTGGGAAGTTAAGGTATTTATGTTCTAAGAATTTCTTCCACCACACATTCTTGCCAGTTATGAGCCTCCAAACAAGCTTGGTAGCAAAGGCAAGGTTTAGAAGCTTTGAGGATATAATTCCAAGCCCAACTTTTTCATATGGCTGTATAACTTGCTTCCAACCAACTAGATTGTATTTCTTTTTTTCATTTTCCCCCCCTTTCCATAGAAAGCGTCGAAGGAGTGCGTCCACTTTATTATGGAAGATGGCTGGTGCTTGCAGTAGTGTAAAACAGTACAAGGGTAGAGAGGAGAGACCTGCTTTCAGGAGTATTAGGCTCCCTGCTGGATTGAGCCAAGAGGTACCCCATTACTGCACCTTCCTTTTCATCTTGTCCATAATGATATCCCACACTGAAGCTTTCATATTGCCGGCACTCACTGGCATGCCCAGATAAGAAAAATGCTCCCAGTCCAACTTACAAGAGACTCCAAAGATATTTGCAATGCTGTGAAGAGTTTGGGCAAAAGCGTTCCAATCAGAGATACAACTCTTGTGGTAGTTTATCAAGCCTCTAGAATAGCTCATGTATTTGTCTAGGAGAGTTTTGAATCGGCAGGCTATGATTTTTGATTCTCCCCCCATTAAAAGAGTATCGTCAGAAAACTGGGAGTGATTGATATTCTTGACTCCATTTTCAAATTTAATCCCAGTAATGAGACCCATACCTCGATTGTAGTTCAGGGCTCTGCTGAAGGATTCAGCCATCAATATGAAAAGATAAGGTGAGAGCGGATAGCCTTGTCTTAATCCATGGGATGATTGGAAGGATGGTCCAGGTCTACCATTGATGAGTGGTGAGATCCAAGGACCAGAGATGCATGCTTTAATAAGGTCAATAAAGGTTGCGGCAAATCCCATTTTTTCCAAGACAACAAATAAAAAGGAGTGCCTGACACGGTCAAAGGCATTGGCTAAGTCTAATTTTAGGATAAAGCCTTTCTCATTTCTCACTTGGTTGGAATGAATGGCCTCTTGGACAAGAAGGATGGAGTCTGAGATTTTTCTATTGGCCAAAAAACCCCCTTGACTTTCTGATATGAGAGAGGGGAGGAGAGGTTTAAGGCGTGATGCCAAAATTTTGGTTAAGATTTTGTAAGAGGAGTTGCACAATGAGATGGGTTGAAAACATGAGAAGGATAGAGGTCGATTTTCCTTAGGAATAAGTGCTAGATGGGTTGCATTAGTGAAGCCTCCTACTTTTCATTTGTGCTAAGCCCATTTCAGCATCTTGACAAGATATCTTTTAATTATTTCCCAATATGTTCTGTAGAAGAAGATGGGGAAGCCATCTGGATCAGGAGCTTTGTCTGGTTGAAGCGTCCAGATGGCATTTTGAATTTCTTCTTCATCAATTTCTTTGGTCAAGTTAGCATTGATATCCTCACTAAATCCTTTGGGCAAGTGCTGTAGGAGGTCTGAGTAGTCTTCTGCTTCTTTTGTCTCTATTAAGAGAGAGCTGTAATAGTCTGAGGCCGTTTTCTTGATGGCATCTTGGGTTTTTTGAAGGTGGCTTTCCTCATCATTGATCATAGTGACATTATTCCTGACTTTCCTAACAACAACCTGCTTATGGAAGAAGGCAGAGTTTTTATCTCCTCCTTGAAGCCATAGCTGTCTTGACTTTATTCTCCACTTCTGCTCTTCATCTCTATTGACACGATAAAGCTGATAATATAAATCACGTTCTAGCGCTTTATCCTCTTGTGATAGGCCATGTTCCTCTATCTTTCTGTGGACTATTTCCAGCTTATTTTTTATTTTTGTTTTTGATTTTTCTGGTTCTTTATAATATTGCTTGGCCCAGTCTTTCAAGGCATGTTTTGTCTTTTTCAGTTTACATTCCGAAATGTAGCCCGACGACCCTTCTATGTGCTGCTACCACGTTAACTTTACAATCTGATCCACGTTCGGATTGCTGTGCCATAAGGAGATGTATTTAAAGGGAATCGTCCCTAATGGGCAATGGGCCTCAAGAACTAGACTTGCGGGATAGTGATCAGATGCCATATATGGAAGTATTACAACATAAGCTGTGGAAAAGACAGAAAGGAGAGTTGTGTTTATCAGTATTATATCAAGCCGCTCCATTATGTTATCTTTGCCCAGCCTACGATTATTCCAAGTGTATCTCCGGTTTTTTGGGATGACATCGTCTAGATCATACTCCTGCATGATTTCTTCCAGATTTGATCTGTAGGGGTCATGGGAAAAGACACCTCCTCTTTTCTCATTTGAGTGCAGTATAAGATTGAGATCCCCACCAAGGATGACATTTCTGTTATCTTCAACATCTATGTCTGTTTGTAGAGTCGCCCAGCATTGCTCTTTATCTCTGAAATGGTTCGGTGCATATATATTGTAGATGAAAATTTGTTTGTGATCTTCTTGATTCTCTAAAGTAACTTTGATCCAATACTGGCTGATTGTATTGGATATGCATGTCCAAATGTTTTTATTCCAAATAGTAGTGATTCCAGCAGAGGCTCCTCTTGATTCACATATGTGTCCATCATACTGTCTAAGCTGATATATGATTCCCTTCATCTCTTGAAATCCTTGCTTAGTTTCTTGAATCATTAGGATTCCAAGCTTCTCATGTTCTATCAGGTCTTTTAGGGAAACAAATTTAGAGGGGTGCCCTAATCCCCTACTGTTCCAAGATATTACTTTCATCATTGAGCATGGGTAATACAAACAGATGCTTGCCCTCCATGCTCCTTGTGTGCTGTCTCTTTTCTACTTTGACCCATAATATAAGTTTCTATGCGGTTTTGAGTTCCCATGGCTATATCTTTTTGAGCATTTTCATCTCTATGGTGCTTTATATTTTTCCTTCCAAGCCCTTTTTTTTGCGCTTCCAAATTGGCACTATGCTCTTTCGAGGAGCTCCTTGTTGATCAGGAGGGAGGGGGAGGTGTGAGAAGGAATGATGGGAATGGAAGGTTCATTTTCAGAGGAGATCAGGGGGTTGGAATCAGGGAGGGAGACGGTGCCAAAGGGGTTAGATGATTCCAAGGGGGTTTCAGAAGAAGGACCAGAGGTAGGAGGGATGGGAGGGCCCAGGGAGGAGGAGGGGGGAGGGGCGGCTTTAGAGTTTTCCTTTAGGGTGGTATTCTTCTTTTTTACAGTTTCCCATTGCTCATCTGGCTGAGCATTTTCAACATTAACTAATTTAGAACATCGATTAGCAAAATGGCCATACTTGTGGCATACCTTGCATTTAAATGGGATTTGTTCGTAGTCCAGCTGATGAACATGCATCCAGTCATCCACTTTGAGCTTGATTGCCTCCGGAAGACCCTTGCCAAGATCAAATTCAACACAGATATGCGCACAAGCTTGCATATTGTCCTTGGGTTCGCTTTGATCTATGTATTTTCCAACAACATTGCTGATGGCACGAACTGAATCGTCACCCCAACAGTGCAGCGAGAGATGCGGAAGCCGAACCCATACCAGAACAGCACTAGGGAAATCCAGTTCGGGATCGAAATTTGGAGTCCATTTATTCAGATATAGTCCTTTAGAATCCATAAAATATGGTTCATTTATGAAGATTAAATCCTTGTCTGCTCTTGATTCGAAATGAAAAGTATAATATCCTTTCCCACAAAAACGTATGGAGATTTTTCCACTTACTTTATCCGCCCAGTTTCGTTCTATCCATCTTTGCACTATTTTAGAGGATGGCCATAAGCCAGTAAATTTCCCGATGAGGCCCCATTCAGCTAGAGATAGCGCAACCATTCGAGGTAGAGCAAGAGGCAGCTCAACTTCTTGCAGTCCATCTAATTTTTTCACAAACTTCGATAGAGCAGGTCGTGGGCGTTGGGGAGGCAGTGATTTTATCAAAGTAGAGAAAGAAAATTATGCATCGGCCCCCTCCGAAGAAGCATCCAGAGGGGCCATGGCAGGGCCAGAAGCCACCAACAATGGAGGGCTATAGTTGCAGAGCGACGGCCTAGGTCAAGCGCGTGATTTTTCTTCTCGATTTTTTTTTTTACCTGAAAATTTTGTGATTTATTTATAAAATAAATTAATGAATGGTATGGTACAAGTTTCATATTGATAAAGAAATGGATGACAAGAGATCAAGTAACAAAAATACTGATAGCACATCGAGAAAAGAAAAAAAGGCAAGTTCTTTGTAATTTTTTTACAATACTTATTATTTTTTATCTATATGTAAGTTTAACTAATATGTATTGTGTTTTGTGTATCATGCAGAGCCAAAAAATAATGAAGCTCGATAAGATTATTTCTGATCTAAGACCAGAAGAGCATAAAATCTTGATGGAAAAATTGCAGAAGGATGAATCGGGTGAATGAAAAATTCTATAGATCCAATATGAGTTTCTTTTTTAAAATTTCATTAATAATATACTTAAAAATATTAGATAACATGTTTAAAACAATCTATTAATTCACATATGTTTAATGTTCTACATGGACGAATAACGAAGAAAAGGAATGTTGTTCTAAGAAAAGAAAAAAATAGAACATGCAAATGAAAATGAATTTCTCCTTAGCTCATCTGGAGTGGTGCTGGAGGTTAGCGAAAGGGGGAAAAACTTTTACAAAACTTTGAGGAATCTAGTGGAACGAATGTATAGATTTTATTTCAACTTACAATACAAAAATCAATCCAATGATTCCAAGAACCAAATTTTATCTAAACTATATGATGAGTTTCCAGAGAATTGGTCAATGAGACATGTCAAACTTTATTAGCAAAAACGTATCAAAAAAAAAAAAAGGAATGAAAAAATAATATTCCTTTAAATGTTTTTCTAGAATTATATGTATATATTACTAGAAAGAAATCATTTATAAATATCACTTTTGTTATATTTACTTTTTCATATATCAATATAAAAATTAAATAGTTTAATGTCATCTTACATTTTTAGGAAGATTATGCAAATCTCAAAAGATGAACGAGATGATATCAGAAATGTGCCAATAGGAATGTCCAAAAAGGTGTACAAGGATATGGTCAAAGAAATGGACATAATTGCATCGCACGAAGAGCCATATTAACAACAACGTGCTTCAAATGTAATATGTAATCATTGGGATTTTCGATTAGGTACAATAAATAAAAAATTTAGCATTAAATATTAATTTTCAAGTATTTTATTGCAGAAAAGAAAAGAAAATGGAACCCATTCAACACATAAAACAAGATGACAAAGAAGAAAATGGTTGATATCTAAGTTTGTGAGTAATTATTACTTCCTTATAACAACTTGAATAGATTTTATTTTTGTATATTTTAAGTTGTTTTACAACAATCATCATTTGGGTTGATATCTAAGTTTGTGAGTAATTATTGCTTCCTTATAACAACTTAACTAGATTTCATTTTTGTATATTTTAAGTTGTTTTACAACAATAATCATTGAATGTCTTCAAATAGGTGCTAACATACAAAGAAGTACCATTAGACAAATTGATTGACATTGGGTTAAATATGGGTTGCCAGTATATGTTGGCATATCAAAAATTAATTGTGGAATTTGTAAGCATCTATCAATCTGGTTTTACTTAGCTCAGTCTATAATTAATAGAACAAAAATTTATTTTATATTAAATATATGATTTGTTATGGGGTATAAAACTTGTAGGAAACAAAGTTTGGAACTACGCCAACAAATGAATTATTGAAAGATGGCATGAAATTTGGTTTTGAAAGAATGTGTGTAGTTCATGAATTAATTCTTGCTATGATACATTTCTTTTCGATTTACATTGATGTATATTATTTAATAATGCAATTTTCATTATTCTCACCAACATATATACACTCATTACAATTTATTTTTATGTTTGTAGATGGAAGTTGAAGAAGAAGAAAACAATCAACACCGTGAACAAAACATTCCTCAAAATAATCCGTCATGGAAGTAGCTCAACCAGTGACAACAGTTCCAACGAAGAATGATGATCAGTATGTTTGGATATCAAAGCAAGGCATTGTATTTTTTGAAATATTTGTCTGTGAAATCAGACATTTTGTTTAATGTAATGGACATAGTGTCCCAATTGAAAGATAGAGGGATGCCAATAACTGTCCCATTTTGTATGAAAAAGAGTGTCTTATATATATAATAATAATAATAAAATACGTTTTAATTTATTCTATTGCGTTCTCCATTATCGCTGTGAAATGTTACACCACTGATTAAATTTATAGATGATTAAATATTATACATTAGGGGAATTTTGAAGTCTAAAATGGGCCTCCAAAGGAAATTATAAAATAATAGTGGAAATAATAAAATAAGATTTGATTACCTCATCAAATCTTAGAGGAAAAAAAGGAAAAACTACTTATTTTAACTTGTATTTTCAACTTATCTCCCTATGGGTTTACTCAAATTTCGAGTGGAAACACTCGTTAGATGCATAATTCGATTTCTCATCCAAGGAGAACCGATGTTGCATAATTTTGATGGACCTTTGTTGTATACCAACTCCAAAAATAGAAGAAAAGAGATATCAATGCCTTATAAATAAGCCACTTCGAGGGGGCAACCTCCAATACATTACATAAATGAACAATTCTTGGATGATACAATTTACAAAACCTCCTTTCTATATATAGGAGTCCATGTGGCCATCATGTAATCCTAGTGGGCCACAATGTAATCCTAGCCGACCTAACAATAATAATTTAAGGGCACAATAATAACAAAATGGGGGTTACAAGGGTACAATAATAACAATAAAGGGGGTTACACTAACAACAATAAGGGACTATACTAGTAATATAGGGACCTAACATGCCCCTCTCCTTCAAAAAAGTGTTGTCCTCAACGCTTGAGTAGCTCTGGGTGCTTCTGTATAAAATTCTCATCCTCCCATGTAGAATCTTCGGTGGGTAAGTTCTTCCACTTGATGAGATACTCTGAAATTGATCGATTCCGTAGTTGTCGAGTTCTTGTTTCCGTGACCGCTTCAGGTTCCAATATGATTTTTCCTTCCTCATCAAGTTCTGGAAATATTGTTTGAACTGGAAGATTTTCACCTATAACCTTCTTTAAGCATGAAACATGGAAAGCTGGATGTACTCGCGAAGAAGCAGGAAGCTCCAATTTGTATGCCATAGTACCAATCTTTTGCAACACCTTGTAAGGACCATAGTACTTTGGCGATAATTTATTATCCTTCTTTGCTTGCTTGAGGGACATTTGTTTGTATGGTTGTAGCGGTAAAAATACCCAATCTCCTACATCAAAACTTCTCTCGCTACGATGTTGATCTGCCTGTTGTTTCATTCGATTTTGTGCCAAATTCAGGTTATCCTTTAAGAGTTGGAGAATTTCTTGCTGATGCTCGATGTGATCTTCCACTGCTTGAACCTTCGAATTTTCCCTTAAAGATGATGTGATCGATGGTGGATGATATCCATAAAGTGCCATAAATGGGGTCATTTTTGCTGCAGTATGGAAGGAAGTGTTATACCACCATTCGGCGAGAGGTAACCACTTGACCCATTGTGTTTGTTTATCAGATACAAAACAACGAAGATATCCTTCCAAAAATTTATTTACTATCTCGGTTTGACCATCAGATTGAGGATGATAAGATGAGCTATGAGCTAATTGAGTACCCAAACAAGAAAATAACTCCGTCCAAAAATTTCCAGTAAAAATGGGATCTCTGTCGCTCACAATAACCCTTGGGCTTCCATGTAGCTTTTGAATTGTGTTCATAAATGTAGTAGCAATTGTACTTGCTTTAAATGGATGAGATAATGCACAAAAGTGTGCATACTTGGTAAGTCTATCAACTACCACCATGATGACAATCTTTCCTTCGGACTTAGGTAAACCTGTGATAAAATCCATTGAAATCTCCTCCCAACGTTGACTTGGAATGGATAAAGGTTGTAGAAGTCCCGGGGTCTTAATTGTCTCAACTTTATTCTGTTGGAAAACCAAACATTCCGCCACAAACTTTTGAATATCAGATTTAAGGCCATCCCAAAAAAATTCTTTCTTCACCCTGTGGTAAGTTTTTAAAAATCCTGAGTGTCCTCCTAAAGGAGAAGTGTGCAATTCCAGAAGAATCTTTTGTTTTAGTTGGGAATTCTTACAAAGATATAAGCGATCTTTGTACCATAAGGAATCATTTTTCCAACCAAATGTATCAGATGTACTAGGATCTTGCTGCAACTTTTGAATGAGTGTCCATACATCTTTGTCCTTCTTCCATTCATCTCTTGCTTCGGTTATCCAATCTGGTTGGATAATAGAAATGGCACAAAGCAATGCTTCCACCTCTTCATTCTTTCTTGAGAGTGCATCTGCAACGACATTAAGCTTTCCTTTTTTGTAGATTATTTCAAAGTCATAACCCAACATCTTTGTGACCCATTTTTGCTGCTCTTCTGAAGATAGTCTTTGTTCCAAAAAGTGTTTCAGACTATCATGATCAGTTTTTACCTTGAAGTGTCTTCCCATTAGGTAAGTTCTCTATTTCTTTAGTGCATGCAGTATTGCTAACATTTCCTTCTCATAAATAGGTTTCTGTAAATACTTTCCTTTGATTGGACGACTTTCAAAAGCAATGGGTCTTCCTTCTTGCATTAAATAGCACCAATTCCATTTCCTGAGGCATCACATTCCACAATAAAGGTTTTTGTGAAGTCTGGCATAGCTAAGACCGGTGCTAGGCACATTGCCTCTTTAAGATGTTCAAAGGCCTTAGTTGCTTCAGGAGTCCATGAAAATACATCTTTCTTCAATAATGTTGTTAGAGGTGCTGCTATTCTCCCATAATTCTTAACAAACTTGCGATAATACCCTGTTAACCCGAGAAATCCTCGCAACTGCTTTATGGTTGTGGGGACTTTCCATTCCTTAATGGCTTTAATTTTGTTAGGGTCTACTTTAACACCCTCGTGAGATACACTATGACCCAAATATTCCACCTCTTGTACTCCAAAGAAACATTTGGATGTTTTTGCATATAATTGTTTCTCCTGCAATAGTTTGAGCACCCTGTCAACATGTTCAACATGATCCTTCCAAGAACTGCTATAGATTAGTATATCATCAAAAAATACTAGCACAAATTTTCTAAGGAAGGGTTTGAAAATGGAATTCATCAACCCTTGAAATGTCGAAGGTGCATTGGTAAGGCCAAAAGGCATGACCAAAAATTCATAATGACCCTCATGAGTTCGAAATGTTGTTTTTGGAATATCTTCAGTCTTCATTCTAATTTGATGATATCCTGAACGAAGATCCAACTTGGTAAAATAATTTTCTCCATGTAATTCATCCAATAATTCATCAATCACAGGAATGGGAAATTTATCTTTAATGGTGAGCTTATTGAGCTCCCTATAATCCGGACACATTCGCCATGATCCATCCTTCTTGTGTACCGATACTACAGGAGCAGAGAAAGAACTTTGACTAGGTTGAATTATACCCGCCTCTAACATTTCTGCAATCATGCGTTCAATTTCGCTCTTTTGGAAGTAAGGATATCTATAAGGCCGGATGTTTGGAGGAACACTTCCTGGAATCAAATGAATACCATGATCATGATCACGAATAGGTGGGAGTCCTTTGGGAGTTTCAAACACCTTGGAATGATTGTCCAAGACTTGTTGGAGATCTGCAGAAATAGATGATTTTGATGTAGGAACTTCTAGTGAGCATAATTGTGCAATTACGCCTCGTTGTTCTTTCTTTAGAAGCTTTGTCATGCCATTAGAGCTTATTATCCTTCCTGGCTTCCCTTCAATACCCCGTAATTCGACTTCCTTTCCTTCTGAAAAGAATTTCAAGAAAAGTTCTTGAAAATTAAAAGCTCCCGTCCCCAAAGATTGTAACCATTGTACTCCTAGTACAACATCAGCACCTCCCATAGGAATGGAAAGCATTGGACTAGTCAACACATATTCCCCCATGGTTAGCTTGATTTTATGGCATTTTCCAGAGCAATTTATAGTTCCTCCATTTGCAACCATCACTTGACATTCTGGTGCTGGGTATAGGAAACAATTTAATTCCTTGGCTACCTTACAATGAATAAAATTATGGGTGCTACCTGAATCAATCAACACTATTACCTTTCTCTTCTTGATTTGTCCTTTTATCTTGAGAGTTTGAGGAGTGGTAATTCCTACCAGTGCATTACACGATATGGTCGGATTCATTTCCTCTTCTGGGGCTGGTTCCTGGTGTATATCCTCTTCTTGTTCATTTTCTTCTTCCTCTTTACAATCTATGTAAAATAATTTCTTCTTAGCACACTTATGACCTTTAGTGTATTTTCTATCACAGCTGTAGCAAAGCCCTTTTGCTCTTTTTTCTTCCAATTGTTGTGGTGTCAACCTTGTAGGTTGTGGAAATCTAGGCGTAGCAACACTTCCTTCTTTATAGAATTGAGTGGTAGGCTTCCTTGTCACCATAATTTTATATTCAACTTTTCTTGCCAACCTGAATGCCTTCTCCAATGAATCAGGTTCCAAAACGTGAACTTCATGTTGGATGTTATCCTTTAAAGTGCCTATGAAGAGATCAATCCTGTGTTCCTCTGGAATATCAGTTACCCTTATATTCAATTTTTGGAAGTCCTCAATGTGCTCCCCAACTAAACCCTTTTGTTTGAGATTTATCAATTGGCTAAAGAAGGTGTTGCTCTTTGTATCCTCATAATGTGCTATCATTTCCTCCGTAAAAATTGACCAAGTGACAATTTTTTTACGAGAACAAAGCCATCGATACCATACAAATGTATTTTGTTCTAAATGTAAAGTTGCAATGCGTACCTTTTGTGTGTTTTGCACGTTATGGAGATCAAAATATTGCTCCATCTGTAGTATCCATGTTACAGGATCCTTTCCATCGAACTTCCTCATATCCATTTTTGGAATATGGTGGTTCTTCCCGCCAACATTAGAGTTTATGAAATCACGATTAACATTTATTTTGTTCTCATCATGAGTTTCCTCTACTATCTTTTCACCATTAGGAAACATTTCTTGTATCAACTTTGTCAAACCTTCCATGTCTGCTTTTAGATCATTCTTCATATTTTCCATTTTAGCTTCCATGTCATCCATCTTAGATTCCATGCCAGCTTCCATGCCATCTATCTTAGATTCCACGCCTTTCTTCAAACCATCCATATTATTCTTCACACCATCCATCTTTGCTTCCATGCCTTTCTTCAAAACTTCCATTTCATTTTTTTTTGCTCTTTGCGAGAGCGAAATTTGGTGCACTTGCTCTTGTAATTTTGATAGATCATGTTGCAATTATTCATCTTCATGAGTCATAGTAGAGCCTTCTGAAGGCTTAATGGGTGTTGAATTATTTTTATGGGGCATTTTTTAGAACCCAATACTGATATCTATTCTACAATATGCCCTTGGAATCAATTCAAATTATTTTTTCAAACAAGACTTATGCAATTCGGAAAAAAATACACATCTTTTTCTTGCTTTTTAGGAGCTCGATATTGAAATTGGATTATATTTGTGATTGCGGCTCTTCAATATCTGAAATTCAGCACTGAAGTAGCCCTCTAAATTTTCTTTTGAATGCCATAGGTTTGACCTGATTTGGATTCTCCCAGACAAAGTTATGTCCAATCTCCCACAATGACCTAATTATGGACTAGTTCAGTAGAGCGAACTTGTACGAATTTCCACGTGTCACTGTTTCATCCTTCACCTCTAAAATTGATAGCCAAGAAACTAGAGTCCATGTGATTGCGACCAATTTTTACGGAACTCCAATCCGATGCTCAGAGAGAGAGTTAGTGAAATTTTCCCACAATCACCTCTTTGAGATGAAATTCGGGAGCCTGAAAAAACACTACCTTCCACAGATCATATCTCCAAAAATTTTGCGAACCAAGCTTTGAAATTTTTCAACGAGTTTCCTCGAGATTTCATCTTCTCACCCTAAAAATTTCAGATTCCGAACCTTCGTAGAAAAAAAGTTATAGTGCAAATGCCACAATGACCTGTTTAGGAGCCTGAAAAAAGACCTAACTTCCACATATCATATCTCCGAAAATGTTGCGAATCAAGCTCTGAAATTTTTAGATGATCTTCTTTAGGATTTTGGATTCTCACCCTAAAAATTTTAGCTTATGAAACTTCGTATAAAAAAATTTATAGCGAAAATTCCATGATGACCTGTTTGGAGCAGCGAAACCCTAGAATCCAAAGCTCTGATACCAAATGTTGTGTAACCAGCTTCAAAAATAGAAGAAAAGAAATATCAACGCCTTATAAATAAGCCACTTTGAGGGGGAAACCTCCAATACATTACTTAAATGAAAAATTCTTGGATGATACAATTTACAAAACCTCCTTTCTATATATAGGAGTCCATGTGGCCATCATGTAATCCTAGTGGGCCACAATGTAATCCTAGCCGACCTAACAATAATAATTTAAGGGCACAATAATAAAAAAATGGGGGTTATAAGGGTACAATAATAACAATAAGGGGGTTACACTAATAACAATAAGGGACTATACTAGTAATATAGGGACCTAACAGCCTTGCTACATGAAAAATGATAAATACATGAAAAATGTGATTGCAAACACATTTTTCATGTATTTCTCATTTTTTGTGTAGCAGGGTTCATAGAAAGTATGCAACATGGGTACTCCTTGGATGAGGAATTAAATTTTGCATCCAATGAGTACTCCCACTTGAAATTTGAGTAAAACCTTAGGGAGATAAGTTGAAATACGAGTTGAAAAAATAGTTTTATTGTTTTTTATTATTTTTAATTTTTTACTCCAAAAATGGTGAATCATCCCCAATGGTTGACATCATCATCTTGTTATTTTTTAATATTTTTAATTTTTTACTCCAAAGTGGTGAATCATCCCCCATGGTTGACATCATCACCTTGAATCCTATTGGTTCTTATAAAGTTTATTTTTTTGTATATTTTTCTTAGGAAGCCCATTTTAGACCTCAAAATTCCCCTAAAGATGAAGGGATGCGAAACCTGATGATATCATTTAACAAATTAATCCAAACATCACATTAAAATGCACTAATAAAAAATTAATTGATAGGAATACTGTTATAAGATATGTCTCGACTTTTGATGAATAATAAATTTAAAAAAATCACAATAATTGCACTGTCACAGGTTGGTTTCTAAAATATACAAAATGAACATCGGTGTGTGTTAGTTACTTTGCATCGATGCGTTTGCATGCTAATGCACACTGGTGCATTTCTACGACCTATGGGCACCTCAAAAATACCAATACCAATTAGAACGCTTGGTGAGTTTGTGTGATACTACGTACTAGTGCTTTTTTGTGGTACTGCGCATCGATGCATTTCTACGACCTATGGGCACTGCACAAATACAAATACCAATTATAATGTTTGGTGCGCTTTATCGATGACTACCGCCTGGGCAGTTTGATAGGCGTTGCATGCACCAGTGCGGTTTTCCTTTGACGCTCCGATTCGTTTTTATAACTTGACGACCCAGCGCATTGTATCACCTATAGGGCCCGATGTGGTTTTACACCTTAACGGCCTGGTGCATGCACCTTCCACCAACCTGGTGCAAATTTCTGGATGACATGCATTGGACTATTGCTAAACACCCTAGGGCGTCCAATTTTTATTTTTTATTTTTATTTATTTATTTATTTATTTTTTCGTCCCGGTGCTTGGTAGGTTTACAGTACCGATGCGTTCACAGTACAACGCACCGGTGCGTTGACACCTGATTAGCGCATCGTTGAGAAAAACATTTGTAACAACCTCTGGGCGCCCAATTTTTTTTAGTTGTGTTGAAATTCCGTTAGAAGCTTCGCCAAAACCTCCGTTACCGAAAATGGATTTTGTAGCAAATGTTTTATTGACAATTTTGGCCAATTTTATAACACTAAAAACCTCTTTTATAACCTCTGCAAAACGCAATCCTTATCTGCACTTTAACTCGGTCTACTCTAGTGCCCTAATCCACACCTTAACACAACACTTTAACACAGTTTAACATTGCCTTGACTTCGCATATATTTCAGACTCCACCACACTGTATTGGCACAGAAACATACACACTTATTCTCTTCAAATGAGCCGCAACAACCTTTATATATACAGTGCACTTCTTCTATTTTTAGGCCAACCATACAACTTGCTTGTAGGCCAAATTTATCACTGCTTATATGCCGACTTTCAAAGGCTATATTTCAGCATTAATGAGGTTGTCTTGAGCGATGCCTTTGCAGATTTGTGACAAGGTCTTGGAGCATACCCTTTGACTAGAAACTTCATATATATGACTCTTAAATACATTTATAACTAGAAGAGAAATCCTAATAGACATAAAGAAGAAGTCTATTGACCTATAATAAAAATATTGCTCATGAAACCCATGAAGCAAGCATAACAAAAGTACATTTTATTATCTTTGTCTTCTTCTTTACATAAATACATAATTACATAGTCAATATGAAGGCCGATCCTAGTTATCTTTTCCAACATTCCCCACTAACCATAACCTAACCATAAATGCCAGCGCCAACGAACATATGTCTGCTTAAATGTTAAGGACGATGGTTAGTGGAAAAATCGTGATTTTTATTTTTATTTATTATTATTATTATTATTATTATTATTTAAACCATATATATGGTTCGGAATTCAGCATTAAGGAGTTAGAGGAAAAATTAATGCTTCGACAATTTCGCCCATTTTTTTGGCAATTTGGAGCTTAGTTAGCAGAATTCCAGGCGGATTTATAGGATGGTGCCGAATTTTGAGTAATTTGTGGAGTGGTTAATGCCAAAACTTGGGGAAGTCATAACTTACTCAGTGTTTGACCAAATGTGAGGCAGAAAGAGGCTACACAACAATTTTTGGGCATTCTGGAGCTGATGGAACAAGTTTCAGAGCTATTTGAGCATTGCAAACATATGTAATCACACTTTTGAGCATAATAGAAAGAGGGCCAAGCCATTGGAAGTTGAACCAAGGAGATGTAGCCTAGGTAGGGTGAACTCCTTCATCATGTGTTGTTGTGTTATTTTTTATGGTGATGTTCATGTCTGTTAGATGTTGTTGTTCAATTTTTTTTAATGTTATTTTTCTCAATAAATTCACATAAAAACACATAAAAACTCATGTTTAACTTGCAATATACGTCATAATCCTCGAACACTTTTTTTTATATTCTGATTTGGAATTTAGCACAACAATGATCCGGACTTATGCAAGAACTGATCTAGACTTATGCAAGAACACAATAAAATACATAAATACACATAAACACAAATATGCTGCAGAAATAAGACTTCATTTCGTTAATCACATAACTGAAATATGCTTACATATAGAATGTAAATAACCTAGCTAGGGTGCTGGTAGCTTATCTCTGAGAAGATATGTGGCAGATACAAGCATTTGAACTGTGTTACAATGAGGCTCACAGGTTTATTTATTATTGAGAAACAATGGAAAAATATAAACATCCAAAAACCTAACCCTAGGAGATGAAGTGCCAAAACTATGGGCCCCGTTTGGGTAAATTGGTATATCAACTTCTTGGGGACGTAACTTTGGCATACAATCTCCGTTTGATGCGCACAATACCTCGTTAGAAAGAACTATCCAAGGAATACAACTTTTGATGTGAGAAACATTGCTCAAAGACCCATGTTGCTCCCGATTTTCCCAAAAAACGTTGTTTAGGGTCTAAAAAAAGCTCCGAAAGTTCAGGACCCGAAAAACTACTAAAAATAGTCAACTGTGCTACAATTAAGGAAACTGAAAAACTTAAAGAAACAATGGTGTGGGTCCAAGTGGAATAAGCAGGGTGGCCACCAATATCCACATGGATTAAAAAAACACTGATTTTCTCATTAAGATCAACAACTTATCCTTAAATTTGGAAGTAATGACGTTTTTAATATTATCCTTATTCCCCAAGATGATATCCTCCTTTATCTCCCAATGATCGCCAATAATTGGCATCCTTATGCCACCCTTTCTTGAGTCGAAAGTGGTTTTGACAAGAGTTAGAAGTAATTTTTGGGAGTCTCTTGGATTTCATGTTATACAACTTCTTCTTATACATCGAATATCTAAACATAGTTGTGCACTCAATGGGGGATGCTAGCCTCAATTAAGAGAATAAGGTATGGAGTATTACCTTTAATCTTGAGGTTTTAGGTTATGAATTGCTTATGGATTATTTCAATATTTCTCCCTTAAAATATAGATAGATTGCATCCCCACACCTCACATCCATATAAAATAACAGGGGTGACGAGAGTCTCAAAGAGGAATTTTTTTTTTTACTCCAAACCCAAAGATCATCCATATTACAATTGTTTTCAAGCTCATAGTAAGATTTCCAACCACCTATAATCCTTTTCTCAATGTTATAGTTCTATTTGAGCTGATGGTGGATGTCAATATCTAAATATTTGTAAGAAGAAACATTATCTAAGAAATTGTTATCATAAATGAAATGATCATAGGTGATCTTTTTGGATTTTATAATCATAAATTTAGTCTTGTCAGTATTGACAGTCATACCCATCTTGGAACATAAATCTTGGAGGGTTTTAGGTTGCTTATTGAGATTGTCGAGACTCCTCGCAAGAAGAAAGATATCATCATCATAAAGGAGAAGAGTAATGAATACGCCAACGAGCTTGGGTCCTTCATACCCGACAAATTTTAAGCATTCCTCAAGCTTGTCAATGTATATGCCAAAAAAGGTATGGGATAGGGGACACCCTTGCATAACACCGATGTTGCATTTAATATTAGTAGAAAAAACCTCAATGGTCTTAATATCTACAATAACATTCCCATATAATCTAATAACAACAACCCTTAACTCATGAGGAACCATTATCTCATCGAGCCTTTGCCATAAATTCTCTCTAGGAACTGCGTCGCAAGATTTTCTAAAGTCAACAAAATAACAAAAGAGATCAGTCTTACTGTTATGAAACTCCTTGAAAATTGTACTAAGAGTGATAAGGTAGTCAATGGTAGAGTGATTCCTTCTAAAACCAACTTTCCCAGTGGCTCTTTTACCATGGATTTGAAGCCAAGTTATCATATCCTTTTCCAGAATGAGCCCATAGAGCTTGGCTGAACTGTGGCTAATCATGATAGTCCTATAGTTAGAGCTAACATTTCTATCCCTATTTTAAATATAGGCACGATAAGGCTTTGCGTCCACAACTCATAGAAGCCTTATTTAGTTTAATTACCAAGTTGAAGAGATTTTGCAAGTGCGGGGTGAGGATGGACCTCCCAATTTTGAGAATTTCAGGTTGGTACCCTTCAATATCCCTATCTTTCCCGATAGCAAGCTTCTTAATCCCAGAATCCATGTCATCCAAATAAAATGCGTCTCCCTCTATAGAGGTGTTTTTGATGTAGCCTATGGTGTCCAAGGAGTCATATATATTCCTAATATAAACATGCCACTCCTTTAAGGGGATTAAGCTATTTTATTTCAATTTACGAACAAGAATGTTTCTCCAAAAACTTATAGGCTCAACTTTAGAGAGGTTAAGTAGATGATCTTGCCTCCTGTTTATATACTCTCTCTATTTTCTTTGATAAGAGCTTTGTACACCTTGATTTTTTCATCCTTAATAGTTTCGCTGGGAGCATATCTAATCGCTTTCCTGGAAAATTTACAATGATTGTCATACCACAAGTTGATTTTTATATTGTTCTTATTATATGATACCTCCTTAGAGAATTTTTTAACGGTAGTGGAGAGGGTAGTAGTAAATTTGCAGTATATGTGATCAATGTTGTCATTATATGTTAAGGAACTCAGTTCAGGAGGAGAGGCCTATGATCAGATTCAGACTCATGATCGTTTAATAGGTTAAAGTTA